>CM053585.1:429564073-429574245 GCA_028646515.1 Pseudochirops corinnae
AGGGTTAAAAAAAAGAGAGAGCATAGAAATTACCAAGGAAAAATTCCCTGATATTCTAGAACAGAAGGCAAGATAAAAATGAAAAGAATTCACCAATCACCAGCTAGAAGAAATTGTAAAGTGAAAACTTCCAGGTATATGATAACCAAACTCCAGACCTCCCAGAACAAGGAGAAAACACTGCAAACAACCAAAAAGAAAAAAAAAATAAAAATACAAGTATTACAGAGCCACATGTGGTCAGGGATAACAAAAGTTTTACCAGTTTCTACAATAAAGGATCAGAAACCTTGGAATATGATATTCTGGAGAGTGAAAGACCTTAGATTACAACCAAGAATCACCTACCCTGTGAAACTGAATATAATCCTTCAGGGGAAAATGTATATTCAACAAAATAGAGGACTTTCAAGCATTCTTGATGAAAAAGGTAACTGAAAAGAAAATTAGACTTTCAAATACAATAGGTGAAAGAAGCATAAAAAGGTACAGAAAATAGAAATCATATGGGATTCAATAAAGTTAAACTCTTTATATCAGTACATGGGAAGCTGAAATTTATAACTCCTAAAAACTTTCTCAATTTTAGGACAGTTAGAAGGAGAGTACATAGAATGCAGAGGTGTAAGTTGAATATGATAGTATGATCATCTAAAAAGATAAAATTAGGGGATTAGAAAGAAGAAGGTCCTGGGAGAGGAGGAAAGGGAGATGTAGAATGAGATGAATTATTAGACATAAATGAAGCTTGAAAGAGATTTTACAATGGAGGGGGGAAAGGGGAAAGTAGAAAGGGAAGATATGAACCTTACTCTCATAAGAATTGGCTCATAGATGGAACACACTGAATTGTGTGTAGAAATCTATCTTGTCATATAGGAAAGGAGGAAAGGAAGGGAATAAGAGAAGGTGGTGAGGAGCTGATAGAAGGGAGGGCAGCTTTCAGAAAAAGTAGTCAAAGTTATCTATAGTCATTAAAAAATGCTCTAAATCACTATTGATGAGAGAAATGCACATTAAAACAGCTCTGTATTACTACCTCACACTTGTCAGATTACTTAATATTATAAAATAGGAAAATGACAAATGTTGGAGGGTATGTGGGAAAATTAAAACATTAATGTTCTATTGGTGAAGTTGTATACTGATTCAACCATTCTGAAGACCAATGTGGAACTCTGCCCAAAGGGTTATAAAACCATGCATACCCTTTCACCATGCAATACCACTATTATGTCTGTATCCCAAAGAGATAAAAAACCAAAAAGGAAAAGGATCTATGTGTACAAAAATATCTATAGCAGCTCTTTTCGTGCTGGCAAAGAATTGGAATTTGAGGGAATGTCCCTTAATTAGCAAAGGGCTGAACAAGCTGCTGTATATGATTATGATGGAATGCTACTGTGCTTTAAGAAACAATCAACAGGACTCTCTCAGAAGAATAAAAAACATGAAAAGATATGAATTGATGCAAAGTGAAATGAACAGAACCAGAAGGGTACCCAGTAACAGCAACATTGCATGATGATGTCTACTTTGAATAACTTGCATTAATGCAATGATTCAAGACAATTCTGTAGGACTTAAGATACCATTCATTTCCAAAGAAATAACTGGTATAGCAAGAATAAAGAAAAAGGATCTTTTTTATGTTCTTTATTTTTCTTGTTTGTTTTTGCCAAGTTTATTTTCACAGGATGACACTCGGAAATATATTTTGCATGACTACATTTGTATAACCTATGCCAAATTGTTTGGCTTCTCAATGGTGTGGTAGGGAAGGAGGGAGAGAATTTGGAACTCAAAATTTGTAAAAACAAAAAATGCTAAAATTATTTGTACATGTAATTGGGAAAAATAAATTCTTAAGGTAAAAAATGAAGGTTTTTAAAATATTAAAATAAGGAATAGGTTAATAAAAATTGATTATCAATTTTAAATAATGTTAGAAAATTCATTGCTAAGGAATGTGATAGTTTATTTTTCATGAAAATCTTTTAAATGAATGTTAAAATCAGGAGTACAGAAGATAAAATCCTAAGAAGCCATCTGGAACAAAATCCCTTGATAGCATTCCCTTAAACAGTAAAATTATTCACTTTTTTTCTCCTTATTATAACTACCTCTCTTAATGCAGTTCAGTTTACAAATACACCAATGTTTTGCTGTACCCCTGATTTGGTAGTACTCATCCAATACATAAAATCACTTTCCCTGAGCAAATGTTCACAATAGGACATGGAGAGGTCCATAGTGTCTTGTTTTATGTGTTTATCTGTATCTGTAGCTGCCATATTGAACAAGTTAAAAAGACATTATGAAACAAGTAACCAATAACTTATGTGACTTTATACTTTAATAGTGGACAAACTCCTAGATGTCAAGGCTTAGCTTCTGTGTTGCCACAGTGACAGAGAAATGAAACAAGTTTAGTAGTGAAGTATCAATGAAGCACATTTATTGGCTGTGGTAGCCTGGATGAAGCAAGTAAATTAATTAGCACAAATAAGGTTCTTTCTTTGATGTTTATGGTTATCCTCTATTACCCTTTTCAGTTTCATTGTAGAATAAATTTATATTCATTCCAAAAAAGTCAAAATTATAGTGATAGCACACTGGAAGGAAATTAATTTGATGAGAATTATTTTTTTTTTTTGTCACCTATTTACTAGCATCATTCAGAGGTAAGTCATAAAAAATTTTCTCAGAGATATATAGCTGGGATATCTGGAAAAAAATGTCTTTCACATAAAAAAAATATCATTTGTAACAGAATTTCCAAAAAAAGGACAAGTAGACTGTAGAGTCTCTTATATTGTTCCCAATTTAATGAATTACTCTTTGTGGATATAAAGGTATATTTTACAAAAGGAAATTACCATTGACGGTAGTACTACTAAAATAAGATTCTCTGTGGAAGAAAAGTCCATAATGCTGATAGAAGGTATGGATTGACAGAACCAAAAAATTAATCACCCAATAAACTGACCTATGGGTAATGATTTTCCTCATACTTAGCTTGGCTAATTTTTGTATAGTAGGTAAGAAACTTCTCTCTTTCTCTCTCTCTCTCTCTCTCTCTCTCTCTCTCTCTCTCTCTTACTTTCCCTCTCTCCCCCCCTCTTTGAATGTGTGACTCTGCGGTGAGACAGCTGCAGAAGCCTCTGGCTGGGTGAGTCTGCTGGCTGGGGCTTCTCATTCTGCCACACTCCACTCTCCTCAGGTCCACGCTGGTGCCACTCCTGTGTGCCCCGCGTTCTCCTTGCCCCGACCTGAGTAGGCACTTTTCTGGGCTGGGAATCTGCCACTCTCCATCTCCCAATGGGTTCTGTCACTCTTAAATGAACTCAAATTTACTTTTTAGCTTTTAACAACAAATTTCTTGGAGAGCTTGGAGTAGCTATGGCTTACTTCCCGCCATCTTAGCTCCACCCCCCTCTAATACCCTTTCATTTCTAAATCCAGTCCTATTATTTCCATCATAGATATACAATTGAGAAATTGGAAGAGTTGAGAAGGTGAGTGTCCTTGAAGAAGTTACTTTATCTTCATTGGTAACATATTAGAGTAATACATGTGTACTACTTCTTTTTGAAGACATCAAAGAGAATCAATGTGAGGTGTTTTTAGCTTACTGGGGGAAAGGTGATACATGAATTAAAATTTTGCTATAGGAATCATTTTCATTGTCCTGGGACCACAAAAGCTGATAGATATTTAATACAGAATATGAAGTGGGAAAGTAGTGTACCATATTTAGAAATGGAACTATTACATTTTAAAAGGAAACAAAATTAGGAATAACATGCATATAAACATATAATAGCTTTTATTATAATTTATATTTATTATTCTCTTCTTAAAGTTTTATAAATTGTAAAAAAAGCTTTGCAAAAATCATTTTTATAAGAAATTCAGGCAGAGACAAGATGGCGGCATAGAGGCAGGAAAACTCCATGAGCTCACTCCATAATCACCTCAAATACCTATAAAATATGACTCTAAACAAGCTTTAGAGCTACAGAACACAGAAAGTGACAGAAAGAAACAAATCTCCTGCTGAAGGCAGCCTGGCAGGTGGACAGGAAGGGTTTATCACAGCATGCTGAGAGCCGAGCCCAGCCTCACGTAAGCTTGCAGTTTTAGCCCCAGGTTGGTTTTATCCAGCAATGGCTGGATTGGACTCAGAGACAGTGGATCACCAGCAGCTGTGACAGTTTCCAGAATTATCAACCCATAAATGACAAAAGCAAAGTAAAAGATCAGTATGGACTTTGAGGGAACAAGGGGACCAAGAGTACAATTTATCCTCTGCCCCCCAGTGGAGAAGACAAGAGGAGGTGATGCCGGCTGTTCAGCCACCATCTCATTGCAGCTTTACAGCTGCTGGCCTGCAGATTGTAGGGGGACCAACCTACGATTCAGAAGGGTAATTACTCTTGATTTAACCTGCTTGGATCTGGATTGTAGCTTGGAGGTTCTAGGGTGTTTGACCAGGTGCCAGAGTGTGTATGGGCTGTGGAGAGGGCACCCAACCAATAGCTCCAGCAGCTATGAAAACCCCAGTGATTTGGGACAAAGCTCTCCTCTCTGGAAGCAGAGTTCTACTGTGGCAAAAAGCTCAAAAGTCAAATAATTGAGTGGCAACGTGAGCAAGCAAAGGAAGCAAAGCAAGGACAGCAGTCAAACCTTATATTCCTATTTTGGGGACAAAAAGGATCAAAGAATGGAATAGGAGGAAGACAACAAAGTCAGAACTCCAGCAACAAAAGCTTCCAAAAAAAATATGAATTGTTTACAGGCCATAGAAGAGGTCACGAAGGATTTTGAAAACCAAGTAAGAGAAGTGGAGGAAAAAAATGGGAAGAGAAATAAGAATGATGCAAGAAAATCAGGAAAAGTGAGTCAACAACCAGACTGAAGACAATAACACCTTAAAAATAGAATAACTCACATGGTGAAAGAGGCCCAAAAAGCCAATGAGAAGGAGAATGTCTTAAAAAGCTGAATTTGCCAGATAGAAAAAGAATTCCAAAAAGTTCACTGAAGAAAATAGTTCCTTTAGAATTGAATTGGACAAATAGAAGGAAATGACTTTGTGAGAAATCAAGATACCATAAAACAGATCAAAACAAATGAAAAAATAGAAGACAATGTAAAATAAATATATCATTGGAAAAATAACTGAGCTGGAAAATAGATCCAGGAGAGATAATTTTAAAATTATTGGACTACCTAAAAGCCATGATCAATAAAAAACCGGGAAATCATCCTTCAATAAATTCTTGAGGAAAATTTCTCTGGTTTTTTAGAACCAGGAGTCAAAATAGAAATTTAAAGATTTCACCAATCATCTCTTGAAAAAGATCCCAAAAAGAAAACTCCTAGGAATATTATAGCCAGGATCCAAAGTTGCCAGATCAAAGAGAAAATATTAAAAGCAGGCAAGAAGAAACAATTTGAATATTGTGGAAACACAATCAGGATAACACAGGATCTAGCAGCTTCTACATTAAGGGATTGAAGGGCTTGGAATATGATATTCTGGAGATCAAGGGAGCTAGGATTAAAACCAAGAATCACCTACTCAGCAAAACTGCATATAATGTTCCAGGGGAAAATATGGTCATTCAATTAGGTGGAGGACTTTCAAGTATTCTTGATGAAAAAACCAGAATTGAACAGAAAATTTAACATTAAAATACAAGGAGCAAGAGAAGCATGAAAAGGTAAACAGGGAAAAGAAATCATAACGAACTTATCAAAGCTGAACTATTTACATACCTATATGGAAAAAAGAAAATTGTAACCTACGAAACTTTTCTCAGTATGGAGATAGTTGAAGGGAATGTAAATGTGTGTGTGTGTGTGTGTGTGTGTGTGTGTGTGTGTACACGTGTATATATATATATAGACAAATGTCACAGGATCAATTGAATAGGAAGGGATGATATTTAAAAAATAAAATTAAGAGGTGAGAGAGGAATATAATGAGAGGAAATAGGGAGAGACAGAATATGGTAAATTATCTTATATAAAAGAGGCAAGGGAAAATTGTTACAATGGAAGGGAAGAACAGGAAGGCAAAAGGGAATGGGTCAACCTTACTCTCATTGAATTTGGCTTAAGGAAGGAATAACATAGACACTGAATTGGGTATCTTACCCTACAGGAAAGTAGGGGGGAAGGGGACAAGAGAGGAAATGATAGAAGGGAGGGAAAATTGGAGGGGAAGGTAGTTAGAAGTACACATTTTTGAAAAGGGACAGGGTCAAAGTAGAAAATAGAACAAGTGGGGAGCAGATGAAGAGAAATATAGCGCGTCTTTCACAATATATCCGCTATGCAAATGTGTTATGTAACCACACATGTACAACCTATATTGAATTGCTTATCTTAGCAGTGAGGGTCCATGATAAGGGAAGAAAAGAAAAAATCTGGAATTCAAAGTTTTAAAATCAAATGTGTAAAATAATAGTAATAATAATAATAATGAAATACAAATTAATTGAATGACTGATAAAGATTCCATCATGTAATATAGTAACTAAAATACACTTATAATAATTGCAAGAAACTCACCTGTCACCATTCTTGGGTATTTCCATGAAGACCAGTGATCATTTAGTATTGTTTGTTTGCCTACTTATTTCAACACTTTGTTAGAATACTCAAATAACATAGCTTCAAAACAAAATAGCAATGATCTGTCTCAGAATTAGAAAATAGTATCACAACCTTGACAAGATGACTTCTCAAAGAAGAGAAACTGGAATACACATTCATTTGCATATGACAATTATTACCATCACTCAGGGTTGGCTGACAATCTGCTCTTTCACAATTTGCTGTTTGTTGCTTTTCCAATCATTGTGTTTGTCTCTTAAGTATTATTCTTTAGTTTAAAAATGACTTTATGACTGATATTAATGAGAAAAACTTGGCAGAAGCACAGACAGAGGAAACCAGAGCATTACTGAGGCATTGACTTAAAGGCAACTCTTAACAAATCACATAAGAACCAGAGCAAAAGAGCTTTACTATTTCAAAGGAAGAAATCAACCTCTCAAATTCGTTTTGCAATGTGTGGTTTTGAAATTGGGGAAAAAAAATTGAGATTCTCAATAGGCATAGGGTCCCATTTTAATTCCCCGAGGGCTCTCTTTAGGTTTTTAACTGTAATATTCCAATCAATTTTAAAGAGTTTACACAGCTCAAATTCTAAACAATGCTTGAAAGAAAATTTAGAGATCACTGTAAAGAGCTAACTGCAAAACAGGATACCTGTTTTATATATTTTTTGACCTTAAAGTACTGACAAGTTTTAACTCCTACAAAGAAAAAAAAAACTAGTGTCTCCATGGTCATAAGACATTCCTTTACCTTCAAAAAGTAAACAATAGAAAGTTCCCATTCATCCAATCCTTTTGGATACAAAAGTCTCACTTCAAAAAGTTTCATTCTTCATGAAAAATGATACCATTTTTTTTCTTTTTGACTAGTAATGTAGGGCGTAGATTCTCAGAGTTGTTTAATAATAACAACAGCTAATTTTCTGTGTTCTTTAAATTTTGATAAACACTTTATTAATATCATCTCATTTTAATCTCACAACAGCCTTTGGAGATGGGTGTGATAATTATTTCCCTATTTTACTCAGGAGGAAACTGAGAAAGGCAGTGTTCAAGTATCCAGATCAAAACTAGTAACCATCTGAAAACGAATTTGAACAATGGTCTTTCTGATTCCAAATCTAGCATTCCAGTTGGAAATTTGTCAATTGTACCATGTAAATAAAAATAATTGAAATGTCAGTTTCAAAAACACCTATCTTGCTTTTTCTCTAAAATGGATTTTTATTTGGTCCCTGGCATTTGGTTTGTATATAAAAATATGACTTTTCAAACATAACCCATTTTAGAAGTGGTTATGGCAGTTATCAAGTTTATGACTCCTCAAAGAGAAAATATATAGTATCATTATTTATTCCACTCCACAGGCATCATGCTAGTTCAGACACCCACCATATGCCTAAATGAAGGAAATGGCCCTCTAATTAATCTCTTCCCATCAAGCATTATCCTACTGAAGGCCTTCCTTCACTCTGCTACCACAGCAAATAACACATATGTCAGCCCATGTCAGTCCTCTACTCAGTAAATTCCAATGGCTCCCTACCAACTCAAGAATAAAATACAAAGTACTTTGCTTTACATTCAAATCCCTTCAAAGACTTTCACCCTCTACATATAAGAATATAAAGACTTTTTACATCTTACACCCCTCCATGCAATCTACACCCTGGCTCTGCTGGCCTAATTGCTATTCCTTGTACAAATATACTCCATATACTTTTCAGGGCTTTTGAAATGGATATCATCTATCCCTGGAATGCTTTTTCTTTTCACCTTCATCCCTTCTGTCCCTTGCCTTCCTTGAAGATTCAGTTCAAGTATTTTTGGAGGAGAACTTTCCAGGCTCCCCAGAGGCAAATGCCTAACACAATGAATTACTTTCTATCTATTCTTTAATTTTATATATTTACTTATTTATGTGTTGTCCCCCCATTTCTATCTGAGTATCTTTATTTTTATTTTTGTTTCCTATGCTTCCTGCCTTCTTTATTTTACTTCTACCTTCTACCTTGCCCTCTAATTGCTTGCCTAGCCCTTTCTAAGGATCCATCCACTATCCTTCCATTCCCAATAAATCTAAACAACCTTCTATATCTCTCTTTTACCTGTTCCTTCACCATCCTCTCTAAATATCCCTCCCTTGTCCTCCCCTCCATACCTCTACCATTTTATTTTGTCTGAATTTAGACTTTTATATTCATATACATACATATGCATATGTGTATGTGTATATATAAGTATATGTAAGTATGTATATGTATTGTTCCCTCTTAAACCCATTCTTGATGAAAATAGGTTACCAGAACTACCAGCCCTCCTCCCCTTCTAATTCCTCTGTATTGATTCTTCTTCTTGCACCTCATTTCTATAAAATAATTACTCTTTTTTTAACAGTTCCTAATGGTTTTACTTTTCAAAATTAATATCATACTCAGGTTTCCCCCAATCTTTCTTATGAGCTACATGGTTATTAATAAGAATCTTAGGGGTGCCGAGCCAAGATGGTGACATAGGAGCACCAAGTTATGGCAGCTTCCACACAGCCAAATCAAATATCCATAAAATATGACTTCAAACAAATTTTAGGGTTCTAAATGCACACAAATACATTTCCCACTGAAGGCAGCTTGGCTTGAAGGGACCATTTCACAGCTGGGAGCTGAAACCAGCCCAGCCTGAAATCACGGCATGGCCTTGGGGGCACCTGGACAAGCTGAGCCAACCTGCAGCTGGAGCTTCAGGAGAGTTGATCAGCGGCAGCTGTGGCAGTTTCCAGAATTATCAAACCATAAGAAAAAAGGATTAAGGGAAAGGTCAGTGGAACTCAGCTAAAATTGGGGGAGAAAAGCAGGTCCTACCAAATTGCCTCCAGGGCAAGAAAGTGGTAGAAGTGGTGGCCCTGCAGCCACCTCCCTGTTGCTGTTTCAGAGCTCCTGGCCTGCGGACTGAAGGGGGACCAAGCAATCATTCAGAGGCCAAGTGCTCTTGCATTGAGCACCCTGGATCTGGATCGAGGTCTTGGGTGGTGCTCCTGGGGTGCATTTTCAGTGAGCCAAAGCTGGTGGGGGTTGCAGCAGCCTCCTAAAAGCTCCAGCAGCTGGGAAAAACCCAGCAATTTGGGACAGAGCTTTGCCCTCTGGAAGCAGAGTTCCACAGAGCTAAAAAATCATTGACTGGCAAACCATGAGCAGGCAAAGGAAGCAAACTAAGAATAGCAATCAAACTCTAGATTCCTTCTTTGGGGATAAGAAGGATCAATGCAGGGAATGAGAGGAAGACAACACAGTCAGAACTACCACACCAAAAGCTTCCAAGAAACATGAAGACTACCTAAAACCTAGAGATCAGCTTAAGAAGGATTTTGAAAACCAAATGAGAAAAATTGGGAAGAGAAATAAGAATGATGCAAGAAAATCATGAAAAGAGAGTCAACAATCTGACTGAAGAAATAAACACCTTAAAAAAAATAGGTTAACTTAAATGGCAAAAGAGGCCCAAAAAGCCAATGAGGAGAAGAGTGCTTTAAAAAGTCAACTT
>CM053585.1:429574745-429591954 GCA_028646515.1 Pseudochirops corinnae
TATATATGTTTTTTTTTTCCTAGCAGCCAAGAGAAGTTCTTTCACATATAAAGGAACATCACTTGGACCTCACAGTTAGTGATCCTCTTGGAGAATCTAAGAAAACAAACAAACCAAGTTTTACAAGTATAGGCAATGACTAAAGAATTGTCTTGTGGGGTGGTGGCATCCAGCTTAAGCTGGTCTATAATTTATAGTCAACAGATGAGCCCCAAATTAAACTAGTTAACAAGCATTTGGGGGAGGGGACAGAGATAGTAGCATAAGACATAGCATCACTCCTTTTCAAACACACCTTTAAGAAAATCCACACTTAGGACAGTACGTATTTTGGAGTGAGGTTAGTTCAAGCAGGTACTGACAATCCTAAAAATAAATGCCGCATAAATATTAATTGCATTATAAAATCAATGCAGTAGAAAACTGAGGTAATATTAATTTTTATCTCTCATAATACTGTTAAGATTTAATAAGATGAAAAATTTCAGAGTGGGGTATAATGAGAGATATCTTGAGCTAAGATCTAAAGGTGGAAAAATGCAATATGTATTCATGGAATATTTAATAATCCAATTTGGCTGAAGTATAATGTGTACGAGGAGGAGTAATTTTAGAAAAGACTCAAGAAGTGTCTTGTTCCTTTTGTGACTACTGCCTAGCAGAATACTTTGTATGTAGGCACAATGCTTGTTCTTTAAAAGCACTATGGAGACATGCAGGGTCTTTGAGCTGTAGAGTAACATGATCACATTTGCTGAGAAAATTGATATCAATATGTGAGTATGATTGGGGTTGATAAATTAAAGGTTATACATAGGGAAGACCTGCTAAAAGATTTCAAGGGGAGAAGTAATACATATTTAGTCTACAGTAGTGACATAGCGGGCCTTTAAATAAGAAAATATATGGAGAATGTGTAGGAATAACATCAACATCATTTGTGAGTCTTTTTCTGCTTTTTTTTTTTTTAATGCATTCATGGACTTTTGTCTCAACAGTAAACGAGAAGCTGTTAAAAGCAACAAAATGATGGGGAAACTATAAAATACACAGACACACACACACACACACACACACACACACAAACACTACCACATCCTATATTGTAACATTTTTGAGATGTCTTCCTTTAGTTTCCTCAGGCTTTTTTTTTGCCTTAATTTGTATGCTGAACTCTTAGCCCAATGCCTGCCACATAGTAGGCACTTAATACATCCTTATGGACTGATTGAATATTTATGTATTACAGAGTACCTTCTAGCTGTGTACAACACACCATATAGCTATGTACAGGGTATGCATTTAATGATGAATGACTGTGTGAATGAACATATAAAACTTATGTGAAATTACAAGTCTATACACTATCAGTTCATCAAGAAAGATTTTAAAAAATACAAAAAAAGTATTTTTCAAAGTTACCATGTGCTCTGTGGTCAAGAAGATAATGAACATTTTCAGGAAATATTGTGATATCAATCATTGAAAGTACCTTTAAAATTTAAACTTTATCGAATATAATTAGTAATTTACTTTCATAATTCATTCATCAGCATTTTTCTGTTGGCTAAATATGAACTTTCTTCAAAGAAAATATTTAATTTGATTTATTTTTAATATGGTTGGTGATTTCCAGTTATTGAAAAAAAATGTGACAGCAAAAGAAAAAAAAAAAAGCAATACAACATATTACCTGGGAGAAATGCTCTAAAAATTAAATATTCAAAAATGTCAAAAGCAGTTTTGAAAAATAGGTGTAAAATTTGCCAAGGGCTTAAACAAGACATTTTCATTAGCTTCTACCAAGGAAACAAAGACTTTTAAATGCAATAGAGGGGTGGGAGAAGCTTTCTTATAAGTTCTCTGCTGCTTTTACTTTAGACAATTTATATGTTGTATGTACAATTTGAAGCTAAGTCTAAGTGTCCTTTCTATTTAGAAAAGAACAAAGTTGCAGTCTCTTGGAAGCAGTTCACACTAGCTTATGAGAACCAATTGTTACATTTTCAATGTGAGCATTTGCATGTTAGAAATTAGCTAATAGGGCACATTAACCTTGACAAATTTTAATGAGGCAGATTATGGTTAAAAGTGTGATATGCATATCCTCCCCCTCCTGCTCCCACTCACTAGATAGTTGATTGCTAAACATTTTCCAGCACAAGGCCAAATGTAGCACTGAATGATAATGTCTACCTTGAATGTTTGTATATAAGTGGTGAGATCACAATAAGGAATTCAGTAGGAATTGTCAGAGAGGTAGAAGAAGAACCAGAAGAGAGTAGCCACAAAAATTCAGGGTAGAATAAATGTGAAGAAATGTTATTACTAGTCTCAAATGAATCATCAAGAAGGATGAGGAAAGAGAAAACACAATCAGATTTGGCCATTAAGTCACTGGTGCCAGTCCTGACAGCATAGGCCTATGTAATAGTAATTAATTTAAATTAGAAGCCCCCCTTTTTGTTATGTCAAGTAAGCAGGTACTTAGCCCTTAGCTAACTAATCTAATCTCTGTGAAAGAAACAGAAGGTATGAACTCTGTCTCCTCTTGCTGACATAACAGGAAGTGGTTGGCTGATTCAGGAAGCCAATGCTGTATGTGTTGCATATAAGAAAAGCCCCAGAGAGGCACATTTAGAATTTTATCCTGACAAGATTCTGGTGGAAGAAACTGTTCTGCTGGGCAGAGACAGAGAGAATTTCTCTCAGTGAGCATCTGGAAGCTGACTGAGAACTGAGAGAGGATTTTCTCGAGACCAGAATCTGTTGAAGGCTAAAGTTGCTGCTAAGAAGGCTGCCTGGAAGGCCAAAGGGACTGCTGCCACCTGGAAGGCTCAGATTTCTTCTGCGTCCTAGGGCCAACTGAACTGCAAGAAGACTGAGGAAGCATTATCTGGATACTAAGACTTTGCATGTTTGTGGCTTGGTTGATTCTTGAATTCCCGGGAACAGGAATTGTGAAGGTTTTGAGCTATACCGATCCCTGTGAACTTCAGTGTGTAGCAGGAACTTCCCAGAGGACTAGACAAGGACCTGGGAGCTGTCTGCCTCTGAATTGAGGTGACCGTTTGGTGGATTCAGGAAGGAGCTGGGACCCTGTAAGGGGATCCAGGGAATCTAAGAAACTACCCCAAGTCAAGATGAAGAAAAGATCTTTCCTTGGATATTGAATGCTGTGATGATAACATGCTTTACTAGTGACCTAGGGGTAGGAGTTTGTGTATTTTCTAATGATTGTACTTAGTGATTAATGATACTTAGTAATTATGAATCTGAGTAAGTGACTGATTAAGTTAACTGGTGGAGGGTTTGTGTATTCTCTAATGATTGTATTTAGTGATACTTATTAACTGATTGCTAAATAAGTGACTGATAAGTTAACCTACTTGCCCCATGAGTGGAAGACTGAATTTTTTTTCTGAGAGGATTGAATGACTAAGTAAGGAGACAAACCTTCTTAGGGATACCAGATGATTGTTCTTTTGTTCTTTGTTCTAAATACTGTGACCACTTTGGTGAAAACTATGTGGCCATATTAATGAAAAGCTGTTGTGAACACTATATTGTAATTTTGTCTGATAAGATGTAATGCTGTGAATACTGTATCTTGATTTGTTGTGAATGTTTTCCTTTGATTTCTTCTTGAATAAATACAGTGTTCACTATACTGTGTGATCAGAACCTTAAAAGCTGTCACAGTAGCATTCTTTTGGGAAGCTGCTTGTGAATGGTGTTACAGCCTGTATATAAGCCCATTTTATGGGGAAGCTGAGACTAGTGCATTTCTGGAGCTTGAGAGGTATTAGATTAAGTTGGAAATGCTAATAGAGTGTGCATACTATTTGGCATCACTATCATAAGTCTTAAGGACTGGGAGGGGAAGGGGTACCACATTACTTAAGGAAACAATTTTTGGCTAAGGTAGGAAATGGAGTTGGTCAAAGCTCCCATGATGATCTGTAATGGCATCAGGTTCATAAGTAGCCCCCGAACTTCCAGCCTGGGAGAGATGGTGAAACCTAGTCTTAAAAACAAATGAACATTGTAAACTTTGGAGATACCAGATTTATTTGAGTTGTAAGATTAGAAGCAATATATTAAAAATTTAAGGATTGAGTGGAAAGAAATTCAATAAAAGTAGTGATTTTTCCCCTGTGAATTTTAATGGAGATATGGAAGAGAGATGGAGAACAATGTGAAGGAATAGTAGGGCATAGTGAAGGTTTGTTTGTTTGTTTTTTTGATAGGTTACTACTGGGCATGTTAGAACTGCTTTCTCCTATCACCTAATTGTTAAATCTAATGATTTTTTCACAATTCTAATCCTTCTCGACCTCTCTGCAGACTTGGGCAAGGTTGAACACCCCCATCTCCTGGGTGCTTTCTTATCTCTTGTTTTTTGCAACACTCTTATCACTTGGTTTTATTCCTACCTCTCTAATGACTTGTTTTTTGACCTTTTGTGCTGGATCTTCATTAATGTTACATCCACAACATATTTATATGCATTTGTATACACACATATATGTTAATGTTTATGTATGTATGTATATTTGTATGTGTGTATACAGGATTACTCTTTCTTTTGAGCTACAGTTCTGTATCAACATATCTTTAACTGGATGACCTACAGCTATCTAAAATTCATTATGACCAAATCTGAATTCATTATCTTTTCTCTCAAAGCCTTCCCTTTTCCCAGATTTTCTATTATTGTCATGGACAAAACCATCTTCCCAGTTATCCAGGCCAATAACTTGAATGTCATCCTGTGCTCCTCACTTGCACACATCCTTCATATACATTTTATTACAAAATTTTGTTATTTCTACTTCACTACATCTCCTTTAAATGTCCTCTTTCCTCTGTTCAGGCAGCCTCTAAGATTCTTAACATTTCTCACCTTATAGTCTTCTAACTGTTATATCTATCTCAACTCCTTCCTACTCTAATATGCCATCAATTCATCTGCCAAAGTGACTTTTCCTAAAGTAAAAGTATGTTAATGCCGTCTCCCTACTCAAGAAACTTTAGTGAGTCCCTGTTACCTCCAGGATCAAATGTAAGATCCTGCATTTTGAATTTAGAGTTTTTAATGACCTGATGCCTTTCTACCTTTTAATTCTTCTTATACGTTATCCACTTGAACATAATCTATAATCCAGCGGCATTAATCTTTTAGCAAGTGCAGAGAGAATGGAAACACATCAATCCAAATCAATACTGTTTTTGTTTATCCTTTCCATGCTACTGTTGTCAACCCTGAAATCAAATGACCAAAGAGTCACAGGGGTTTTGCAAGTGCTCTCAACTCGAAAAATATGAAAGAGTTCACACTCATTATCAAAACCACAGGTAACTCTGAAAAGTAAAAACAAAATAAAACCAAAGAGATAACAGTGGACATAAGTAAAAAGCTTCTGTTTTTCTGTTGGAGGAAAGAAATTGACACATGTTTTGGGGCCCCATCTAGTAGGAGACCTGATTTAGCATGGGCAAATCTTAGTACATATATTTGTGGCTATGTAATGAGATGTAGCCCTGACGGTAAGGGGTAACAGCAACAACGAGACAAGTTTGATTCATAGTAGGACTTCATGACTATAACATAGGTACTGAATTCAGAGAACACTTGGTGCTGGTCTGAAACAATTCTGGGATTTTATTGTGGTAGAGTTCATCCAGAAGGTGCATGCAAAGGGTGGTTGTTATGCCAAGCTCAGGGCACAGTTTGCTTGTAGGGCCTTAGCTCTGGAAAACAGGATTTCTCCTAATAGTAAATAGCGAGGAGTAAAAAGAGAGGTGGTGTTGACATGAAGCTCTCTCACTCTGTTTGTGTGTGTGTGTGAGTGTGTGTATGTGTGTGTGTGTGTGTGTGTGTGTGTGTGTGTGTGTGTGTTGTCTTCTACAAAGGAGTAGAAGTTTGTGAGGGCTATACCCTGCATCCAAATAAGAAAAATATTGGGTAATTTGCGGGAAGTACAGTTTACATGGGGAAAGGATGTGATGTGTGGAGGTATATACCAAGATAACAAATTAATTTAATATAAGGTAATGCTAAGATGGAGAAAGAACTAAGAAATTAAATGGAAAGGCACACAGGAGGCACATTTCATATAGGAGGGCTGGTCCATGAGATTTTCCTAAATCTGGTGATAAAGATCAATTTTGATTGCAGCTCATCAGCACTACCTTTTATCATGAGGCTGTTGTCTCAACTTTATTCCATCATCCATTCTCCCTCTTGCTAAAACATAATTAGAAAGCTCTTAAACGTCAGTCAGTGCCAAATATTCATTCCCTGTATTTCCATGACGATTTGAGGAAATATTATCTAGTAATGATAAGCATTGCATCACCAGTCTATGCAGTGAATTACAACTGTCTCCTCAGTCCCTGGGAATGCAAACGCCAGGCACGATTCAACTCTTGTAAGCTACACAAAGTATCTGAGATAAACAGATGGTGATCTTTTCTCAAAGCAGTGTAAGTGATATTTATATAGTTTTGGTGTTTATACACATTTCACTTTTTGATGGATTACTGATGGAAAGTTTCTTTGAAAAGGCCTGGCATCCTTTGAAAGGACAGCTTTGAATAGAAAGAGGATGATGTGTGTTTTGTTTATATGAGATCTAGATCTTTTAATAATTCAGCTGGGGAATAAAAAGAGTCCTTGTCTCAGTTTCAATCGTGTCATTCATGGTCTGAAGCTCTCATTCGGGAGAAATGCTGCACTTTACTTCGAGGGGTGGCTATTGACACACACTAAAACATGCTGTATTTTGGAAAGGTCCCAGGTTAATACTGTATGCCTATTTTATAACCATTTATTTGAACAAATTTTAATTTTAGTACTTGAACATCAAAGAGTTATCCAGTAAAGTTACAAAAAAATCAATTAGTCCTGGAGGTTAGCTAAGAGAAATTAATAATAAAAATCTCAGAGATTTCATTGTTTCCATGATTACATGTTTGCATTTTATAACTGATATGATTTATACATCATTGCATATTTACATAGAGCTGATATATTTTACATATGACACTTCAAATAGTGGTAACTTAGACACTGACAACAGAGAAACCTAGTAACATAATTTAATGGGTATGATTCATGTGATTAGGGTGATATAAGTTTTATAGATAGATAAAGATATAAATATCAGTATTATATAAACACCAAGCTTTACTGATTTCTCTGACATACAGAAAGAAAAGGAAACTCCTACTTACACTGAAAAGCAACTGTTCTACAAATTGTTCTCTTAGAGAGCTTACCAGGCCAGTAAAAACTTAGGTCACTTACCAAGCATCACATCCAGCACATATCAGAGGCAGGATCTGAGAGGCTTGGTACAAAGAGGACCAAGTCAGATAGTTTAAGTAACAATCAAACAAACAACAACAATGACGACCACAAAATGAAGATAGGTTATGGGTAGGAAGTCAGGTCTTCAGAGCCTAGGAAGGCAGGCAGGCCCAAGGCAAGGTCTTCATCCACTATGTCATGATGCCTCTTCAAATGAAAAGACTGAAGTTGAAAGATATCAGTTTCATTGATTTAGAGCTGGAAGGGATTCCAGATGTGATTTAGTCAAACCCCTTGATTTTACAGATGAGGAAATATAGGCTCAGAGATGTTGAAGTGACTTGAAGTCTTAAAACTAATGATTGTCATAACCTGAATTCAAATATAGCTAATAAGGTCCAGACTGGTGTGCCTTCTAAGTAACATGCTTTTGCTTTTTGTATTCAGTAAAACCTCTCTAATTCAGAATACATGGATGCGGAAGCCAATTTGAATTAGTAAAGAATCTAGTTCATGGCACATTAGCTGACAAAATTAATTTTATTATTTTCAAATATGTGCAATGATATAAAGATATGCTTAAATAAGTGTGTCATTCAGAGGGCTTGCCTTCCTGAATAGATACATTTCATTTTTAACTAGTACATTTATTTTATTCAGTGGATAGTATGAAGTGATGTGAGTTTTATGTCACATAGAATAAAGAAATTTTAGAGTTAGAAGTTACTTCCCATCTAGGCAACATTTTGTGGTTAAGGAAGTTGAATATTGAATAGTTCCCAGCAATAAATCCTGTTAAGCAAGTTAAATAAACTTGTTCTCTTATTGATTTCAAGTCTCTTGATTTCTTATGCTATTGATTTAAGTGTTGTTTTAGATTAGTACAAGGATTACTCTGACCCAGTCACTATATGAATTATAACTACTATGCAACCACTCAATATATCTCTGTTTAAAATGTTGGTTTTTCTGGAATATTGGGACATGCAATAAAACTATCTTGAGGAAAGAAGCCAGCCACATGGCATAAGTATCAGTAATTAACAAGTCAAAGGTAAAATGAAAAACAGAGAAGTAGGGTAGGTGGAAAAAGCAAAATCAGACTCAGACAGATCTAGTAGTAAAATTTTTGCCAAAGAGTTATTAAAAGGACATTTACTTAACCAAGGTTAACATAAGGGTTATTCAAAAGAAGGAAAAGATATTGAGTAAGTTTATAGCTTTGTTTCAGTTGAGTATAGTTTCCCTACCTCTGTGATGTTGATGTTATTCAGATATTTGGTTGGAGGGGCAGCTGATTTCTTAAACCTCTGCCTTTTTTCACCCAGGCCTCAGGGAAGCTAATGTCAACAGTAGAGGCTTAATTACCTGAATAGTAGGTATAATTCCAATACTTATTTAAAGAGAGAAACCAAAACAAAACAAAGCTAGATGAGGGCCTGCACAGAGGAGGGTTTTAGACTATGGCTCCTACCTCCAAGAGGCAACTGGAACTTCACTTCAGACTGGAAATTTACCCTAAGGCAGGAAGTTTAATCTAGAACATTAAATACATAGGGCTTCTTATTGGACTTCAATTGATCAATGGAAAAAGGTAGACCAGGAATGAGATAAAACAAAGAGATGCCAGTAATAAGAGAGTAAGTGGGAGTGCTAGATCAGCTAAATTCAGTCATGAGTTTTCTTGATTGAAGAAAAAGAAAAAGAGGACTCAGTATGTGTGTTAGGATTGCAGCCTAACCCTGATTCATCAGTCCAGGTCTCTAACAAGCCAGCTTAACAGCAGTGAATCTTTAGAGACTAACTTAAAACACATTTTGATGCCTGGGGTAAAGGAGCGGCAATAATAATAATGATCCTATAGTTTTTTTAAATAATTTTTTAGCACTTTTAACAGGATGGTAACACGAACTTCATTCTGAAAATTTGTAATAGACACAAAAATTCAAAAGAACTTTAAAATATTTATTCTAATATTGAATTCTGGGTCAAGGTAGGAAGTATACCACCATGCAAGATCATACCACAAAGAGAGGATCTCCTTCAGGAAGAGATAACCTTGCTAGAGTGACTTCTCTTCTTGTATACTTTTTTCTTTGCATGTTACTTAAATTTTCCAGGAAAGGGGGAAGTGAAGGATGGTAGGTGAGTCAGGGACTGAAACTTTGGAAGGTCTGATGTCCCATGTTCCTCTGAGGGGGAGGGGAAGTGAGGGACACATTTCGACAAGTTGGTTAAAAAAAAAAAATCACCAGATTAGAAATCAGAATATATTAGTGTTAGTCCTAACTCTGATAAATTCCTTCCTTTGTAACCTGAGGGAGTTGGAAAACATGATACCTGAGTTTCCAGGCCAGTCAAACAGCTCGTGTATCTTTGAGATTGGAACTCCCTTTGCCTGTATCTCAGTTCAGGTTCAATTTCAGTATGGAATGAATGAGCTTTCCTCTGTGACCTTGGAAGCAAATCACTGCAGATTCAGTTGCCCTTTATAAAGGTAGGAGTTTGACTAGACAAAAGCCCCTAAGGATTCACTCCAAATTCAACACTGCACTTTGAACGTTTTTTGTCATTGCCTGGTGGGAGTGGAGGTCAGCAAGCACTAAGCCTTCTTTTATCCCTCTCTCTGAAAACTTTTAAAAATTCTATTTACTATAAGGGTTATTACTCAGTCTCCAAAAACCTAGGAATCAGGCTTTTTTCAGGTTAAATAAGAAGAATTAACTGATGTTGGAACTTAGTTCTCAAGATTAATGAGTTAAAATATAAAATTGTATTTATTTATTTCTATTTTTTGAATTCTGATTTCTAACATCATTTCTCCCCTAATATAATTTTTAAAGCTTTATTTCTTTCTTGAACCATGTTGAAATTTCTTGCTGTTGTTTCCATGATCTCTAGATGAAGTGCAAAATCATGTGTTTTTTTTTTAAATTGGGGACTTTTTTTTGAGTTCTTCCAAATATGTTATTAATTAATTTTGTTATGGATTTTTTCTTCTTGTCTTTATAAGTCTTACTCTTGATGTATCTTCTTAGGGGTTACCCTTGCACCCAAGCTTTTGTACCTTAACCTTTGAGGCAACTAGAGGGTATAAAGGAAAGACCTGAGTTCAGTTCTGGTCTCAGATACTTACTGGCCATGTGACACTGAGCAAGTTACTAAACCTATTTGCCTCAGTTTCCTCAGTTATAGAATATAAATGTAAAAAACCTATTTCATAAGGTTATTGTGAGGATCCAATGAGATGTTATTTGTAAAGTACTTAGGACAGTGCCTGGCACAAAATGGATACTTAATAAATGTGTATTTCCTTCAGCTCAAAAGAAATAAAGGAAAGCCTCCAGAACATTGCCCAGATCTCCTCTGAATGATCTATGGTAGATTTTTTTTTTTTTTGATACAATGACCTCAAGTGCTAGGCAAATCTTTCTAGCTGTTCCCTCTGCCTGGAATGCTTCTGCTCTGGCTACTGAACTTCCTGGCTTCAAGTCCAACTTAAAAGTGCACTCTCTCTATAGGAAGCCTTTCCCAACCTCCCAATTCCAGTATTTTCCCTCTGTTCATTATTTCTTATTTACTCTATAAGTTGCTTGCTTTGTATATGTGTTTGCAGGTTGTCTCCCCTATTAGATTCCATCTTCCTTAAGGGCAGGGACTGTCACCTCTTTTTTTTTTTGTATCCCCCACAACTTAGCACAGTGACTAGCATACAATGGTTCCTTAATAAATGTTTATTGATTGACATGAGATAGCATTTGCAAAGTGGTTAGCACAACACCTGGCAAATAATTAACTCAATAAATACTTGTTTTTCTGACCTTTCTACCTTGAATATTTTGAAAAAAATTCCCAGTAAGATGTTTCTAGCTTCCTTCCATGGTGTTTGAGCTGCCCTTCTTCCACTGTTATGACATATGACTTTTCTCCCACATAGAACCCTAACTTCTTCAAGTTACAGCAGTATGTTGTGCCAGCTAGGTCCTTGGCCAGAGTAAATAGACCAGAGAACACTGACCACAGCTGTGTTTCTGACCCTTAACCTTGACCAGAGAAGACCATTCCCCACTACTCAGTTCTATACTGCTGTATCCCCTTTCCCTCACCCACCCCCACAGTCACACACAGGACTGGTCTTCATTTTTTGTCAGTCAGTTGGTATTTATTAACCATTCACTACATGCCAGACGCTGTGCTAAGCACTGGGGATACATAGAAGGGCAAAAACAATTCCTATGCTACTTTCATTTGCCTGGAGTGGAAGGATTAATATTTCCAGCCTCACAGAATAGCACTCACATTTTAACCTAGTCATTGACATGCTGGGCTGGGTACTTGAAGGAGCATGAGCAGTTCTTATGCTTGTCCTTATTGTGTACTACATGCAGGCTAGGCAGGGTAAGTTGGACTATTATTTTAGTCACTTATATGATACTTTAACCTTGGGCAATGTTTCTGCCTTTTTAAAAATTTTGCCAATTCCTCTTTAATTACTGTTAATCTAACATATATTTTCTTTTCTTTCCTTTTTTTCTTACTTTCTTCTCTCTCTCTCTCTCTCTCTCTCTCTCTCTCTCTCTCTCTCTCTCTCTCTCTCTGACATCTGGTTGGGGAAGGTTATATAGAAAACAAATACTCCAATCTCTTGGTCTTCCAGTTATTCTCTGAAGAATGCTTACAGTATTTTGTATTACTCAACAACTGGGCCTCCATGATATGAGGGGGAAAATACCTATATTTAAATTATGTCATATTAATTTGGAGAACTCAGAATAGGGGAGACAGAAGAATGTGTCCTGGCCCCTGCCACTGGGACAAGAATTGGTGGAGGTACAGTGGCTGCAGCTACTGCCTTCGTGGCTGGCCCCAGAGCTCCTGGCCGGCAGGTTTTAGAGGAACCAAGTGGCCATTCAGAGGTTAATCACTCTTGCTTTAAGCTGCCTGGATCTGGATGGTCTTAGGTGATGGACTTGAAATGTGTGGACAATGTGCTAGAGCTTGTGAGGGCTATAGAGAGGGCACTCTCCTAATAGCTCCAGCAGCTGTGAAAATCCCAGCAATTTTGGACATAGCTCTATCCATCCTGGAAGCAGAGTTCTACTGTGACAAAGAGCTCAAAATCTGATAATTGGGTGCTAATATGAGCAAGCACAGGGAGGACAAACAGACAATAGAATCGTTTTAGGGGGACAAAAAGGATCAAGGCATGGAGAGAGAGGAAGGCATCAAAGTCAGAACTCCTGCATCAAAAGCCTCCAAGAAAAATAATAATATGTTACAGGCCATGGAGGAGCTCAAGAAGGATTTTGAAAATCAAATAAGAGAAGTGGAGGAAAAATTTGGAAGAGAAATGAGAAATATACCAGAAAATCATGAAAAGTGAGTTAACAACTTGCTAAAAGAGACACAAATATATACCAAAGAAGATAACACCTTAAAAATAGACTAACTCAAATGGAAAAAAAGAGACACAAAACGCCAATGAGGAGAAGAATGCTTTAAAAAGCTAAATTTGCCAGATGGAAAAGAAATTTCAAAAACTCACTGAAGAGAATAATTCCTTCAAAATTAGATTGGAACAAACGGAAGCTAAGGACTTTATGAGGAATCAAGATACTATGAAACAGATCCAAAAAAATAAAAAAATAGAGAAGGCAATGTGAAATATCTCATTGGAAAACCACTGATGTGGAAAATAGATCCAGGAGAGACAATTTTCAAATTATTGAACTACTTGAAAGCCATGATATAAAAAGGGTCTAGAAACCATCTTTCAAGAAATTATCGAGCAAAGTTGCCCTGATATTGTAGAACTAGAGGGCAGAATAGAAATTGAAAGAATTCACTGATCACCTCTTAAAAAAGATCCCCAAAAGAAAACTCCTAGGAATATTATAGCCATATTCCAGAGATTCCAGGTCAAGGACAACATACTGCAAGCAGTCAGGAAGAAACAATTTGAGTATTGTGGAAACACATTCAGGATAACAGAAGATTTAGCAGCTTCTATATTAAGGGACTGAAGGGTTTGGAATATGATATACCTGAGCTCAAAGGAGCTAAGACTAAAACCAAGAATCACCTACCCAGCAAAACTGAGTATAATGCTACAGGGAAAAATATGGTCATTCATTGAAATAGAGAACTTTCAAGCATTCTTAATGAAAAAAACCTAAGCTGAAAAATAAGTTGACTTTCAAATACAGGAAGCAAGAGAAACATGAGAAGGTAAACAGGAAAAAGAAATCATAAGAAACTTATTAAAGTTGAAATTTTGCATTCCTACACGAAAAATTAAAATTGTAACTCATAAGATTTTTTCAGTATGAGGGTAGCTGAAGGAAATATGTGTGTGTGTGTGTGTGTGTGTGCATGTATGTGTGTGTGTACATACATATATATGTATGTATAGGAGGATGTATGTGCATATAAAAATATATGAGTGTGGGCATTTGTACATTCATGTATACATAGAGAGAGGGCACAGGATGAGTTGAATAATAATATGAAGATGAAGATGAAGATGATATCTAAAAAATAAAATTAAAAGGTGAGAGAGGAATTTATGGGGAGAAGAAGGAAGTGAACAATAGATCGGGGTAAATTATCTCATATAAAAGAAGGAAGAGAAAACTGTTACAAGGGAGGGGAATAGTAGTAGGAAGAAGAAAGGGGATGGGCCAACCTGATTCTCATTGAATTTGTTCTATGGAGGGAATAACACACACTCAATTGGGTATCTTATCCTACAGGAAAATAGGGGGGAAGGGGATGAGAGGGGGGATGATAAAAGGGAGGGCAGATTGAGGGAGAGGGTAGTTAGAAGCAAACATTTCTGAAAAGGGATAGGGTAAAAGGAGAAAACAGAATAAGCAGGGGACAGGATAGGATGGAGGGAAATATAGTTACTCTTTCACAATATAACTTCTATGGAAATGATTTGGGCAACTACACATGTACAATCTATATTGAATTGTTTATATTCCCAGTGAGGATGGGTGAGGAGAGAAGAAGGGAAAAAATCTGGAACTCAAAGGTTTAAAAACGAATGTTTATTTATTTATTTTTTTATGTGCGACTGGGAAATAAGATATATAGGCACTGGGGTAAAGAAATCTATCTTGCTGTACTAGAATGTTAGTGGGAATAGGGGAGGATCTAAGAGAGAACAGATTGGGGGAAGGGGTATTCAGTAGGCTGGATATTTTGGAGTGGGAGGTAGAAGAAAGACAGAGAGAAAAATTTGTAACTCAAAATCTTGTGAATATGAATGTTGAAAACTAAAAATAAATAAATTAATTGGGGGGAAAAAAGACAAGGAGTTCATAAGATGGCCAGAAACCACCAGAAGAAGGTATGATCAGTGGTACACCAAGAGTGCCTGGAATCTGAAGCCAGCAAGATCTTGACCACCACCTCTTATAGCCATAACAGAGACAAAGCCAACCCCTAGTAGGTCCTTGCTCAAGAAGACCAAGATGGCTATCCCCATCCTTTGGGAGATTCATATATGCATTAGGGCTCTACAAATGCATAAAATTACATGGCTCAAAATCACATGGTGGAGAATTGCAAAGGAAATGGACTAAATGAAGTACTGGCACATAGGGTCTATTAAGCACAATCTTAATGAAGTTTCTGTATCAGAGTATCAAAGAGATGAAGTTGAAAAAGACATGCCCTAGGATGTTGTAGGGAAATGATGCTGTTATAATCTCCATTATCCAGTTGAGATTCTTTAAGGCCTTATCTAAGCCAACTCCCATTTAACAGTTGTAATACAATAAGGAAAAGGGTAGGGGTGAGGGGGCGAAGAAAGAGCAAACCTAAATATACATGGAAAACCTGGAAATTGAGACAAGAGGGAGAAACAATGGCATTTGACTCACTGGCCCTCTATATCTTTGACTAGTGCTTCAGAACAAGAAAGGGAGTGGGACCAGGAATCTGCCATTTTATCTGTACGTACAGTTAAAGCAGGACAAACAGCTTCTGTAATATAGTAGAGCCTGGGCAGGGTCTGTACAGATCAGCCAAGAGTACAAGAAGTACCACAGGAGCACATTTATTTTCTCTCCAAAAAAGACATGCTTAAAGATGCAAAAGATATGACACATTGGAAATTAACTTATACTTAAAATATGTGATGGTTCCTCAAATCTCCTACTATACTCTCCCAGGAAATTGATACTTAAAAGATGCAACATTCTGTGGGACTGCTGAACAGGTGTTTAGCTTCCACCTCAGAGTCATAATGTCTAAGTAACTCACTTAAGGTCATCTGGCAGTATGTCAGAGGATATGGACCTAGAATTAAGTAAAACACCTGTTAAGCAGTTCCACAAAGTGTTTCATTTTTTTTTTTAAAGTATCAACCTCCTTGTAATATATATTAGGAGAGATAGGTCTCTGTTACATATTTAAGTATTTATAAATATTATTTTGTATCTTTGTATTTTTAATATTAGAAGGTACATACATCTGGATTGCCTTTCCTTTCTGTCTTGAGTATTGAATGATACACATGGGCAATTTCTCCATCTTTTTTGTGAGCCAGACTGAGTAGAACTTCCACCAGCCCATGTTCTACTTCTTAGTTTTGTGGTCAGTGATTGATGTGGGCTTCTCTACAGCCACCCTAAGATGTTCAGTAGACTCTAGTGCAGGTAAAAAAAAAAAGGCACTTTTTGGTGACTGCCTTATGCAGATATCTTTAATTTCTTTGCTTACAATCATGGAAAGAGTGATACAGATTTCTTGCTGTTTCCCAAACAAGACACTAAGTCTCCTGACACTAAGCATTTCACTGACTGTCCTCCATGCCTGGAATTCTCTCCTTATTTCTATCTCCCAGTTTCCCTGGCTTCCTTTGAGTCTGATCCAAGATCTCATTTTTTTTTTTACAAAAAGCTTTTCCTTCTTAATACTAGCACCTTCTCTCTGTAGATTATCTCCATTTCATTCTGTACATTGCTTGTTTGCATATAGTTTGCTTGCATGCCATCTCCCCCCATTAGAATGTGATCTCTTTTAGATTAGGGACCACTTAATGAATTTCTTTGTATATGCAATACTTAGCCCTATGTCTGGTACATAGTAGACACTTAGTTATTGTCTTTACTTGATATATTGGTAGCAATGCTCTATTATGGATACGCTACCATTTGCAATCTCCTTCAACATATCATGTTTTTCCCAAATACAGTCATCATGAAGATGCCATAATAAAGCTATCAATAAAGACTACAGGGAGGGGGAAATTGTTTAATCATCAAGTGCCCATTCTTCTAAACATCTGGCAAGTATATAGGGCTCACTGTAGAAGAGCAGGAGATAGAGTACTGAACTCAAAAAAAAATAAATATAATCTCAACAAATCAGAGAGAGACAGAGACAGATATCAAGATAGAGACAGATATGGAGAGAGACAGAGACAGAAACAGAGAGAGGGACCTCTGAGAACTTTTGTAGAGTTTCAAGGACTACTACCGAAAAATAAGTACAGTATTGAATAGTTTCTAACTGATTTCATTCATAGAAAATATAGTTGAACAGAAGGACAAAAAAGGAGCATTCTAACAAACTTTTTGACATTTTTGAAAACTGTTTGGATAAAAATGCAAATAAACTTTTGAGGACTTGATCATTTGCCTCAGACGTGCACAGGTGAATAAAGCAAATGAAAATAAACCAAAAAGGAATGCCATGGAAAGAGGGTTATTTCTCATGGTCCTGAATATCAACACAGATCTGTAATGCCATGCACCAGTAGATTCCCAAAGGAATGCTACTGTGAACGGCCTTTAGAGTTCAGATTACAAAATATAGTGAACACTCTGTTTATTCCATTACAAATCAAGACAAACATTCAAAACATTATAATATTCACAACAT
>CM053585.1:429592454-429607949 GCA_028646515.1 Pseudochirops corinnae
CCCACCCACTGAGAAGGCAAACAATGTGACATTCATCTCGCACGTGAAGTCTTGCAAAACATATCCATATTAATCATGTCAGAAAAAGAACAGTTAGACATATTTTAGAACATATGGATTCTTTTACTCTCTCCCTAATCACTGAGAAACAAACCTGGTAGTGCTACTTCTGGGACAAAGGGTATATAGGCAGCTTAATAAATCTTTGGACATAACTCCTGATCACTCTCCTAAATGTTGGATTGGTTCACAGTTCCACCCAATGAATTAATGTTGCAATTTTTCCACAACCCCTCCAACATTTGTTGTTTTTCCCTTCAATCATTTTAGCCAGTCTGGTAGGTGGGAAATGATATCTCAAGGTTGTTTGATTTGCATTTCTGTAATCAATAATGATTCAGAACATTATTTTTTCATATACCTGTAAACTGTTTTGATTTCTTCATTAGAAAATTGCCTGTTGGTATCCTTTAACCATTAATCATTTGGGGAAGGACTCATATTCTTATATTTTTGACAAAGTTTTCATATTTGATATATTAGATCTTTATTTTATGACAATGTTTCTTTTTTAAAAGGACTTTGAAGAGCCCGGAATTTTCTGATCTATTCTACCATCTTCTGAGAATTCCCTACATGAAATATTTCATTAAGGAGTTTTTACAGCTTTTGCCATTTGGTCAAATTGCTTGCCCCCTTCCCTCAAGGAGTTATTTTCTTCAGTATTGTTCCTCTTTTATGTGACAATTAGTTGTCATTTCATGATTTTCTTATGTCATTTTCATTCTTTTCCGAATTTTTTTCTCTGCTACTTTCATTTGATTTTTAATATTTTAAAGCTCTTCCAGGAATTTTTGTTGACTTCTGTCCAATTCACAGTTTTTTTTCTTTGAAGTTTTGTTTGTTACTGTTTTGATATCATTGCCCCCTGAGTCTGGATTCCTTCTGTAAACAAATTAGTAAATTGTAAACAAAGTAGTTTTTTTTTTTTTATGATCAAGTTCTTTTGTTGGTGTTTGTTCATTGTTCCAGCCTTTTTGTTTTTTTCACTTTGAACTTAATTTTAAAGTTTTGCTTCTGTTCCTGGGGTGGATTTAGGTATACCGTTTCAAGTCTGAGACTTTTTTGCACTGCTAATTTCACGACTATTTCTGGGGTTTGGGGAACTTTATGGTATTTTCAAGGTGGTGTGATCCAGAGAGAGTTATGATGAATGTTCTTCTGGTATGTGATCAGTCCTTAACCTGGAAGGGTCCCTAATCACTTTAGACAGATACTGCTCCTGATAATTACTGTTCTCTTGGGACTGCAAGCCCTCCTTTCTGGAGCAGGAATCCAGGTGTGTTTGGGCATTGGAGATGCCATTGGGTTGCAATTGTAGTTGCAACTGGTCCTGTACACAGTGCTAGCACAGGGTCATTTGAAATCTCTCCAACCATTTGCCAGATGCCCTTACTGTCTCTGTCTTGAGAACTCTCAAAGCTCTTGCTGCTGTTGCTGCCTCCAAGGCCCATAAGGGGTATGGCTACTACTGGCTTTTCACGCCAGCCCCTACTTAAATATCACAGACCTTTCCTTCAGATCTCATAAATTGTCTTAGACTAGAAAAAATGTCTCACTCTGACCGTTTGCTCATTCTGCCACACCAGAATTTGATTTGAGGTATTATTTTACAGTTGTTTGAGGGCAATGTTGGAAGAGTTCTGATACAATGTTTACTCTACTCTGTCATCTTTGCTCCAGGAATGGAAGTACAATCCTACATTTTAGCACAGCATTTTCCAGATTATCTCCTGCCATTCTTGTGGGAATGATAGAAAGAAGTAGGATATGCAAGAATACAATTAAGTTAATTCCAAACTTGTTGAATAAAATAGTATAATAGCTAGATTAAAGTATAATTATTATGTATTCCATATCATCTTAGGAGGATTCCAATAGAGTGCACTTGAGACCTGCAATTGACTCTGTACTGTTTCATATTTTAATAATGAATTGGTAAAAAGGCACAGAACAGGAATTCTTAATCATTTTTGAGTGTCGTGTAGCACATTGGTGGCCTTGTGCAGTTTATGCATCTTTTCTCAGAATAATATTTTTAAATGTATAAAATAAAATTGTAAGATTACAAAGGAAATCCTTTCTATTTAAATTTTCTTCCTATTTCTCTATGTCTGCTGTCTGTCTTTCCAGCTGTCTGTCTATCTGTTTATCTATCTAATAAATTAATTGATCCCTGGCATAAAAGAGAAATTCTTTTTTGATTTGCAGATGACAGCTTAGATGAAGTAGTTTATTCATTGGGGATAGCAGAAACAGGGTCAAAAAAAGATTCTGACAAAATAGAATATTGAGCCACATTTAATATGATGGGATTTATTAGGAAGAAATGAAAAGTCTTACACTTTGTTAAAAATAATAAATTTCAGAAGTACAAAAAGAGGAGGCTTTGGAATATATTTGTCTAGAAAAGATATGGGCATTTTAAAGGACTTCATTTTGAACTATCAGTGCGGTATGGCAAGAAAAGGAAAAAAAGGGCAATTTTAGATAATATTCAGAGTAACATTACTGTCCAGGGCTAGGAATATAAAAGTACTGTCGTATTATGCCTTGCTTATATATTTTAAAAATTGTATTCATTTCTGGGTAGCACATTTTAGGAAGGACAGTGAAAAAATAGGGAAAAAATCCAAAGAATGGTATCCTGATTGGTGAGCTGCCTCATGAACAACACTTTGTTTATCTGTACCACAGATGAATTTTCCTACTTGCCATGTTGTAATTTTTATTTTTTTTTTGACTTCGATATTTCTATATGATGTTCATATGCATCCGTTTTTCCTTCTAAGTACTGGTTGCTAAAATAATAACTGCAATTATTTTATTTAAATTTTCAGTTCTTGACCATTACTTGCAAATATAATATAGTTCTAGCCACAAAGAATATTTGTCAATTAAACAAAATTGACTCTGATTACTCTTTTTCAGTTGAGTTTCTTCAACACTGATTCCTAGTTCACTCTGAATAGTTTTAATGAGATTTTACATTCTTGATTGACTCTTCTGAGTAGATTATATACTGTTTGAGCTGATTATTACGGTAATTGCTTTTACATAATTGTGGCATAAATATCACACTATTAATTGAAACTTGGGACTCTATCTCAATGAGAACAGTATACCTGAGGGCAGTGTATAATTTGAAAACAGCACCTTGACTTGTCAGCAGACAAGATATACATTCTTTCCTTTCATTAAAGCATACTATGCTTCTAACTATAATGAGACTGAGTAGATATTTGAAAAATAATGTGGTACCACAGATAAAACATTACTAAAGAACAAATTATCTGATTTCTCCTGTTAAATCAATATTTACATAAAAATTAGGGGAATGTACATTCAGATTTCTCTGTGTTGCTAACGATTACTTCTAATGCAGACTTTGATAGCGACATATTGGATGCTCCATCTTTGAATAAAAGTCTCTAAATAAATGATATTTTCTTTATGAATTATCCTTGTAGAAAACACCTGTTAGATTTTATATTTCATCTTGATAAAATGTGAAGTAAAATTAAGAGCTCGTATTATGAGATATTTTTGTAGATAACTGATTTCTCTTTATAAGCAAAAACTTGAATGATATGGGAAAAGGGGGGTATGATAGTATATTTTTAATAAAATATACATTGGCCCTAAACGCAGAGTAAGATATTGGCATTAAAATTATTCCAAATTTGTTCAACTCCTAAAGTATTTCCAGGTTGCAGGCTGGAAGGGTGGGAATTCATTGAGTAAAGCATAATTGTTCTGTGTCCCTCCTAACTTTAGACACACTACTCAACTTATCTTGGTTCACCCATTCTTCTCTTTATTATCTTACTTCTCTTAATTAAGAGGACTTTGATGGACCTCTCTGGTTGAAATTAGGTTCTCTCTTTGTTTGAGCTGAAATATCTGAATCCTAGCTGAAGTTCATTTAAATCATGTGTTTTCTTGTTTATTCAAAAATGTAGCACTTTTCTCATTTCTGTTTACTATTTTGCCTGGATAACTTAGTTATTTGTATTTTATTGACCTGTCTGCTTCTCTTCTTCTGGTTTGCATGCTGGCCTTACAGACGCTCCCAATTCTACCCTTCTCTGCAGAATGTGGGTAAGGCCTCAGACCATAGTCATCCATTCCATCCACAAGACACATCTATACATTTAGACAGCCTTTATTGAAATGCCATCTTTCTTATATTTGGCAACATATTATTCATATATATATATGCATATGTATGCACACATATACACATGTGGATGGATGGATGTGTGTATATATGTGTTTATATACATATATATATATGTAAAATCAACTTATATATGTACATATTTTTGCCCCTAATCAAATGTATAATCATTAAGGCTATGGATTATCTCATTTTCATAGGAATAACACAGCATCTAGCATAATATTTGGCATATAATACACATTTGATACATGCTCACTGATTGGTTGATTTACTAAGTTTCACTTATCATGTAGAAGTGTGTATGTGTGTGGACCTGAAGTTAATTAGCATCATCACAATCATATGATAACTAAAAGACTAACACAATAGTGTCCTGTTTTCATTTTCTTGGAATGGGTATTTTGGAATAAGCTAGATGTATGATATAAAAAAGAATTCCTCCTGTCCCGTCCAGTCAAATGGATAGATGGAAGATATAAATAGGGCTAAGATTCTAATGAATTGCTTCTTGGCAAAATAAATAAATAAATAAATTTAAAAACATTTATTGCTTATTTTAAGGGCAGTGATTTCTTTTTTTTTGATGAAGGAATTTGTTGTATGATTTGCTGACTTCCTAAAGTAAAAAGACTTTTACAACTAACTAAATGCTTCCTACTAGAGAGGTAGAACTTATTGCAACAGAGAGAGTGCTAGTTTTAGAATAAGGGAGACCTGGGTTTAAGTTCCACTCTAACACTTTTTTAGCTGTTTGACTATAGGAAGATCACTGAGCATTAGTTTCTTTATTTATAAAATGGATCTAACAATGACTGCAAATCCTATCAGAGATATTGTCAGACACAAACTAAACAGTATATAAAACTCTTTCTAAACTTTAATGCACCATATAAACATATGCTATCATGACTATTTTAGAGACAACTTTGCTTAACAGACAAAGAGTCAGCCCTGGAAGCAAGGAGACTTTGTTTTTAAGTCCTCCTGCCTTTGACAGATAGGAATTGTGTGTTCTGCGCAAATCATTCAAAGATTATAAGTTATACACAAGTTGCCTATTTGCATTTGTTTGGGGAATTTTCTTGATAAATTTCCCTATGCAGACAGAATCATAATTCTAGGCTTTCTCTGGAAATTACTAATATTTATTTATCGCACATGAGAAAGATGAGAGAAACCTCTTCATGTGTGGGATTAGTGTAGCATTGTGGCACTAAAGGGCAACATACTCTTGTGTTAATGAATTATTTGTGTAAAGTACATTAGAATTTTTAGTTTTTTTTCTGTAATGTAAAGTAGAAGTCATGCTTTCATTTTAATGAATTCAATGGAATTAATTTATGAGCAAGTTTGGGTGATTTAGGATGGGATCAAAAGGCCTCCCTGACCTTCCCATTTCACCATGTAGGCAGTCACCTACTTTGTCTGTGGATAAAGTCACCCTTATCTACTGACTAACTGTATTTAAAAGCCTGTTTGCTTCCTTAATCTTAGAAATATCAAAATTATTATATTTTTAGTTATATTGAATAGGATATGATCATTTTACCCCTTCTTCATCTTCCCCTCAAAATGCATTGAGGTCTTTCTCTCTCTCTCTCTCTTTCTGTCACACACACACACACACACACACACACACACACACACATTTATTGATCTCCCAGCAGAAAATTTTTTTTTAAAGAGAGTGGGACAGCAATTAGTTACATGATTGAATGGCTGAAGCAATTTTCTATTGTAGATACGATCTGTCTTTCTTAGTTATAAATGGATCTCTTTCTTTAGCCTTAGAGCTTGTCAAATGTGTTATGACTTTAAGAATAGAGGAAACTGTTTTCCTTACAACTCTACGGTGGGATCAGCAAGCACATCATGTTCTAACTACTTCAGAAATAGAGTAGACACAGTGGTGTGCTGGTAAAAGTTTAACAACAGGCTCTTGGGGGAAGAATTCTACTTGAAACATGTTTTTAAGTTTGATTTGAATTATTGAGAATTTCTACAATTTTTTCTTAAGTCTTCTGGAGAATTCAACAAAATAATGTCAAGCCCTGATTTGTCGTGTTTGTTTGTTTGTTTTTCCTGAGGTATAAAATGCTTATACAGAAATTTTAACAAATAGTTCAAATGAGCCAGTTTGAGCTGGCTCCAGCATACCTCTATAGAACTCATACATATAAGATCTGATTTGAATAAAATTTCTTTATATTGAAGAAAAGAAATGAACCATTGGGATTTTACAACAATGGAAATGTTCCCTTTATCCTAGGATGCAAATAATTTTCTAATCTAAGCTTCAATGAATACTGAGTTAGATTCATACTATATCTCTACTGACCTACTGATTTTAAGCTTTTGGTAAAAATGCTTATTTTTTATAGTTGTCTACAATATAGAAACCAAAAAAAAAGGGTTTTTTGTTTGTTTTTTCTGAATAGGTGATCATTTTTGTGGGTGGGTCTTTCCAAAGAGAAAATGTCATATATTGCCTGGTTTCTTGAATAAGTCTGGTTAAAATTAAGTTAGTGAGTGTTATATGATTTATATCTGAATGAATATAACTTTAGAGCTACTGGAGAGACAATGGAACTTAATTGATTTAACATCCTCATTTTATAGGTGAAGAAATGAATCAGAAATGGGAGTAGAGATCATCTGTCCTATAGCACAATTTCAGTCAGGAAGATCTGCATTTAGATCCAGCCTCAGACCCTTATTAGTTGTGTGACCTTGGGTAAGTTTCCTAACTTGTCTAGTTCAGTTTCATAAAATGGGAATCATAATAGCATTTTTTTTCTCGTAGCTGAGGATCAACAGATAATTTCCGTATAGGATTTAGCACATAATAGCCACTTACTGTATTGGTAATGGAATTTGGAGATACCCCTGTATTGGCTTGGTTTTTGGGTTGGGTGTTAAAACACAGAGCTTGTGAAAACCACTTGTGGGATGGACTTGTTGACATGAAGACAGAGGGCTGAACTGGGAGAAGCCGTGAATTGAGGGAGAGGCCCAGGCTTAGAGAAGGCCAGAAGGACTTTGGGAGAGCAGTATCCAGTACTGTGGAGCCTGAGTTGCTGAGAGAAAGACTGCTAAGAGCCCATTGGAACTGCTCAGGACTTTTGAGAACTGTCACCTGGAACTGCCAAGAACTGAGGAGGCATGGCTGTGATGCTGGTATTTCGAAAGTCTGTCTGTTTTGATGTTGTTTTGCCAGATTCACCTGATGGTGAAGGACAGTGCTGCTGTTGTAGAGGTCTTGGAACCTGGCTATTGGTTCAGAAGCCCTGAAGGAGGATTTTCTTATGGTAACTGAACAGAAATCTTGGAAGGGGGCCTTGCTGATGTTTTCAGGTGTTCTGGGACTGTTCTACAGGCAAAGAGTGACTTGATAAGGACACTGGCTATGGCTTTGTTGAGCCTTGTCTCCCCAGGAACTGAGATTGCTGAGGGCTTGCCTCAAGTGAAGATAAAAAGGGGCCCTTTCCTTGGGTATTCAATGCTGAGCTTAATCTTGTTGTAACTTAAGGGTGGATGGCCTTTTGTGTTCTCCTGCCCCTTTTGAGATTCAGGGGTGGGAAGCCTTTGAGGTTTTTTTTTTTTTTTTTTTTTGTGCTCTGTGATTGACCCAAAGAACATACTTTGTTTAAGATTGGAGACTAATCTCCATTTGAGAAGAGACTTTGGCTGACTAAATGAATGTACTGTCTAGAGGTAGAGTAGAATTGAGAACTTACTTGCTAAAGGTACAAGTTACACTGTATTTTGACTTTCTCTGTTCTGTGAATGTTTGCTGAATAAATGGGGTTTGCTATGCTGGTAATCTGAACCTTGGAAGTTGCCTTTGCTTGGCATTACTTACATAGTTATTCTGTCCCCCCTGATCCCTTTCTTAAACATGATAAAATGAATTTATCAGTATCCAACAGTTAACATAATGGGAAATCAATAAAAAGCTTTTCTAATAAGATTGGGGGTAAAACAAAGTTGTACAGGCAAGGAAAAAGTAAACAAATCTTGGTAAATCACCTTACAACTTGACACTCAAAAGAATTGGGGTATGGAACTTTTATAGAGTTGAAATCAATAATACTCAAGGGAACTTGGATCTAGCAGGAGTGTGCTGGAACACATTTAGCAACTAACTTTCTGTAATAAAATGCATGGTATAAGACATTGTTAGGTTTCATCTGCATTGTTAATATTTTTGCTATAATTGACTTAAGTATAGATAATCAACAAAACAATGAATTAATCCTGATTTGTAGCCTTTGCTGACTTCCAAGGTATAAATGCTTACACTGAAATTTTAAGAATTGGCTCTCTTGAGTCAGTTTTAACTGACTCAAATACACTTATAGGTCTAAGGGGGAGAGCACATTTTGTTTTCTGGATGAGCAAATGTGAAGGCAAAAGCAAGAGATGGGGCTGGGTAGTTGGATTAGGTGATGGATAGGTCTTCACTGAACAACATAAGGCAAACAGCTCAGAGCCATGAAGGTCTTTGACTAAAGCTGATGTATTTTTTCATTTTACGGTATCATGCTAGCCACATTATTTACCCCATTGATAATATCAGTGGAAGAGAGAGAAGCTGTCGGGTTGCCAATTTATTCTGAAGGGTTTGCATAGATAAATCCAGGTATTAAAAACTATAGGCATAACATTGAAGAAAGTTAAAAATCAGGAGAAAATATTGTGAATGTTTTGTGAATTGTAAGTAACTCATTGCTAGTATAGATAGATACATATAGATATAGATATGTGTGTGCATATATTCACACACATATATGTAGAGAGATGTATATACTTAAATATATATCTATATCTCTGTAAATACAAATAACCTACTTCCTATAATCTTCAAATTTGCCCAAAAATGTTTTTTGATCATCAAGCCTATGCTTACAGTTTGGTTCATTGATTCCTTTCAGTGAGCAATTTATCTCATCATTGTCATTTTAAAATTCATAATTCCCTCAAATGTTGTTATTTGGCTTATTTGTAGCTAATGAAATTCAGATTTCTGCTTTTGAAAACATAGTTTGCTCTTAAATTTTGATAAATATTTATTTAGAATTGCATGCTAAGATTCTTCGCTATTTGCCTTGCCTTGAATAAAGCAAAATTTCTGCTACCCAAAAGATTACAATCCAGTGAAAGTTTCAAGCAGGGGGCCAGTAGGTGGCACTGTGAATAGAGCACTGGCTCTGGAGTTGGGAGGACCTGAGTTCAAATCCAACTTCAGACACTTGGCACTTACTGGCCATGTGACCTTGGGCAAGTCACTTAACTCCAATTGCCCTGCCCTCCCCCCTTCAAAAAAAATTTTAAAAAGTTTTATAAATTGGGAGTGGCTAGGTGGCACAGTGAATAGAGCACTGGCCCTGCAGTCAGCAGGACCTGAACTCAAACCCGGCCTCAGAGCCTTAACACAAAAACTAGCAGTGTGAAGTCACTTAAGTCACTTAACCCCAATTACCCTTAAAAAGCAAAAGAAAGAAAGAAAGAAAGAAAGAAAGAAAGAAAGAAAGAAATAAGAAAGAAAGAAAGAAAGAAAGAAAGAAAGAAAGAAAGAAAGAAAGAAAGAAAGAAGGAAAGGAAGGAAGGAAGGAAGGAAGAAAGAAAGTTTCAAACATCTCAGGAGGTTCTTCTTCATGAATACTCAACAGCCCTTAGAGAAAAAGACTCAGCAAAGATTATAGGTAGAAGGATTAATAAAATAACAGTTTAATACCAAATAACATTTTGCATTTGTATTTCAAGTGCATGCCACTGAAAACATTTTTGGGAATAGTTGTAGTTCATGAACCTCAATAACTTAAAGCATTCTTATAATAGAATTTCAGTAGAATGATATTCAAGAAGTCTTAGTACTTTCTGTGTCTATGAGGTTGTGAGGTTAGAGTTTTTAGAGCTTATATAATATAGGATCCAATTAAATATTGAAATATTTATGAAGATTGCATAGAGATTTTTTGTTTTCTTTTCATGAAAGACAAGTCTGGTCAAATCTTTATTTAGACTTATTTTACATTGAATTTCTTCACTGGCTGAGGAGAAAAAAAGTATTTTTATAAAATAAAAATATGTCTGAAGGCTTATTAGACTAAAAATGGTTCTTAGTCCTATTTCTCTGTCAAAATAGAAACATCCTACTGAGAGAAATCAATGAAATGGTGAAACAGAAAATGATCCATAGATGATAAGTTTTAACTAAGACAAATCTTATAATTTGGAATATGTATATAATCTTAGACAAAGGAATGATATTGTTACTATTTGCTTCCTTCTCTGTAATCCCAGACACATAGGATGGTTAAATTTAATTACCAATGCTAGCTTATAAACAGGATTTTGGCAACTCTGTTTGGTAGAGGCAGCTGGTTTTATGGTGCTTTAAATAGATGAATTTTCAAGGAATTTTCATATGCATGTACATTTATGAAAACTGTTGTCATGCCTCTTCTGTTTTGTAGTTATTAAGTCCTTAGAAAATATACACATGTGTATACATATACACATATATACACAGGCACACACAGCTCCAAATGTATGTAATAGCTTTATAATAATGATCAAATAACTTTATTTTTAATGAGATATCAACAGCAATAAAACAGCTTCACAAATTATAAAAGGCTAAACAATACCAAATAAATTATGATAATTAATATAATTATATTTATGAAATAAATAATAAGTTACATTATATCTAGCATGATAAATTCATAATTAGAGTAAAGAATAAACCTAGGAATCCTTACTTTCACTACCTTTCAAAATTTACTTGTTCCTTAATTCACCTGTAAGCCTTACTCTTGTATGAGAGTCTCTCATCTAATGCCTGGGTACAAGTACACTTTTGAGATTGCTCCTTTTTTTGACTTATTACTCCCATCAAGATTATTTCCGTATTTCATTATCTGGAACTCCGCAAGATTAGTTATGAGCTCCCCTTATGAGCAAACATTTACATGATTGAAAACATCAGTAATTTTAGTTACAAGCAAAGCTATAAGAGAAAGATAGAGTTTGCATCTTCACCCATAAAAAGTTAGTGTTTCCTAATGAACAACATCTCCCAAGACCTAGTCAACCACTAATGTGATTTTTCTTAAAACACAGGTCCAGTCATGTCATTCACATGCCAAATCCCCATTCCATAAACTCTAGTGGCTTCCTGTTGCCTCCAGCACCAAATACAAGATATTATGTTTGGCATTCAAAATCCTTCATAACCTAACCCTTTCCTAGTTTTTCAGTCTTACACCTTAGCCCCTGACAAGTACTCTTCATTCCACTGACATTTGCCTCCTGACTGTTTGACAAACAAAATACTGTATCTTTCAATTTAGGGAAATTCTTTGTAGATGTCCCCTATACCTGGAATGTTCTCACTGCTCTCCACAGTGACTCTTGTCCATAGGTTCCCATACTGGGTAATACCACGCCCTGGGGGACATTGGACCTATATAGGGGTGGGGAGTAGTAGCTTCAGGTGCAACTGGAGTTATTGAATAAAAATAAAGGGACAGTGGAAGCATAAGGAAAGAAGAGAAGAGAAGAAAATTTTGAAAAACCATTTGTACATGTTTCATCTGTTGTGCAACAAAGTTAAAGTCATGGTGATTACATTATTTTCCAAATACACATCCAAGATGTGAGTTATATTATATCTAATATATCTACATATTATATTATATTATATCTATATTATATAATTGGTCAGTGGTCAAGTCCACAAACAGGTCTTAAAAAGCAAGTGTTGGCAAATGAGTTTGTCATGCATTGTTGGAAGGTCAACTATGCATCAGCAAGAAAGTATGCATGTAATAACTTGTTTACAATATGATACTATGCAGTTACATGAAGCAATATTGCCTCATTAAAATTTCAATGCAGAAAAAACACAAATGTAAAACAATTTATTAAATTTAAAGTGTCATTTTAAAAACATTATGCATTTTTGAAATGATGCAGAATTTTAAAACAGCATGATTAAAGGTTTTTTAAAGAAAGTAGATTTCCATGGGAGCACTGAGTATTTTTTTCAAAGAGGCGGTAGGCCAAATCAGTTTGGGAACCTGTCCCCTAGGCTAAGATAGATTTTTCCATCACCCCTACACTTTCTATCATTCAGTTTACTATTGCTTTCAGAGGAGGGATTAGCTGTCTCCACTACTTAAATCCTTAATTTGGAATATTTTTACAGAAGGATGAAATTAATATAAAAAAGATCCAAAGTAGTTTTTGTAAAGAAATAATTCATAAAAATGAGTTATTGGGACAAGGAGGAGATGAGAGAACTGGGAATCATCCATCTTTCCAGAATGGTGCTATACGTTTCTTCTGTCATTTATGTGAAAATTATAGTTAAAAAAAAATCAGTCCAGCAAATTCCAGTCACACAGTTCACACACACACACACACACACACACACACACACACACACACACACAAACATTCATTCCATTTATACAATAAGCAGAGTATTACCTGTGATGAATTATCTTGAGTTTGAAAAAAACATTTTTTAATTGTAAAAAATCAAACTTTGTTCCAGTAACATATGTATTTTAAATCCTTCAATTCCATATCATGGAAATGGAAATAATAATTGCACTGGTTTACTGTGACACAAGGTTAAGGGGAATGTGTTTTTTTTTTTCAAATAGGCATACCATCACTTGTAACTCCACATGAGTGTTGTCACCTTCAAAGTAGTTACATCTGGTGGCTCTGTATTTTGAACAATGCTGCTCAGAACCCTGTTGGAACACCTTTTGGGAATTGTCTTCAAGTCCCTGCAGCACATTGTTTTGAATATCTTCAGTGGTGAAAAATATTTTTTTTTGAAAGTGGCTTTCATTTTGGAAAACAACCAAAACTCATTCAGAACCAAGTATGGCAAATAAGGTGGGTGATCATGCTAATAATATCAGTTCAGTCCAAAAAAAAAAAAGAAAAAGAAAGACCACAAGTACTACCACCACAAGATGTGACTATAAAGGACAGAACCTGTCTTTCTTTTTTAAAAATTAACTTTTGTGTTTATTTTTAGTTTATATCATTCATTTCCACGAGATTTTGTTACAAATTTTTCCGTCTTTCCCCTACCCACCACCCCAAAACAGTGATCCCACCGAATACCCCCTTCCCCAATCTGCTCTCTCCTATACCCTCCCCCATACCTCCTCTGACTTGATGGTAAGGTAAGATGAATCTCCATACCCAAGTGCCTGTATGTCTTATTTCCCAGCTGCATGTAAATAACAACGACAACAATAGTAATATTTTTAAAACATTTGATTTTAAACTTTAAGTTCCAGATTCTTTTCTGTCCTCCCTCATCTCCCATCATTACTGGGAAGATAAGCAATTCAATATAGATTGTACATGTTTAGTTATGAAAAACATTTCCATAGTGGATATATTGGGAGAGAATGACTATATTTCCCTCCATCCTCCCCCTCCCCCAACTTGGAAGGTTCTATTCTCTACTTTGTCCCTGTCTCTTTACAAAAATGTGTGCTTCTAAATACCCTTCCGCCCAACCTGCCCTGTCCTCCATCCTCAACCCTCTCATCCCCTTCCCCCCTACTCTCCTGTCAGGTAAGATATCCAATTCACAGTGTATGTCATTATCTCCCTAAGCAAAATTCAATGAGAGCAAGGTTTACCCATTTCCTCTTGCCTTCCTGTTCTTCCTCTCCATTGTAACAGTTATCCCTTCCCTCTTCTATATTAGATAATTTACCCCATTCTGTTTCTCCCCATTTCCTCTCATTATATTCCTCTCTCACCTCTAAATTTCACCTTTTAAATATGATCCCTTCTTATTCAATTGATCCTGTACCATCTATGTAGACCTGTACACATATACACACACTCACATATGTATTCATATGCATATATACCCTCCCATACAGACATATATGTATGTATATATACATATACATTTATATTCCTTTCAACTATCCTAATATTGAGAACAATTTCCTGAGTTACAATGATCATTTTGCCATGTAGGCATGTAAATAGTTCAACTTTGATTTTCAAAATCCTTTTTGAACTCCTCCATTGCCTGAAATCAGTTTATATTTTTCTTGGAAGCTTTTGGTGCTGGAGTTCTGACTGTGTTGTCTTCTTTCCATTCCATACTTTGATCCTTTTTGTCTCCCAGAAAAGAATCTAAAGTTGGATTGCTGTCCTTGCTTTGCTTCCTTTGCTTGCTCATGTTGCCAGTCAATTACTTGACTTTTGAGTTCTTTGCTGCAGTAGAACTCTGCTTCCAGAGAGGAGAGGTTCATCCCAAATCTCTGGGGTTTTCACAGCTCCTGGACCTATTAGGAGGGCACCATCTCTATAGCCCCCACCAGCTTTGGCTTACTGGTCACACACCTCAGAACCACCACCCAAGACCATGATCCCAATCCAGACAGGTTAAGGCAAGAGGACTTAGCCTCTGAATGGTTGCTTGCCCCCCCCCATGATCTGTAGGCCCCAAGCTCTGATGTAGCTACATGGAGGTGGCTGCAAGGCCACTGCACCACCACTGCTTCTCACTGGGGGCAGAAGGCCAGACCTGCTTCTTTCCCCCAAATTTAGCAGAGTTCCACTGACTTCTTATTTTGTCTTTGGCATTAATGGGTTGATTATTCTGGAAACCCCCATAGCTGGTTGTGATCCACTCTGCAGAATTCTCTATCAGTGGCTGGCCCAGGCCGCCCTGGGGCTAAAAGCTCAGGCTGAAGTGGAGCTGGGCTTGGCTCCCAGCACCTTGCCATGAACCCTTCCTGTCTGCGTGCTGGGCTACTTCCAGTGGGAGATTTCTTTCTCTCTGTCACTTTGTGGGTTCTGTAGCTCTAAAATTTGTTTAGAGCCATACTTTATAGGTATTTGAGGTGGTTATGGGGGGAGCCATGGAGCCACAGCCACACTTTCCTGCTTCTGTGCTGCCATCTTGACTCTGCCCCTGATAAAAGCAATTTTAATTTCAAAGCAATATGTCCTTTTTTTTTTCTATCTGTTCTGCAAGCAATGCACTAACCATTTTGTAAAGGAAACCTGACTCCAGTGTGTTATGGGAATCTAAAGATCTTCCCTGCCCCTAGGCCCTTTGCTAAAGTGGCTATGTGACTCTGAGGACCCTTGGATATTTGAAAGTATACTCTGTTCCCTAATAGGCTGAATGTGATCACATGGAGCCTGTGGCACCAGGCTTGTTTTCCAGGAATGCCCGTGCCTTG
>CM053585.1:429608449-429624449 GCA_028646515.1 Pseudochirops corinnae
CACAACTTTTTTAGCCATTCCCCAATTGATGGGTATCCCCTTAATTTCCAGTTTTTTGCCACCACAAAGAGAGCTGCAATAAATATTTTTGTACATATAGGTCTTCCTCCCACTTCTATGATCTCTTTGGGATACAACCCCAGAAGTGATATTACTGGGTGAAAGGGTATGCAATTATTTATTGCCCTCGGGGCATAGTTTCAGATTGCTCTTCCAAATGGTTGTATCAGTTCACAACTCCACCAATTATGCATTAGTTTTCCAATTTTTCCACATCCCCTCCAGCATTTGTCTTTTTCCTGTTTTGTCATCTTAACCAATCTGGCTGGAGAGATGTGGTCCCTCAAAGTTGTTTTGATTTGCATTTCTCAAATCTATAGTGATTTAGAGCATGTTTTCATATGCTTATATAAGAAATGGGGAGGAGATGGTATTCATATTCACCTGGAGAGGCTTATACAAACTGATGACAAGTGAGAAGAACAGAACCAGGAAAAAATTTGTACACAATCACAGACACATCGTATGTGTGATGACCAACTTCGAAAAACTGGACTCTTTTCAGCCACGCACAATTATAAGACAACTCTACAAGTATCAGGATGGAAGGAGATATCTACATTCAGAGAAAGATCTAGAAAGAAGAGTTTAAATGGGGACTGAAATAATCAATCTACATGCTAGCATTCTTTTCCATATTTGGTTTTCTTTCTTTTTTCCCATTGTTCACTCCACTGGTTACAACACTTCTATACAACCAGACTAAGGTCAAATGTCAAAGTATTTGCAGATCTTATACTTGATTGTATGCCACCATGAGGAGTGGGGGGGAGTAGAGGGATGGGAAAAAATTTGGAACTCAAGGGACTGTGGAAATGAATCTTGTAAACTAAACATAAATAAATAAATCAACTTTTAAAAATGGTCTGCCTTAAGTATTAACCACTCTATAGTCAAATAAGTGATAAGCATCTTCAAATTTAGTTGGATTGGTTACATAATGATAGAGATTATTGGATCACTAGAGCCACGCCATTTGGAATTTTATTGAGTCTGTGATTTCATTAATGGGACTAGTCTCTTCAAATAAATAGCAAGGCATTTTTGTCTTCTCATCCTGTGCCACTCATGAATGTCCTTCCATAAATCCTACATGGGGAGCTACCAAAATTTCTGAAAATACTCTTCAGATCACTCTATCTTGTGTGAATACGAGTAAAATGTACATGCTCTCCACTGACTATACATTGCTATTGCCAAATGACAAGTGTACCTCTTTTTTTCCAGTAATATATCTTTCTGATGATTTCCTTTAAATTGCCTGCTATATAAAATTATTCAGTAGTAGGTACTACTCTGCAATTTACTTGTGTCTGTTACATACACTTATTCATTGCCCTTGGACTGATTGGCTGCTTTGATTTTCTGGACATTAGTAGCCAGAGATTAAACAGATAAGTATGTAAAGAATAGATAGATAGTATGTAAAGATAGATAGATAGATAGATAGATAGATAGATAGATAGATAGATAGATAGATAGATTATAGATAGGTTTTCTTTCAAGTACTAATGGAGGTCAAGACTCAAATTTGCTTCCTGATACGACTTTTTCTGTTCCTCCAGCTGTGATGCCATCTGATTACTTTTTTTTTTTCTTACAACCAGGGTTAAAGAGCAAGCCATTTCCTAGGAAGTCCCTACCAAGAAATAGTATTCTGTAACTCACATAGTTCTCATATGTTCAATATGTAACAATGAAAATATATCCAGAGTATCAGATATTTACATTACGATTCATAATAGTAGCAAAATTACAGTTATGAAGTAGCAACAAAAATAATTTTATGGTTTGGAGTCACCACAACATGAGGAATTGTATTAAAGGGTTGCAGCATTAGGAAGGTTGAGAACCACTGGTCTAGAATCTCCTCCCCTCTCAGAGGTAAAGCAGTAGGAAAATGGGAAGGTTGTTTAAATAAGTAAATTTTCTTTGATCATTTATCAATTGGGGAATGACTTGTATAATTATCAATTATTCCTCAATTGACAAATGGTCAAAAGATATGAAATGGCAGTATTCAGATGATGAAATAAAAGCTATATATAATCATATGGGGAAAAATATTCTAAATCACTACTGATTAAAGAAATGCAATTTAAAACAACTCCAAGGTACCACATAACACCAATCTGATTGACTAATATGAGAGAAAAGGAAAATAATAAATGTAGCAGAAGATGGGAAAAAAATGGAACACTAATGCATCATTGGTGGAGTTGTGGACTGATTCAATGATTCTAGAGCACAGAAGGGCGCTCCATACCAAAGGGTGACCAAACCATGCATACCTTTTGATCCAGCAATCCCACTGCTAGGTCTTTATCCCAAAGAAATCATTAAAAAAGGATCCACATATACAAATACATACATGCATACATACATACATATGTGTGTGTTTGTAGTATCCCTTTTTGTGGTAGCAAATAACTGGAAATTGAAAGGATGCTCATTAACTGGGGAGTGGCTGAACAAATTGTGGTATATGAAAGTAATAGAATACTATTTTTCTAAAAGAAAGGATAAGGAGATAGATTTCAGAAAACACCTGGAAAGACTTACATGAACTGATGCTGAAAACATTGTACATAGCAACAATATTGTACAATGATTGAGCATGATAGATTTAGCTTTTCTCAGCAATAAAAGGATCCAAGACAATTTCAAAATATTTTTGGTGGAAAATGCTTACCACATACAGAGAAAGAATTATGGAGTCTGAATGTAGATCAAAGCAGTCTATTTTCATTTTTGCTGTTGTTTTTTCTTTCTTGTCATTATTTCCTATTGTTCTGATTCTTCTTTCACAACATGGCTAATGCAGAAATATGAATATGCTTAACATGATTGTACATGTGTAAGTAATATCAAATTGCTTACTGTCTTAGGGAGTGGAAAAGGAAGGGAGAAAGGGAGACAAATTTGGAACTCAAAATTTTACAAAAATGAATGCTTAAAATTATCTTTACATGTAATTAGAAAAAATAAAATACTATTAAGGGAAAAAAAGTAGATTTCCCTTCTCCCATGGAATCAACAGTTGCTTTCTGTGTGTAGCCTCTGCAAAAGATCTCTAGTCATCCTCGATCTTTATACATTTTTTATGCTGACATTTTGAAAATTTAAAACTGCATTTCTGGATGTCTAAAATCTGGGGTTCTTCTCTGATAACCTCATGTCAAGCTTATGGCATTGAACTTTCCTTTTTATTTCCAGGATAAATTTTTGGTTTGATTTCATTAAATCAAGTTCATTTTTTACTTCTGTGTTTTATTTTATATATTTACAGGGTTAATGATTTTCTTGCTGAACTCTATATTTAATGTCAATTGTGATAGTTCTGTTACTATATTTTTTTTTATTATGACTCAGTCATTCTGAGTATTTTTTCCTATTTGCATTTGTGGAAGTATATCTGCTATCATTTCATGAGGTATTTTTTTTCCGAATATTATCCTCATTTTTCCTCTATCCCAGTATTTATTGATTATATTAGCAAAGATTTTGTGTTTATTTATATTTTAAATATTTTTAAATGGTTTCTCCTATAATAATTTTCCTTTATTTTCTCTTTCCTCAATTTTTTATTTTGTGTATTTCCAGGTGATATGAGCTAATAGAAGAGAACTGAACTTTGAATAACCATATAGTCAATCCCCTCACTTCATGAGTATTTTAATTCTCTCAGTCTTCCACTCAATTAAGCTATAAGTTCTCAACTCGTGACTATATTCTGTCCATTTATGGTCATATTCATATTCAATTATATGTTTTCAGTCAAGTTATAGTTGGTTATAGCATTTATTGTCGGAAGAAATATGGGAAAATTAAAACACCAGTGTACTGTTGGTGCAGTATACTGATTCAACCATTCTAGAGTGCACTATACACAACGGGCTATAGAATCATACATACACTTTGACCAGGCAGTACCGCTACTCAGGCTATATCCTAAAGTGATTAAAACAAAAGGAAAAGGATCTATATGTACAAAATATTTATAGCAGTTCTTTTAGTGATGACAAAGAATTGGAACTTTAGGGAATATTCATCAATTGGAAAATGACTGATCAAGTTGCTGTATATAATTTTGATGGAATACTTTTTTGCTATAAGAAATGATGAGCAGGGTGCTCTCTGAAAAACCTGGAAATTCTTACATCAACTAATACAAAGTGAAAAGAACAGAGCTAGGGAAACACCAAAAACAGTAACATCAATATCATGTGATGTTCTCCTATGAATAACAGCTATTCTCAGCAAAAAAAAAAAAATTGATCCAAGACAATTCTAAAGGGCTTTTGTTGGAAGGAGCTGTCCATCTTCAGAGAAAGAATTGGTGGTGCTTGAATGCAGATAAAAGATATGTTTTCTTTACTTTATATTTCTTGATATTGTTTTTGTTTGTGTTTTTTTCACAGAATGACTTACATGGAAATGTGTTTTGCATGACTATACTACACATGAATAACTTATATCAAGTTGCTTGCCTTCTCAATGAGCTGAGAGGGAAGGGAAGGAGGGAATTTGGAACTTAATATTTGAACAAAAGAATGTCAAAAATGTTTTTTACATGTAATTGGGGAGACAAAAAATATTAAAATTAATGACATTTATAAATGAATTTGTGGTTCTCATACAACAGATGTCTTAAGGAAAAATAGAAGGTAGAAATCATTGTCATTCTTTGAAGAGGCATAATGACCATACTCATGTATAAATAGAAGCTGTTGAACTGTGACAAGAGAGGATAAGACCAAAGAAGCATCTGTGAAACAAGAAAACAAATGTGAAGAAAACCCATTTGCTCAAGTAGCATGATATCTGCACTGAGATATTTGCAATAATGGATAGATTAGGGGAAGAACTTAGTCTTCCCTGTCTAATGTGTATGGAGTCCAACAAATGCAAAGTGACCAGACCCACAGATAGATGACATTAATAGAAATTTGTATGATAGACCAGCTAAGTTTCACGGGCATATAATGGGGAAGCTATACAATAGGCTATAGCATTTCAGATTACCTAATTTACCTATTTCAAGTTATATAATGCATACTATTTTTTTTCTTTTAATAAGATTTTATTTTTCAGAGATTTTCTAAAGCTTCTTAATATTAGTTTAAGGCAATGGAAGAGTATCATCTCCATAAGTGTAAATATCATAGGTATCACTAGCATAACATTTATCAAGAAATATCACCATATCTTCTCAGTTATATGGTGGTAATATTGTTTCTTGAGATTACCATCTCCCTATTGATTTAATAGCTTTTAATAGCAGACAGTAAGACTGCTTGGTGGTATAGTAGAAGGAGTGCTAAGTCTGGAGTCAGGAATATTTATTTTCCTAAATTCTAATCTGGCCTCAGACACTTACTATTTTTATGACCGTGGCAAGTCACATAACCCCATTTACCTCAGTTTCTTCATTTGTAAAATGATCTGGAAAAGGACGTGTCAACCCATTCCAGTATCTTTGCCCAGAAAACTCCAAATGGGGTCAAGAGGAATTGAACATGACTGAAAAATGACTGAACAAATGACATCATCTTCTTTTAAATGGTAGAAGACAAGAATTGTCTCAAAGTGACTTAGAAACTGATTGGACATTAGAATCTATGACACAAGTCATCAGTTCCCATTTGACCATCTGAACCACATTATCTCTTTGAAATATATACCCTTTACTTTGTTGAATCCTGTTCATGCAGGCTGCCTTGTGGAAAGCATCTGTGAAAAAAGAAAAAAAGGAAACGCACCTCCTAACTACTCATAGTAGGAGATAATACAATGCAGTATGTATGTGTTCAATTCTAGCAATGTTACAAGGAACCGCTTCTCATTATAAAATTCCATTCTCATATACTGCAATACTTCATATAATTATAGACAATTAAAAATCAGTGATAACACATGTGGGAATCAGAAATAAGGAGGTGGAAGGGTATGTCTGATATATTCATATCAGCAAAATAATTCTTTTTTTTTTTCCCTTTTTCAGAGGGCAGTTGGGGTTAAGTGACTTGCCCAAGGTCACTCAGCTAGATTTTTTTGTGTGTTAAAGTGTCTGAGGCTGGATTTGAACTCAGGTACTCCTGACTCCAGGGATGGTTCTCTATTCACTGTGCCACCTAGCCTCCCCAAGCAAAATAATTCTTAATGGAATGTTGGGCCAAAATTTTCCATTTAAAAATGTCAGTTGTCTAAAGGAAAAAGTAATTGTCGTGGGATTTTTTTCCCCACTTCTTTAAGTTTAACCTTTAAAAAACAGCTTAGTAATAAAATCACTCACAAGCTATAAGAAAGATAGGGAAAGGGATAAAGACTTGATCTCTTATTTCACTGATAAAGGGAACTCCATCTACTAATGACAGTTAGTAGAGAATTCCCCAGAGCACTGAAAGGCTTAATTACTTCCATATATCATTTTATATTTCAGTGTTCCACATAACTTTATACATAATTTAATGTTTAACTCTGAAAAAATACTTTCTATAGATATAAACTTTAATTGAACTCATATTTCATAGATTGAGGAGCATTTTACCCATAGATAGAATATGGAGTAGAATTAGTATAAAATATGCATATATGTATGTATGCATGTGTCTATGTATGCATGTGTGTATATATACATATATGTGCATATATATGTATATACATACATATGTGTTTGTATGCACACACATTGAATGTAGCTCCTCCTACAAGCTTCTAGAAATCAGTGACAAAGAGGCAGAACTAAGATGGCAGAGCAAAGGCAGGGACTCACTTGAGCTATCCCTCAAACCCCTCCAAATATCTTTAAAAATTATTCTAAACAAATTCTAGAGCAGCAAAGCCCATAAGTAGATGGAGTCAAACAAATTTCCAGCTGAAGACAACTTGCAGGGTTGGCAGAAAAGGTCTGTTGTACTAGGGTGAAGGGGGAGCACAGTCCACAGCACAGACCCAACCCCAGAAAACCCAGAGCAGGCCTCAGGGTGTCTGAATAACTGGCAGCAGTGTCAGTTTCTAGACCCCCTGGCCCACAAGCACAAAAGACAACTTAGAAGGTCAACAGGAAGTGTTTGCTACACCTGGGTGAGAGTGGAACACAGTCCAATGAAGTCCACACCAGCAGACTAGGAGTAGGTTTTGGGAATGACTGAATCAGCAGAGGCAGTGGTAGTGGCTACTTTAAGAATTCTCAACTCATAAATGGTAAGGGAGTCAAACAACTGATCAGAAAGACATTTACAGGGATCTTTTTGCTAGCACTGAGGCAGGACTCTGTTTCTTTGTTCATATTCATAAGCGGCTGCTGTCCTGAGTGGCAAGGCCAGGGCAAAGAGAAGCACTAGCACTGTAGAACTTGTAGCCACAGGGGAGCAGGGACTCTAGTCATAATTTTAAGTTTATAAAGAATACTTGTGGTTATTCACAAACCAGTGTGCAGTACAAGAAAATAGTAAACACACCTCTCTCTAGATCATACCACCTTGGAAGAGCCATAAACTTACAGGTACCCAGAATTACCTCTGAAAAACAGCTATAAAAAATCCCTGAAGCATGTGACAGTGCCCCTTGCACTTGTGAAGCAGAGTCCCACTTCAGCATAGAGTTTTAAAGTCAATAAATTGGCTGGAATCTGAGCAAACAACAGAAAAAATTCTAAACATTGCAAGTTACTATGGTGACAGGGAAGATAAAAACACTTACACAGAAGAAGACAACAAAGTCAAAGTTCCTACATGCAAAGCTGTCAAGAAAATTATGAACTGGTCTCATGCCATGAAAGAGCTCAAAAAGGATTTTTTTAAATCAAGTAAAAGAAGTAGAGGAAAAATTGGGAAGATAGATGAACATGATACAAGAAACTCATTAGAAAAGAGGCAACAGCTTGGTAAAGGAGACACAAAAAAACTAAAGAAAATAACACCTTGAGAAACAGACTAGATCAAATGACAAAAGAGTCTAACAAACCCAATGAAAGGAATAATGCCTTAAAAAGCAGAACTGGCCAAATTGAAAAGAAAGTTCAAAAGCTAAATGAAAATATTTCCTTGAAAATTAGAATGGAACAAATGGAAATTAATGACTTTATGAGAAATCAAGAAATAATAAAAACAGAGTGAAAGAATGAAAAAAAAATAGAAGACTATAACAGTAATGGAATTTGAAGAGCCTCTAATATTGACAAATAAATAGGTACTTAGCACTTAGTTTCAAGTTAATTATATTAACCCTCTGTTAAGAAACAGAAGGTATGAACCCCTGATGCTGACATAACAGGAAGGGGTGGAACAGAGAGAAACTAATATCTTCTATAAGGTATTAGCACAAGCTGGAGGGTCAGAACTTCTTGGAGCAAGCCATGTAGAGGCTGAGGAGGAGAGGCCCAGGCTGGATAAAGTGATTTTGATTTTGAGAACAGAGCTTATGGGGGTGGAGCTTCTTCTGAGAGCCAGTCAAAACTTCTGCTGAGAGCTTCTGAGAACCAGCCAGAGCTGCCAAAGACTTCCGAGGGCCAGCTGGAGCTGAAAGAGGAAGCACAATTGTGGTGTTGGTACTTTGTCTGTTTGGGGTCTATGATGATTTCACAGGCAGAAAGTGATTTTGATAAGGGTGCCAGCAATGTGCATGAATGTTATTGTCGCTTTGTAGAGTCTTGTCTTCCCAGGAATAGAAACTGTGAAGGACTTGAGGTGTACTGGACACTGTGAGCTTCAGTATGGAATGGGGACTGGACAAAGAACTGGGAGCTTCCTGCCTTTGAACCCAGGTGACAGTTTGATGGATTCAGGCAGGAGCTGGGACCATGGAAGAGGAACCATGGAAGCTGAGAGTCTGCCTCTAGTCAATATGAAAAGGCCTCTCCTTGGCTAGTTAATGTTGACAGATAAGATTGTAATTTACTTGTGACCTAGGGGTAGATGGCCTTTGTACTTTCCACTACCCCTTAAGAGGATACTGAGTAATGACTGATGATATTGTAATTTGATTGCACCTCATGGGTGGAGGGCTTTGACCTTTGTATTTTGTGTCAATTAAGGAGGCTTGTCTACTCAAGGGTGAATGAATTAAGGATTTACTAAATGAAGGACTTATTAAATGAATGTTATCTTTTGCTTAATACTATGTGACCACTCTGGTGAAAACCACAACAGTTTTTGGATGGGCAAGCCCCCACCTCAACAGTTTTTGACATCCCTGGGTTTAAACCACAATAGCGTTACTTTTTCTTCTGGAGCCATCTGCATCCAGTGGCTAGATATAGGTCCTTTCTCAGGATAACAGAAGAAAGCCCACAATGCAGTGGAAGACCTCAGACTCTTTAAGCTAAGATCTTTTAAGCTAAGTTCCAACCTCTTATCTTTACTCTGTTTGTGTCTCTCTACTTCAACTGTGTTTCTAGTAAACAATATATTGTAAGATTCTGGTTTTTTCATTCACTCTGCTAACTGCATCTATTTTGGAAGAGTTTAGCCGATTCACATTCATAGTTATGATTGCTGTCTGTGCATTTCCCTCCATCCTATTCTTCCTCCTATCTGTTGTCCTCTCTTTCCTTTTACCTTTTCCCTCCTCACCAGTGTTTTACTTCTGTCTACCATCTCCCCAGCCTGCCCTCCTTTCTGTCAGCCCTGTCCTTTTTACTTAATATTCTCCCCTCCTACTTCCCTACTAGGTAAGATAAATTGCTTTATTGAACTGATAGTGTGTATAATTCCCTCTTTGAGCCAATACTGATGAGAGTAAAGTTCAAGTGATGTCCATCGTCCACCCTCACATCTTCCCCTCCACTGTAATGGGTTGTTCACACCTCTTCATGGGAAATAATTTATTCCATTCTACTTCTCATTTCCTTCTGCACCCACTGTACTCCTCTTTTTCATCCATTAATTTTTTTATGTCATTCCATCAAATTCACCTTATACCCATACCCTCTGTGTATGTATTTTCCTTCTAACTGTGTCCCTAGTGGTACATTTTTTTTTAACAATTACAAGTATCATCTTTCTATATAAGTATGTAACATTTTAACTTTATTGAATCCCTTGTTTTCTTTTCCCTTTTTAACTATTTATGCTTCTCTTGGGTATTGATATTGGAAGTCAAATTTTTGGTTTAATTCTTTATGAAAGCCTGAAATTCTTCTAGCTCATTAAATGACAATTTTTTCCCCACAATGTATAATATTGCCAGGGTAAGTTATTCTTGGTTATAGCCCTAGCTCCTTTGCTTTCTGTAATATCATGTTTCATGACCTCGAGTTATTTAATATTACAGCTGTCAAGTCCTATGTAATCCTGATATGACTCCCCAATATTTTAATTGTTTCTTTCTGGCCACTTCAGTATTTTTTCCTTGATCTGATAGTTCTGAAATTTGACTATAATGTTCCTTGGGTTTTTATTTTAGGATCCCTTTCCTGAGGTGATCAGTTGATATTTCAATGTCTATTTTGCTGTCTGCTTCCAGGATATCAGGACTGTTTTCCTTGATAATTTTTTGAAAGATACAGTTCAGCTCCTCCTTTTGATTATGATTTTCTGGTAGTCTAATGATTCTGATATTGTCTCTCCTAGATCAATTTTCCAGGTCAGTTGCTTTTCCCATGAGGTACTTTTCATTTTTCCATTTTAAAAATTCTTTTAAATTTGTTTGATTCTTGATTTCTCATAGAGTCATTTGCTTCCACTTGACCAATTATAACTTTTAAGAGGTTGTTTTCCTGCATGAGCTTTTGTTCTTTCTTTTCCATTTGGCAGATTGTTCTCTCTAAGGTGTTATTTTCTAAAGTAAATTTTCATATCTACTTTTCCATTTGGCCAATTGGACTTTTACAACAGTTTTCCAAGCTGTTGACTCTTTTTTTCATAATTCCCTTGCATCAAAAAAATTGGGAATTAAGGGGATGCCCATCAATTGGGGAATGGCTAAAGAAGTTGTGGTATATGAATGTAATGGAATACTACTCTGCTATAAGAAATGGAGAGGAGATGGACTTCATATTTACCTGGAGAGGCTTATACAAACTGATGCTAAGTGAGAAGAGCAGAACCAGGAAAAATCTGTACACAATCACAGACATATCATATGTGTGGTGACTAACCTTGATAAACTGGACTCTTCTCAGTAATACACAGTTATAAGACAACTCTACAAATCTCAGCATGAAAGGAGATATCAACATTCAGAGAAAGATCTAAAAAGAACAGAGTTTAAATGGAGACTGAAGCAATCTACATGCTATCGTTCTTTTCCATGTTTGAATTTGTTTCTTTTTTCCCATTGTTCACTCCATTTGTTACAACCCTTCTATACAACCAGACTAATGTCCAATGTGAAAGTATTTGCAGATTCTATACTTGATTGCATGCCTCCATGGAGGGTGAGGGTGGGAAAGGGAGGGGAGAAAATTTGAAACTCAAAGGATTCTGGAACTGAATCTTGTAAACTAAAAGTAAATAAACAAATCAATTTTAAAAATAAAATAAAATAAAAAACATAATTCCCTTGCATCAATTTCATCTCTTTTCTGATTTTTTAATTGCCTCCCTTATATGATTTTAAATCTCCTTTTTGAGCTCTTCCATGAGACCACTTCCAGTTTTCTTTTCTTTTTCTTTTTTTTTGGGAGGAGTGAAAGGAGACTTCTGCCCATAGATATTTTGACATTGTTGTCCTCTTCTGAATTTGTTTCTCAATCTTTCCTATCACCATAATAACTTTTTTATGGTCAGATTCTTTTTGTGTTGTTTTATGCTCATCTCTCTCCCTCTTTTATTTTTTAACCTTTTTCCTTTATTTTAAATTTTAGTTCTTCACCCTTTGTAGAAGGTGATGTACTGTCTCAGGATTCTTATGCCAATGGCTAAAGGTCCTGGCTGTTTGCTTGGTGCTGTGCTGATGTTGCCCTGAGGTCCCCTAGGGCTGCTCTTGTCTGGTGCTGTGTTGAGGGGTGGGGTGGGTGTCCTTTTTGCTGCTGGAAGCCATATGGGTCTAGCAGCTTACCTGGTACTGAGCTGGCATCCTAATACTAATGTTTGTTATGTACTAAGGCCTGTTAGGTTTTTCTGCATTTCCCAGGGCTACATTGAAGCACATGGAATGCTGGAGGTTGATTGTCCAGGGCTGTGCTGAAGCATGTGGTGGTTCTCCAAGCTGGAGTCTGCCAATTATCCTGGCTATGCTTAGGCACACAGGGTCTGGGAGTTCTGGTGTTGGCATTTGCCTGCTTTAATATACTGGGGCTCAGGATCTTCTTGTTTGCTGAGGTGGAGCTTTCTTCTGCCTTGCTGGGATGCTTCCTGTTCTGCAGTGTGCTCCTCCTTTACCTGAGGTGGACTTTTATGGCTGATTTTTCAAGTTTCTTGGGCTAAAAGATTATTTCCTGGTTGTTTTGTTCCAGGATTTATTTTGGGGCACTATTTTATGGTTTTTTGCAGCTGAATATGGGAGAATTACAATGATTTACTGCTTATTCCACCATCTTGGCTCCTGGAAGTCTGTTATTCAGTTTTATAGAGTTCTCTTCCTATCTTCAAATTCTGGATAATAAGGGATAACTCTCTGGAAGTGTGTAAAGTAAAGACATGGAAAGAAAATAAATTATTAAAATATTAGAAAAAAGTTATGATCTGACAACTCAGCAGATCCAACACTAGAAAGAACAATATATGTCCTCAGGTAAAAGTTCTGTGCAATATAAACTTTTGCCGATGCTCTCAGTGAACTGTGGAGTGTTAACTCTTCTCCATCTTCTCTTTTCCCTCCATTCTTTAGTCTTACATCTTTACCATCCCAAAGTGGTCAGAAATATTCACCAAATATGCAAAATAAAAGTCAAAAAGATTAGAAGCACTTTTACAAGTATTTGAAAAAATATAAATTCCTTATATTAATCGAGTTCTATGAAGGTTGATACAACTAGCGTTTATTTGTTATTACATGTAAATATAAAATAAAATGATATAATAGTCAATAATATTGAAAGACTTCTACCTTCCTCATATTAGTTTTCTAAATCCTTTAGCCCTTCTAATTCTTTTTTTTTTTTTTTTTTGCTTTTTGGAGGGCAATTGGTGTTAAGTGACTTGCCAAAGGTCACATGGCTAGTAAATGTTAAGTGTCTGAGGCTGGCTTTGAACTCACATCCTCCTGACTTTAGATCAGGTGCTCTGTTCACTGTACCACCTAGCCACCCCCAACCCTCCTCATTCTAAAACACTTACTGAGTAATGGAGTTATTATTTACTTGTTCCAGTAACTCAGTATTAAGCAATTTTGTTTTCTCCTACATAAAATTCTTACAGCCTATTTCCTTGAGTTTTGTTTTTCTTCCTTGTCTTTTTCCTTTCACAAAAAGTAGCATTCTGCTGCAGCCACCTGTTCAGTGATGTTTTTTGGCCAATCGGTTTCAAAGTTTTAAATGACAGCTGTCCTTAAACATTTTGCACTAACTATGCTTATATTTTTAAATATTTTCAAATATCTGTACACAAAGTACATCTAGTAATATCTATCTATCTGTCTATCTATCTATCTATCTATCATCTATTTATCATCACCATTTATGTATCTATGTGCTATCCCAGAAAATAAATTGGCTTTAACTTTTCCTCCCACATTTTATCAAATAGAAGAAAACGTGATAACTATTTACGATTTTGGTGCACTAAATTGAGAGCATCGTAAAGTATTTGAAAATTCCAGATCATCTGTGATCTCGTCATTGTAGGTACGATAGAATTACATCTTTTATGAGGATTAGGGTCTAAAATTAGCTTGTAAAGCAAAAGAATCTCTCATTCAAAATCACTCATGAAAATCTCTTAGATCTCCCAGGAAGTAATGTATAGTGTCTTTAAATAGTAGCTGGAAATGGGCTAGGATTTCTTTGAAAGAAGACAATCAGTATTGGAGAGCAGATGGATGCAAGATGCCTGCTATGGAAACATTTGGATCTAAATGTGATTTTTTCCCTACACCAAACTAAGTTATCGATTGGAGATAGGCTTGAGCAAGGACTTTTACTCACACAGAGAACAAATAAATAAAACAGGTAAGGACTTGGCTGGGAAACTTGAGACATAAGTATGATTATATTAAATGACATAACTATTTCTTCTTCTCACTTCTTTAGAAGACAGACAAGTATATTAGAAAGTCATAGAACATACATCAAAGGAATTTTAGCTAACCAGGAATGCAAGAAATGAAATTGTGTGTGTGTGTGTACACACACTCATTGAATGGAATAGTGGATGAATCTCTGTTGTGGACATTTGCATTAAAAGATGCATATAACTCACTTCATGTAAGTTTAGTGCGCATAATAATGAAAATCTATTGTACTTTATTGATGCAGATCACAACTCATCCATTTCTTCTCATGCTCTGAATCACTAATAATAAAGGGAACACAATTAAAATAATTTTGAGTTTTCGTTTCACAGCTCCTATCAGATTGGAAAAGATGATTAAAATGGAAATAGTAAAATTTGAAGACCCTAAGTCTAAAAGACTCATGGAGAAGAGAAAAAGAAAGAATAATTTTTTAAGTACCAACTAAGTAACAATCACTGTGTTAACTTCTGGGGAAATGTTTTCTCATTTGATTGTCACAACGACCATGGGAGTTCAGTGCTACCATTATCCTCTTTTGACAATTGAGGAAATTAAGACAGATAGAGATTAAGTTATTTGCCCAGGGTTATGTATCTAATATGTGTCTGAAGCCAAATTTGAACTCAGAAATTCTAAGCCTGAATCTAGGTTCAGTGACCTCTCTACTCTCCTACCTACGTGCTTCTGCAAGGCTATCAATTGGTTTAATTGTTCTGCAAAACAATTTGGAATTATGATAGAGGTGACTAAACTTTTCACAACTTTGATTCAAGCATTCTGTTGTTTATATACTCTGTAAGGTGGTTTAAAAACTGTCAAACATATGTCAAAATGTTGATACAATTTGTGTATATGATTAAAAAACCACCAGAAAGAAAATGGATGCTCACTAATTGGAGAATAATGGCAGATTAAATTTGGCTATGTGAATGTAATGGGACATTAGTGCACAGTAGGAGATGAAGGAATTCAAGAAACATGGGAAGATTTCTACAATCAGAGGCACATTAATATAAGCTGAACCAGAATTAAAAGTTCACTAAATTGAATTCAAACTTGGAGTAACAGGAAACACACACACACACACACACACACAACCAGTTATGGTGTTTTGGATAATCAACAAGGAAACTTTTTCCTCTTAGTAAAGAAGTAAATATGACAAGGGCAGTATTTATTGTCAGGCACTCTGATTGTTCCAGTTGCTTTTAGTTGGTAGCTTTTCCATATATAAATGAAAGGACAATTCTGTATGTTGAAGTAAAGGAATAACTATGTTGTAAATAAAAATTATTCATACAATTTTTTTGTATTTTGTATAGAAGTTTTATATTTTGTATTTTGTATAGAAGTTCTATATTTAAAAAAAGAGATATTACAACAGAGATAAGTCTATTTGATGACCTTCTGATTATTAATTAATATGAAGTGAGAAATAAAATATATAGCCATATAGTCCCCAAAGATATTCACTTCTGTCAGGAAGATCTAGCACATAGTTCTATCAGCAAGCATCCTGGCATACCCAGGGTGGCTGATAGCACAGGTTCTTAGATCTGCTTCTCTAAAGGAAAACAACTGAAAATGGGTTAATAGGCTCGTTTTAATCAATCAAACATATATCATTTACCTAGTTCAGGGGAAAAAGTCAGCACCCTGAACTTCAGAGAATACAAACACAAGTTATAAGCACAAGTCACAAGCAGACAGAGAAACAGATCAGCAGACGCGCTTCCAAATCATCTGACCATTATATCAGATACCTATTCATTTACCAGAGAGGGAAGCATCAACATTTGGGTTTTTCAAAGGGGGGGGGGGG
>CM053585.1:429632963-429651382 GCA_028646515.1 Pseudochirops corinnae
ATATGTATCCATATATACACATGTGTGTATGTATGTATATATGTGTGTGAATACAAATATGTTTGTGTTTATATACTAGATAATCAGAAGCTAAAATAATTACATTGTGTATATGTGTATATATGTGTGTGTACACACACAGAAATATAATTTTTCTAGTTTTCGAAAGTAATGAGTTTTATTATTTATGAGTAGCATGTGTGTATATATGTATATATGTATGTTTGTGCATGTGTGTTTTGTATGTATATGTGGATAGATAGATATTCTATGAATCCTAATGCAACTTTCAGACTCTAAGCATTATCCTTTTGTCATATATCTTACTCACTTTCTTTTCTACTCCTCTATGACCTTGATGCATTTTAGTACACTAAAAACTTTTTATTTAGATTATAATGTTCTGAGATTTACTTAGATACATATTTTCATTGTCATTTGAACATGCCTATAATTTTAACTATTCTGAAATGGATATTCCATATGAAATGCAGCCTTTTGCACAATTTAAGATATGGTTTAAAAGATCAATTTTGTCAAGAAGGAATAAATAATTTGCATCCCTGCCTAGTTACCCAAATGTTGCCTAATGTGCTCTCCATCTATGGTTTAATTCTGAGCCTCATGCATGCACACAACTCATCCTCCATTTCTGAAATGTACTCCCTTCTTATCTCCAACTTCCAGAACTTTCACTCATTAAGTCTCACTTCTTGGGCTACTATCTCAGTGAATCCTCCCTCTCTTAACTCTCACCAAGAGTTATTAGTGCTCTGCCTCTCCACAATGTAGTATGTATTATGTAATTTTGAAAGGCAATGTCACATAGTGGCTTAAAAACTCACCTAGGAACCAGGAAGGACTGGGTTCAAGTTTTTTCCTCCTGCAAATGCTGGCTATAGGACAACAGTAGATTCATAGAGATAATAGTCCCTAAATTGAGCCTACATAAATGTTAAGATTGTGCAAGTCAAAGATAAGGAGGAACTGTATTCCCAGAATGGGAAATGGCTTTTATGCATATATAAAGGTGCTGAATTAACCTAATTTGCACAATATTAGCTTTGTGTTTGATTCTGTCAATGAATCATGTATGACCTCTACATATGCATGGGACATACTTTGTTGGAGACACCTTTGAAGTTGTGCTTTTCATTACAAAGTCAAATCAACCATAAGAAGTCCAGTGGGATCTTGTATTTTCCACTCACCTAAATCAGTTATTTGACTATTAAAATGTGGTCTGCTACAGAAAAGTAATTTGCAAATGCCTTCAAATTCTCTCCTCATATTTTTATCATGGATAGCCTTAAGAGGCAGCATAGGAGAGTGGATAGAGAACTGGAAGGCCTGTATTCAAGTCTTGCTGACATCTACTGAGTGATCCTAGGTAAACTCTTAGTTACCTTGGCAACTCTTTGTGATTATAAACTGCAGAGAAAGCATTGATACAAGCATATTCCATTGGGTGATGGTGTACCCCTGATCAATGGTATAAGGAACATAAAGTTAGGAAAATTTTTCCATCATTGAAATTTGGCGACTCTTCAGTAATTTATTATAGTAGAGAATTCCCTGGAGCAGTGAGGTTTTAAGGGACTTGTCATGGACACACAGAACCTGTGTTAGGGCAACACTTGAACCCAATTCTTCCTGACTACAAGGCCATCCATCTATCTGCTAATGTCTAGAATATATTCTAATGCCATTGACCTAAACAAAGAAATGGAAAAACATAACTAGAGAGAGGGTGAGAATCTAGAAATAATAAAAAAAATAAAGAATAAAGACAGGGCGATCCTTGGTGGGGAAGACAGTCAAAAGTTACTCATTCATTTAACGATCTTTTATTAAGTATCTTCTGAACTGTGTGCCAAACTCTGGGGAAAATATGACATTGAGATAAGAAATGGTCCCTATCCACAAAGAGTTTATTATAATGCAGTAGGAGGACAATAAATATCAAAGACTGTAATAATTCATGGTATTACATAGGAAGTATACTAGAGAGTTGCCAAACTAAGTGCTGCCCAAGAAACGTTCATACTGACTGAGGCACTAGGCATTTTAAAGGACCAGTGGGAAATCAGCAGCCAAAGAGTATGAGAGATTATTTTCTAGGCACAGGATTATCAAGTTTGTTTTTGCTTTTAAAAAACATGTGTTTTTTTCACTTTTACTTTTCCTTCAGTTACCTGGACAAAAGTAGCCTGTGACAAAGTTACTACCTGTTACAAATTTATAACAAATTTGTATATGAGTTTAATGGAACATTTTGGTTCTTTAAGAAATGAAAAACATGAAAAATTCAGAGGAACATGAGTAAGCATACTAAATGCTACAAAGTGAGTTAACCTGAGCTCAAAAGCTTCATTATATACTTGCTGTTTGTATCACTCTGGGCAACTATCTTAATTTTTTTTTTCCAGTTTGTTTTCCCTTCTATAAAACAGAACTAATAATAGCACCTACTTTCTAAAGTTAGAAGAAAATGGCAAACCACACCAGTACCTTTGCCAAGAAAACCCCATGGGCAATATTGAGATGATGTGGTCCACAGGGTCATGAAGAGTTGGACAGAACTAAATGTATGATGAACAACATCAATGATAATACTTCCTAAGAGAGCTATATAAAAGGTAATTGTTATTGCTATAAAACAGAATGAACATTACAGAAATGCAAACAAAAATATGATAATGACTCAACATGGACAAGATGAGAACATGTGTCTCCCTCCTTTTGTTAACAACATAGCAAACTAAGGTTAAATGACATGTTTTAGACATGCAGTTAGCCAATATCTCTTATTTTGCTGTATTGTCCGTATTGCCCCTGAGCATTTACAATTACTTTTTTTCCATTCGTATATTTTGTTTTGACCCACTAAATGCCTCACCAACCCCAGTACCTTTCTTAGAGGTTTTTTTTTTTCTTTAAAATTAAGCAAAATGATTACTGGTAGTAGTTATGAGTACTATCACATGTATATTTCCATAGTTTATTATTTCTTAACAAAAAGGCAGAAACTATATTTTACTGCCAATTATTTAGAACAAGAAGCCAGTGTGGTATAGTAACTAAATTGTGCCTATTATAATTAAGGCTTTTGTTAACATAAAAATTTCTTTGTATTCACTATATATTATTGTATCTGAATTATTTTTATATTTATATTTTCTTTGTATTTTGTATTTAGTACAAAGCTTAGAAAGCAGATCCAGAATCCTAGAAGACTTTGGTTCAAATCTTGCCTTTGTCACAGAGGGCTGCATGATCCTTTGTAATTCACTTAAGCTTTGTAAAAGTATAATTTTATATATGTATGTATGGATAAATATCTATATATGTGTGTGTGTATGTATGTATGTGTATGTGTGTATGTTATGTATAACTATAATGTTCTGCTTCATTAGCAGAAAGTGTCCCTTGGACCTGAGATATCAGAGTCCCAGTCCTTATCCTGCCCCTTTTCACTTGAAATTGATATTAACTGTTGCCTTTGACCTGAATTCAACTGTCTTGTAGGACTATCTTTGTATACACATTAATGTAATCACTATGGGGTTTTTTTGTCCCTTTGGTTCTTTTTTCTCACTCTGCATCAGATCATATGAATCTTGATATGTTTCTCTGAAATCCTGGAGCTCAAGTCTCTGTTAGGTGAGATTTCTGTCCTATTTTGCCTGGAGAGAGACTACCATGAGACCTACTAGCCATTTCCAAACCATGTTCTCTGCCCTCTGGCCATCCATTCTCTCTATTCTCCTGTAACAGTAATCAATTTAGCAGATAGTTAGCCCTTAGTAACTTAGGGCTAAGTATGGAAGGTGTGAGCTCTGCCTCCTGTTGAGAGGGTGTGAACTCTCCTGTTGCTAAAGTGGCAGAAGGGGGTTGGCTGAGACAGGATGCCAATGTGAGTGTATAAAAAGAGTTCTAGAGACAGTGAGACAGAATTGAGAATCTTCCTCCTGGTGGCTCCTGTTGGAGGAAGCAGGATTGTCCCAGCATCTGGGAGCTAGGATGCTGGACTAAAGAACTGAGTTGCAGTTTTCTTGAGACCAGAAGGCTTGCCTATAAGTCTGAGAGGGCTTTCCTGGAAGGTCTCCTGGAAGACTGAGATTTCTCCTGGGTCCTAGGGTCAGTTGAACTGCTGGAGGACTGAAGAAACATGACCAGGATAAGCCTTTGTTGGTTTGTGGCTTGGCTGATATTTGAGTTCCCAGCAACAGAAGTGGTGATGGGTTTGAGATGTGCTGGACCCTGTTAACTTTGGTGTGTGTCAGGGACTGCCCAGAGGACTGGACAAGGACCTGAGAGCTATCTATTTTTGAGGACTGGACAAGAAACTGGGAGCTGTCTGCCCCTGAATCCAAGTGACTGTTTGATGGCTTCAGGTAGGAGCTGGGACCATGGAAGGGGATCCAGGGAATCTGAGAGACCACCCTGAGTCAAGATGAAGAAAAGGTCTATACTTGCATGAAATTGAGGTTTGCTAGACACCTAGGGGTGGAGGATTTGTGTAATTTTTCTAATGACTATATCTTGTACTTAATGATACTTCTTGACTGATTGCTAGATGAGTGATTAAGTTAAGATTGCCCCATGAGTGGAAGATTGATTATTGTATTGTGAATTGATTGAATGATTAACTGAGGAGGGTTTCTCCCTTAGGGAAACCAGATGATTATTCTTTTGTACCTTGTTCTAAATATTGTAGCCACTGTAGTGAAAACTGTGTGGCCATTCTAATGTTAAGCTGTGAACACTACATTGTGATTTTCTGTGATAAGATGTAATGTTGTGAATATTATATTGTGATATATTGTGAATGTTTGCCTTGATTTGTAATGGAACAAATGGAATGTGCACTATACTGTGAAACCCCAACCTTAAAAGCTGTTCACAGTAGCATTCTTTTGGGAATCTGCTTGTGCATGGCGTTACACCTCCCCATCCCACTACCACAACAAGCAAAACTTTGCCCTTGCTACTCAGGGAGTGCTTAGTATAGGGCCTGACAAATAGTATGCACTTAATAGATGCTTCATCATTCATTCAGTCATCAGTCCTTACAGTGTAATAATATTCCATTACATTCATCTCATCTAACATAATTTCTTCAGTCATTCCTCAATTGAAGTGTGCATAATTTGTTTCAAGACTTTTAGTGCTACAAATGGGGCTGCTGTGAAATAGTAGTTGACATTTAAATGGCTCTTTTAAACGTTGGTAAAGTTTCTTTCATAGATTAAATCATTTGTGCATTACAACCACACCCAAAAGTAGGTATTTTATTAGTTCTGAGCCTTTATGAGAATATGAGTTTCACTTATGTAAGAACAGTGTTTTGGACATCTTACACAGTAGTCACTGACACAGTGGAATAGAATCCTACACTCTGGATCAACATACAGATGTTGATCACCATTATGTATTCAGGCAACAGAATAAGGCTAAAGAGAATTAATCAATGAGCATTTATCAAGTGCCTACTAAATACCAGGCACTCTGCTAAGCTGTAAGGGTAAAAAAAGAAACAAAAGATAGTCTCTGCCCTCAAGGAGCTTACTATGTAATAAAAATAAATCCATCAAGTTATGTTAATATGATTGTAAATTAATATCACTTAAATTAACTAGTATATAACATTTTAAAAATGTTTTAAATACTAAAAAATATTATTTCCATACTCCCAACAGAACACAAAAAGAATATTCTATCTGAAAACCTAAAACTCCACTCACTATTATTTGGTTTAATATATATATATATTTATATATGTGTATATATGTATACATGTGTATATACATGTATGCATATGTATGCATATATAACTGTGTATGTGAGCATGTATATATGCATATCATGTGTGCATTTGTGTATATCCATGCATATGTATAAGTGTGTATGCATATGTGTATATGTATATACATATGTATATATATTCTAATACGCTTTTCAAAATGGTCCTGCTTATCTATATATCTTAATTCTGTTTTTTTTCTATATATGTTAAGCAACATTACAATGGTTCTCTTTTTTGTGTGTGCCATTATTATTGCTAAGCTCTGTCTCTTCAACACCACCTCAATTAAGAATCAAGAGAAAGGGGAGGGTATTAGCACCTTTAAAAAATAAACAAATTTAGGCAAAGTGAATTGATCTGGTAAATATGTAAAAGCAAGGTCTCTATGCTTTGTATTCAGCACCTGTCTGGCAAGAGGTGGGTGACATGCTTCAGCATATATCCTTAAAGATGTGTTTGGTCATTTTATTGATTAGAGTTATTAAATATTTCAAAGTTGGTTTTCTTTACAATGTTGCTGTCACATAAATTTTTCTCCTCTTTGATGATGGACTGAAACATTGAAAGAGTAAATCAGCAGGCTTAGCTGATGGAAAATCCCCAAGTAGAAATTTCTGGGAAGCCTGGTTCTGGAAGACTCATGAGAACACATAACAGAATTGCCTTGGCAATACTGTGGAGCATGTGGAACTGATTCTGATCTGATAACCACAAGGTAGATGATAGCTTCTTCAACTTCAGTTGGAGAAACAGAATTGGAGGGACCTTTAAAATTTCTCATTCACCCTTAGACATTCTTAGTGCTTTCTTGGTTGATTGCTGCTCTTAATTATGCTCCTTCTATAATGCCACTTAGTGAAAGAGAAAATGTAAGAAAATAAGCTTTGAGCCTCCTCCCTTCTAATATCACCACCATGAAAATGGGCCTCTTTTGTTTTAGGTGAAGTAGATCAGTCTGGATGTTCTAACTTAAAGATGAAAGGCCAGGAAAACAAATTATCTGACCTCTCAGGAGTCATTATGTCAATTAATATGGTAACTGACTCCATGCAAAATTTTTCAACCAATATACTATAGATTCCATGAGGAGCCAGAAGTGACCACTAGTCCCCAAACTTTTCCACCATGCCCCAGGATTCTCACTATTGGAACAAACTCACCATTCTGGATTATCTCATTAGATCTTACATGTATTCCACCTCATCACTGCTTTCTGCCTCTTTTATTGGAAGGTGAGGCCATGAGCTGCTAACTTTCCTTTAACTAGAGACTATAACTTATCCAGCTGTAGTACTTTGCTGCTCCTCTCACTGACTTCAACACCATGTCCTCTTGTTAGTTATTCTCTCAGACATTTCCTGCTTTTTATCTTCCTTTTGTATTTTGTTTTACCTCATTAGAGTGTAAGATCTTTGAAGGCAGGCACTATCTTCCTTTTTTTTTACATTTGTAGTTTCAGAATATAGGACAGTGCCTGACACATAGTAGGGACTTAATAAATGTTAATTGATAAATTTTCTATAGCATAATTGGGTTGCCTGACTACATAATGGGGATCAACATGTATGTTTTAAAGGCTATGTCTCCAGCATGTAAGATTCTATTCCACTGTGCCAACGATGACTGTGTAAGATGTGTGTTTCTTATGGCATAATAATATTCAATTATTTCATGTACTTCATTTTGTTCACTCATTCCTCCATTTCTGAGAGTCAATCTAAGTAAATTCTGTGTGTGTGTGTGTGTGTGTGTGTGTGCACATGTGCACACGCACACATTTAATCATCTCTTATCTATATGTGTTAAAATTAGGGTTCTTTTCTCCATGTTTTTTATATTTTTCTCTTTTGGTCCAATTATGAGACATCATACATTTCCTCCCAGAGTTATAAATGAATTTATCTCTCTTGTTTTACTTAGGGTTTTTTTTTTTTGCATTTGAAGACTTTGATGTTCTTTTCATCAGAAATTCTTAAAAGCACTTCATTCCAATAAAGATCATTTTTTTTTCTGTTTAGCATTATGCTACCTTTGAAGGTCATTGCATGTGTTTCTGTACCTCTACACCATAGTTTTATTAGCAACCATAATGTTATGCCATGGGGATTCCCCTAGTTATTTCCCTCACAGATTTTGTAATTTTTGCAAGCTTCCATTCCTTGGCTACTTCCAGAGAACAATCTCCTCTGTAATGGCAGAGTGGCAGAGATTCCCTTTTTCTATTACATCTATGTGGGATAAATGCCTCCTATTTGGCCCCTTCATACTAAATTGCTTAATATCCCTTATTTACAATCTATTGTTTATTCTGAATATTAAATTAAGGGTTCTCTGGTAACAGATTGCAGCAAATCTAGAAGAGAGGAATGCATCCCAGGGTAAAATAAGAATTTTGGAGGACAGCGTGTGGTATGATAGTATAGAAGAAAGTAATAAACTGGTGGATGAGTTATATCAACAGTGGTGTGAGAAGTCTTCAGATAATATGAAAGGAAGGGGAGGCTGAGTGGGGAACACTCTCTACACTCTCTCTGAAGACTCCTCAGAATGAGAAGGGAGAGAAACTATCTGGAAACCAAAGATAGACTTTTGTAAGACTGCACAAACCTGAGTCCTAGGTTTACACAACCTAGGACTCTTTCCCCCTTTCCTTGTTGTCATCAGCATTAGGCCCCTTTGAGGAGTTTTAGACCTCCATCCTTGTATACCACACCCTTAAAAGCATTAGGCCCTTTTTCAGGAGTTTTTGACCCTTGCTTGTGATCTTTTCCCCTCCCTTGCTCTGGCTTTTACCAAATAAGGACATGGATGATACCTTGACTTCCTGTCCCACCTCCCTGCCAATAGCAGATAGTGGCAGGCTTCTTTGTTATCCTCCATTGGGTTAGATTTTGTGCCAAGATGGAGAGCCCACCTCCCAGCCAATGGGAGAAGAGACAGCTGGGAGGAGGGGGCTTGACCAAATTAGGGTATAAATTCTTGTTCTGCCTTTTGTAACATGCCTCTTCTCCTTGATCCCCACCATGGAAAAGACTGCCTTCTTCCTGCAGGGGAAGAGAATAAAACTTCCTGTTCCTTCCTCAAAAAAAAAAAAAAAGAAAGAAAGAAAGAAAGAAAGAAAGGAAGAAAGAAAGAAATATCAACAATTTCAGATATGGAGATACCACTCTGATGGCAGAAAATGAAGAAGAATTAAGAAGCCCCCTGATGAGGATGAAAGAAGAGAATATAAAAGTGAGCTTGAAACTTAACATAAAACAAACAAAAAACAAAAATCTTGGCAACTTGTCCATTGGCTCCTGGAAAACAAGAAATGGAAGCAGTGTCAGATTTTATATTCTTAGGCTCAAAGATCACTGCAAATGGCACCTGCAGCCACGAAATTAAAAGACACCTCTTCCTTAGAATGAAAGTTATGACAAATCTGCACAGTATGCTAAAAAAAAAAAAAGAGAGATATCACCTTGCCAAAAAAGATTTATATACTAAAAACTATGGTTTTTCCAGTACTTAGGTATGGCTATGAGATTCAGATTATAAGGAATGGTGAGCACTTAAGAATCAATGCTTTTAGATGCAGAGAAAACTTTTGAGAGCCCTTTGGACAGAAAAGAGATCAAATCAGTCAATATTTAAGGAAATTAATTCAGATTATTCATTGGAAGTCCAAATACTGAAGCTGAAGCTGAAATACTTTTGCCATACAATGAAAAGAAAGGATGCACTGGAAAAGACTGATGTTGGGAAATACTGAAGGCAAAAGGAAAAACGGGATTGGAATGAGATGGATAGATAGTATCATGGAAACAAAGAACGTGAATTTGGACAGACTTTTAGAGATAGTGAAGGATAGAAGGGCCTGGTGTGTTATTGGGTCCATGGGAGAACAGCATATACATTTGTGTGTATGTGATTTTGTGTGTGTGTGTGTGTGTGTATTCATACATATATTTATGTAGTATTTCAGAGAACTTTTTGTAAGCCAAGAATTTTTTTTTCTGTTATGCTATTAAAGAGGCTTTAATTCTTTCTTAAACTCATGGCTGGTCTGTAATTTCAATGCATTTTCTCCTGTCACGTGACTGATGCAGTTTACAGTCTGAATTGTAATTCTCCAGTATAATACAAACTACAGTTTTGCTTAGTTCCAAGTCAATATTTTTATTGTTGCAGTTCTGTAAATGTCTTCTGTTTTGTGGGGGTTTTTTTTTGCTTGTCAATTCCAGTTTCAATTACTGTCTTACAGCAGTCTATTGTCACCTTGCCCTGTTTCAAGCTGTCATATTTTTGACTTGTGTCCCTTAAAGCCTCAATAGTATCCTAAATTATGCTGAAATCATTTTTCATTTTTATTTTATCTCCAATCCCCTTCTGCTCAACATACAGTATGATGCAAAGATGTAATTATTTTTTCAGGCACATATCTCATTTTCAACCATCTTTTCTTTCTCTTAAATGACAAGTGTCTCTATTTTTTAATTCAAATATGTTTGCTATTATCTCTCCTGCCCCATCGCATATGTTTTAAAATTAATTCCTCTTTTTATATTCACTGATGATTCAGGAATCTATGTAACAAAACTCTATTCTCAACTTCCACTTTCTGGTTTTTTAAAGTCTACTACTTGTAAAGACATCAGCAAAAAGGTTTTTATTTACAATTTACTTTTCCTGAATTTTATTACCCTCTTACTTGTCCTTTCCTCACACTGCATGAATTGTCTTCTGTCCTCCAAAATCAGTGAAATTGATTTCATATTTCATGTCAGATCTTAACAAATATTCATTTGTGTTTACAATCCAGGAAATATGGGATAGTGGAAAGATCACTTGACATGGAATCAGGGAGATATCTTCAAATCCCAGCTCTGACATAACCTTCAGAGTCTCGAGCAAGTCACTAACTCCTTGAATCTCAGTTTCCTTACCTGTAGAATAAAATCTGATAGATATTTTGTAGCATCATATGGAAAGTGGAAATTAAGGAATTATAACCTATGGCCAAACTACATCTTATGTTGTTATCTAATGGACATTAAGAGAATATAAGAATTTTTCTAGTCATCCTCTCTTCAAGGTCCAGAAGCCTGGAACATCCTTGGATTGTGGGTACTCTTCTCTATCTTGGAGGGCAGAGGTCTCGAGCTGGAATATACCCAAGGATGTACCCATTTTAAATTGGAGAGGAAAAGGAAGATCATATGCTACCACTAAGATCTGTACATGCCCTTGGCTTTGGGGTATAATGTAGATATCACCTCTCAAGGTTTATATCTTACTTCTTTAAATATTATGTTCAGAGTACCATTGAAGTTCTGTTAAAATATAAAGGCATTTAATGGCAAGAAAGAGAAAATGTAAGGAAGACCCTTGTCATATTGTGTGCATCCTTATGTATAAATTTTGAGAGGACCTAAGCAAGAATCATGGAGAATGAATAAAAAGTAAAGATTATTATTGGAATCATTGGAAGGAATACATATGTTAATTAGAGGATAGATTCATTGGAACGTTGTAATATTGGAGGGTTATTTATTCAATGTTATCATTAAATATCAGTTCAAAAGTCTTAATTCTGTAACTTTAAAACAATTGTAGTGATGAAGAACAAGGAGAAAATACCTTAAAAATGAAATGTTGAAAGATTAAAACTCTTCACTTTGACTAGAGATGTTCTCTTCAAATTCCCATAAAAGCTGCACATATAAGAAAACTGGCAAACTGGTATTTGGTTCCTTTTTTTTTTTTTTCATTACTACACATAAGTGCTTATGGACAGTACGATGGTCAAAGGGATGGTTGAAAAAAAAAAGGTTAGAAGCAATCTTCCTTGAAAGTATTGGAACCATATGTTTAGACCTTGAATGGCTTAAAAATATCTGTTTCAGTATGTTCTCCTTTTCCCCCCTTAACAGTCTTGGAATTCAAGTTATGGTCAGGTGGAGATACAGATTCTTTCATTCCTTTGGTAGGAAGAATCCATCTAAAAATGATGATTTTCTTTTTTTGTGCTAACATCCTCTTGATCAGAAAATAAGGGTTTGCATTATGATGCTTCAACTCTATTGAAAGTTACTTCGGTTATTTGAGAGGCAGTACTAAGAAAATACCACTTGAAAGCATCAAGATCTTTTCAAAGTCAGTGTTGTTGTTCTTGTTGTCTCTCTCTTCAGAAAAAAATAAAATCACATGTTCTTTTATTTTTCCTTTTTCCATTTTTCTATCAGGCTAATGAATGCTTATGTTTTAATCCATCAAAATAAAGCTACTACCCTCAGAATCCCTACAGTGAAATAGGAAATAATATCTCTGGCATCATCATTTCTCCTTTCTTTGCCACCCTACCCTGCTCTTTTCATTACCTTTCCTTACTCAGGCACCCAATGCTTTCGTGTTGTTAAGGGTCCTCCCTATACAAAAATAAATATCTAATAAACCTTTTGGACCTCATTTCCCCCATAAAAAATGACATGTTCATACTAGAACGTCATCACATTGAAGTGACTTAGTATAGTTCCCTCAAAGATGTAATTGACTTTTAAAAGTGAACTGAAAGGAGAGGGTTAGGATTAATCCGACTTACTCTGCAATCATGAAGAAACATCCTTTCATTTTCTGTGAAAAAAATCATCATGCATAATCCTCAAATCTAAATGAAGAATCTATCATTGTTTTGGAATGTATTTGCTGATGTCCAAGGCCTTAAAATACTCATGGAACATCTCATGGAAGAAGTGGACATGTAAATATCAATTTTTGCAAAGCAAAGTATTTATAACACCCAAGTCTGCTTACTTTTCAGGTGGGAAAAAGTCTGTTTGGTGTAATGTGAAAAATACGGACATTAGCTTATTGGAGAAAAATAATGACCTTGAGAATTATGACTCTGGGGTAATATTTTTCTTATTGAATGGAATGTTCTACCTGAGTAAATATTATATAATTAACATATTATATTAAATTAAATATTATATATTCTCTTTTGGAAAAATAAGTAGAATGAAAGTTGATGTAGCAAATTCAAAATAAAATTATTACATGTATAAAGATACTTGGTCAGGAAAGTGATCAATTTGAAGAGCTTCTTTATCAAGCTCATTAGATTACAGTGTGCCTACTTTTTTTTTTCTCTGGAGAAAACTAAAAGATGACTTCCATTGAGGTAGGAACGGATGCTGGTAACTTGCTGAGAGAACACAGGAAACTCTTCTGATCAGTTCATTCCTAGAAGCTCAGACTGCTTTCAAGATGATTGGTGACTGAGAATCAGGGAGATAAACTTTTCAGAAGAGCTACTGTTTCCCTTTCTGTCAATAAAAGAAAGCTGACCACTCTTTTCTCTTTTTTTCTCTCCCTTGTATCTGCAGAAAGTAGATTTTATTGCCAGTCTTCTTCTTTCTTTGGGAATCATGCCATTAAAAAATATTTTCCTTCTATGAACTCTGTGCCCAGTCTCCAATATGAGAACATTCTCATTTAGTTTTGTTGATGAAATAATAACTAAGGCTGGGAAAATCTGTTCTCAGCATCTTTCTTCTCAGGTCATGCTTTGACACTTTCTATCTCTGCTGTGTGTTTATACATAATGCTACTATTGTTTTAGAATCATGTGTAGGGAACATTCATCTCCATGCACTGTAATTTATAACCCATGCACCCAAAATGTTATACAAAGAGAGACAACACCAAGAAATTTAAGTCCAGACCACGTGGACTAGTTCATGCATCTTGATATGTGCTTTCTACACATCTTCACTAAATGCTCCTTTTGTGTACGTAAAAGGAGATAATTCTTCCCAATGTTCTTAAAAGCCCCTCTATTGAAACATAATAAAAAAAAATTAACTCTCTAATGTTGGAATGTCAATTCATCATACTTGAATTGAATAGTGGATGAAGATGGGCTATATTGTATTTGATAAGTTACAAAGGTCTTATACTGAAACCAAGCTCTATGAAACAAATTTTCTTTTGTTTACTTGTTTATATATATATATATGTATATATATATATGTACACACACACACATATATTGTTCTTTAGTTGATTTTTTATAGCTGTGAGTAAATAAATATGATGGTCTTTAAAGAATACAAATTTAAGCTCATACACATCAATGGAAAAGAACACATGGACATGTCACAATGCAAGACAAAGAATTTTGAAGTTATATAATGATTATTATCAAGGAAATATATGTTCAAAGGAGATGAGATATTCATGTAGTCAAAGTGAGGACTGACCAGCATATAACCTTCTTGCTACACTGCTATCTTCATGATGTTGAAAGAACATAATAAAGTATCACCTGCTTATTGGATTAGCTGCTATAATGAACTTGTGTTAAGGAATTGACAAAATCTGTACACAATCAGAAAGCAGAATCTTAACTACAATATTAACTACCCTATTGCTGAAGAAAATTACTACAAGTATGAAATCACAGATGATTTGGAGTATTGAAGGACATAGTTTTGGGGTTGAGGCTCTTCCCAACCTTTCTCAAATTATAACTTGTAGATGCAGCTCTTCTCACCTAGAGAAGACAAGGTGGCACAGTGCATAGAACTCTGAAACTCGAGTCATGCAGAACTAAGTTCAGTTTTAGCCTCAGATACTTACTAGCTGCGTTTTCCTGGGCAAATCACTTAACCTTTTCTGCTTCATTTTTTTTTTTATCTACTAACTATGGTTGTTGTAAGCATTAAATAAAATAACATTTGCAAAGCACTTTCATCCTTATCCTCCTCATCACCTATCAATAAAACTAACCTTTATATGTTTTCTATAAACAATGTTTTGGCGAGCTTTTTTGGAAGGTCTAGGTGTATACCATTGTTCAATGTCCACCTGTTTCTTAAAAATGCCCTTTGCATTTGAGTCAGCTTTGACCTAGATATTATATAATCATGTTCTTCTAGAATGGAAAGTTTTTTATAATAATTATAATTACTATAGTAATTTATGGTTTACAAAGCACTTCACATTTATTATCTCTTTTGATCCTCACAACAATCCTGATGATATTTCTTATTATCCTCATTTTGCTGATGACAAAAATAAGGAATAGAGAGAAGAGAGATGCTTTCCCTAGGCTGATACAATTATTATCTGAGGGAGGATGTGAACCCAGATCCTCTTGCCTTCAAATCTAGCTATATTATGTAGCATGAACACAGGAGGTCAGATTCATCTTGTCTTCAGTCACATTGGCCATTAAGAGTAGGACACAATGTCACCAAAAAAAAAAACCAACAAAAAACAAAAAAGAGAAGGACACAATGATCAATCATCATTGACCCTAAATGCAACTCGAAAAAGTAATTTTACATCATCTCTTTTTCTGGAGAACTTAACAGTGAAATAAAAATACAAATCTGGATCAGGGAAGGTAACGTGGTGTTTTTCCTGAATGTAGGAAGATGAAGACTATGACCTTTGGAGGTTCTTTAAAAACTTCTCATTTCATGAAAATTTGAGTAATTATGACTGAGACTTATGTTGCTAATGGATGTGCTTTGAGTAATAATGATACCATCTGGTAGCAATCTTCTTAAAACAAAGAAAAAATGATTATTCTTCTGTCTTGATATTATTTTCACTGTTTTCAATTTGCTGTATTTGATTGACAGTGAAGTGTAAGTTAGTGTGTCTTGCTAACAGAGTGTGTGGTAACTAGACATTTTTTCCTACCTGATTACAACTTGTTTTGTCATGCTTCCAAGTATAAAATGCAGTATCCTATGATGTATAGTATCAGCTAAAGGATAAGAAATTAAAGGATTTCTGCCAAAATTCATATTCTGTTGTAAAAAAGTCTTTTATGAAGTTTGACTTCACTAAGATTTCAACTATCTGTACCAGCATCTTTGACTCAAAGATTTCACTGCTTTCATGCACCAACATGTGAATGTTGTATTTTAGGAAGGACTGACAAAGAGGAGTCTAGAAGAAAACAATTGGGATAATTGGAGGTAGAAGTTAAAGTATCCATTTAGGTCCTTTGTAATCCTAAACATATTATAAGCATCTTCTCAATTTGTAGATTCCTGAGATCCTACCTACTGAAAGCCACTAATTATCTATTCTTAATTCTGTGATCAGTTGTTTTAAAATGGAAAAAAAAAAAAAAAACAAGAAATTATCTCTGTCTACTGGAGTTATTTAGAATCTGGACTAAACTTTGGGCTCCAATTTTTGCCAAAATATTTATTTCAATCAAACTTACACGGATAATTCATTTATTCAACCAAATATATTTAATTCTTTCTATGTATAATGTACTCTACTAAATTCTGACTTCCCAAGATGAAATAGAAAACTTTTCATCTCATCCAAATTACAGATTGAGTAATCTGTTGAATGCTCCTTCAGAGCTCTACATCAGTTCTTATACCCCCAAAAGTCTGAGTTTGTGTTTTGATATTTATTATGTTATAGGTAATATGCTTTTTTTTATGCATAAATATGCATATTTTTTGCATAAATATTTATGCAAAAATATGCATATTTTTCTTCTTGTTAAGAATCAAAACTAAAATCTTCCTTTTTAGTTGTATTCAATGTTTCATTGTAATAACTATTACCATTTTTAAAAAGACAGAATTTCCTGTGAAAATGTAGACATATGAAAGTGACCAAATTGCCTGCCTCTTATATTAATGATGACTAAATGGAAAACATAACACTGTCTTATTGAGAAATATAAGTTTGTCTATTAAGCAGAAGTAAATCTTTTCTTTTGGTTTTGAATTATGACTGATATTTCTTGCCCGGCAATTCCCTATTTCTTAGTAATTACAGGTGTGTTCTTCCTGTAATTATGCTTTACATTTATTAATAATTTACATAAATACACATGTTGAATTTAAGCCATACTGTTTCTAAAAATACACAGCAATATAGTTTTATTACTGCTGCTTTCACTTAGCCTCTTTGGGACTCTGTTTCTTCATCTGTAAAATGAGGTACTTGGACTAAATAGCCTTTGAGATTCCTTCCAGCTCTAGATCTATGAATATTCATACAGAATTTACAGATACTAATGTAAAACTGAAGTCATCAAAATGGGTAGAAAATCATAGTGTCAAAATTCTGGCTTCTGTAGCATCACTTTTTTCATCAGAAGAAAATGTTTACTTTTCAAAACTAATGTTTCATTGGCTCCTTAACCCTTTTCACAGAGTTAAGTTGCAAACAACAAGGAATACAAATGTTATCTGTTCAACCTCTCAGATATTGAAAAGGTCAAGGAAGCAGTGTCTTGACAACTTTAATTCTGTTCCTATGACACATTTGGGTGATTTGACACTTTAGATTTCATATGTCTCCTCTTCGTGACAAAGTTAACAACGAGAGAGATAGTGGCAAAAAAAGTCATCCATGTTACTAACAAACTTTGTAAAATGGAAAAGGGCAAATTGTCTATTTCTATTTGGCTTGTTTCCTTCTTCCAGAGTTGATCCACAAGTATTGGGAGACAGTCATTTAAGAATACATAGTTTAAAGGAAAAAAAAAAGAATAATACATGTGGGACACATGTATGCAGGAACATATTGTGTAAGAAGTAAATATATATATTTTTCTGATAAGTGCCTGATTATACAAATCAGTGATTTATTGACCCAACTTGACTGGTGAAAATTTCCTTCCTTGCTTGATATGGCATTATTTGGTGTTTGTTTGTATTCTTGGCTTTGTATTTAGATCATCTGAAACAGATTACTCTACCCATACCCACTTTTCATATGTACTTAGTTGTCTTAACATGTGTAATCTTTGGGGCAAATTCTTTGCCTCTCTATCACATCACACACTACTGCAAGGAGAGTATTAATTTTTTTTTTCATAGTTCTATCTCCAGAACTAAACCCAGGCCCTTGAACATAGTAGATATTTAAAACATGTTTGAGTTGAATGTTGAGGCAAAGAACACCGATATTACAGACAAAATATTTGCAATTGAATCCTAGCTCTCTCTCACCTACTCCATCAAATGATAATTACAAGCCTCTGAGCTTCTTCTATACACTGTACTTAACACCATTCTTAATTATTACTTAAACTGAGGCAAACAGCATTAATTGACTTGTCCCGGGTCCACAATTAGTAAGTGCCTGAGGCCAGATTTAAAATTCAGGAAAATAAGTCTCCCTGACTTCAGGCCTGGCAATCTATGTACTGAAATGGATGGAGCACTGAACTTGGCATCAGAATGATTAATCTTTCTAAGTTCAAATTCAGTTTCAGGCACTTACTAGCTGTGGGAACCTGGGCAAATCACTTAACCCCTATGTCTGGCTCAGTTTCCTCATCTATAAAATGAGCTGGAGGAGGAAATGGTGAATCACTGCAGTATCTTTGCAAATAAAAGCCCAAATGGATTCACAATCAGACACAACTGGAATGATGCAACAACAATTAGTACTTACCCCTGGATTTGTAGATTTGTGGCTAGAAGGAACTTAGAAATCATCTAGTTCAACCCTCTTATTTTACTTATGGGGAAAGAGGTCAAGGTAGTTTATGTAACTTATTTAAGTTTATATAATTCAAGGACATATAAACATAGATATTTCATAATAATATGTTAATGCAACACTAAACAAA
>CM053585.1:429651482-429696618 GCA_028646515.1 Pseudochirops corinnae
GTGGGTTATGTTCAATTTGTAACAATGAAAATACATCCTGCTTACATTACAATTCACAACAGTAGCAAAATTACAGTTATGAAGTAGCAACAAAAATAATTTTATGGTTGGGGTCACCACAACATGAGGAACTGTATTAAAGGGTCTCAGCATTAGGAAGGTTGAGAACCACTGTTCTAGAAGAAAAAACAAGTCATAGATCAAACTTCTGTCATCATGATATTGACGGTCAAATGAAATAAGAAATAGAAGTTGCAAATTATGATTCTGATCACTCTAACCTTCAGCAAGTTGCTTCTGTAAGTAAGTGACAGAAATAGGATTTTAAATGAGGGGTAGCTCAGTAGTGCAGTGGATAGAGTTATGGACTTGGAGGCAGGATGACCAGAGTTCAAATCCACCCTCAGACATTTACTAGCTCTGTAACCTTGGTCAAGTTACTTAATCTCATATGTCTCAGTTCCCTCAAATGTAAAATGGGGATAATAATAGGATGTACCTCACAGGATTATTTTAGAGATCAACTGAGATGAAATTTGTGAAGCACTTAGCATGGTGCCTGGCACATAGTAGGCACTATATAAATGCTTGTTCCCTCTCTTTTTTCTTTTCCTGTTATACCTCACAGAGATGTTGTGACAAAGGTTCTTTGTAAACCTTAAGATATCATTTATGTGAGTTAAGATTTTTCTTTTTCTACCTTACCCAACAGAAATCACAGAATGCAAGTTTCCAATTTTCAGAGTTATTTCAAAACTATTATATTCTTAGATTCTCAAAACAGTCATTAAATTAGGTAAGGCAAATATTAGGTTAATTTGACAGAGGTAGATATTGGGACCAACTGAAATTACTTGCTGAAGGTCACAGTGAGAAGAGTGATAATTTTCATCCTTCTTCAGGCCTTTTTGGACATGAAATTTAATGATTATTTGCTATTTAGCATTGCATTTATAGATATTCTTAACCTGAAATCCATAATTTTAAAATAAATTTTGATAACTATTTTATCTTTCATAGTTTTTTATGTTTTATTTTCTGCATTCAAAGATTTTATCCTGAGAAGGGATTTGTGGTTTCAGTAGAGTACCAAGGTTATCCATGACGCGAAAACATTTAAAAATTCTTCCACTAAAACTCAGTCATAAGAGATCACGAATCTTATTTCATCAAACACTTCCCTATCCTTAGCAAACTGTATGGTGTAGACGCTTTAAAAAGTGAATAGATTAACAGACTCTTACCAAATAATCTATTTTGAAATTTTTAACATTTTAAAATGGTGTAGAGCCATTTGACAACCTGGTGATACTTATGAAGTTCTCAGGACAATGTGTTAAATGAACAAAATGAAATAAATAGAATTATAAAAAATACCAATTATATTGCAATAGCTATCAAAATGTAAAAAAAAATGTAGACATGAGGGTTAAGAACTGATGATTTATGTTCATATTTACTCAAATTTCTCTTACTTTTTAACAACGGAGCATTAAGTATATTAACGATTGAATGACTACATGCATTTGGGACATTTTCAGATAAAAATACAGTGCCTATATAAAAGGACTGAATTATATTTTTTCTCATTTGTTTTCATAATTTCCTTGAAAATTATTTAGAATCTACTTATTATTTAACTGTTATAGCAATATAACAGAAGGTTGAAAGCTTTTTAACAGGAGTAGTAAACTTCATTCTTGACTTTGGCAAAACTAACATTTCTTGAAAATTATGAGAAAGGAAAAAAAAAATCTGAATGTCTGTACATTGACTCCATAGAAAATAGCGAGTTACATTCCCACAACCACCCACAACTGTAATCTTTTGCTAAATATTGCTGATAATACACTTTTTAGCATACTATTTTTTATAATAAAACATTGATTATGATAATGTACTTTTTTTTCCTAACACAGTAACCATGAAATAAGCAATAAAATGCAGGGGAGAGTAGAGGGAAGGAACAGGATATAGAAGGGCAGGGGCAGCAATATCAGAAGAATTCCTAGGAAAGAAAAAGGAAAACGGCAACCTACTGATGGGGTGCTTGGGTATCTGAGCTTGAACCTCAGTTTGTAAAATCATGTTTCTCCCTAATCTCAAATTCCCCTACCCTCAGAGCATTATTTCTGCCTCCCCACCCCCGCCAGTACTCTGCCTAGCAATCATTCAAGACCAAGACTCAGACAAATGTTTATCTCTCCTTGCTACAATAACAAGCTGCACCTATGAATCCTTCACTAGATTATATATAAGTAACTCCCTAGACCATTATATACATCCTGAATTCCTCATTAGCTTGGGACATATGTATACTCCCGTATCAGCAAGGCAGTATTCACAATGCCTACAGTAACTGTAAGTATGCTGATATGGTTATTAATCACAAAATGTAGCAGGCTCTCTACTACAGCTAGAGCACTCATTTAAATACCAGAAAACTGAGCCCCAAAACCAGAAAGTCAAAGCCAACACAGTAGTGTTAAAGTTGGCACATGTAGTTAAAGTAGTAAACACCCACATTCTCAAGCCTTCAAAACAGGACAGGCTACCTCAGGCAAAGATCCTCCTCTCCTCACTCACAACAACTTCTCAGAGTCCAGGCAGCTTGCTCCCAGCAGCTCTGGTCCCCTACAATTTCCGTCTCTGGCAGTCCTCAGCTGGTGCCCTTAGCAGAGATTCTGGCAGGCTCAAAGAAAAAGGAGTTTGCGCTGCAACTGCAGCCATTGCTGCTGCTGCTGCTGCTTCCAGTCACCACGGCATGGACGCTAGCTTGGTTCCAGCATTCTCTTGCTCCACCCCTTCCTGCTAAGTCAGCAAGTTCAAGGGGCATGGAAGATCTTCAAATCCCAGTATCATTACAACTCCCAAAATCCATCTTGTCAAACATGACATTGATGGGCGGCAGCTTGGTCAGCTCTGACCATTAACTGACTTAGTGACCATTTCAAGCCTCCCTTTGGGCTATTTCCCAGTGAAATCTGGGCAATATGCCTGTGCAGTAGATCTTAAAAGTATATGTTCCTTTAAGAACTGACATCTCCTTAACTCCTCCCTAATCCTGCCCTGATTCACCTAGTTAACATATATGGCATAGGTTTCACTATAGTTATCCTATACAAACTGTAACATAACCCCTCTAAGGTAGCAGGTTCCCTAAGAACTCTTGCATTCTGTAAAGTGTAACAATAAATCCTTACCACCTTGACTTAGAGGATGCTTGAGTCCGTGAATTCATTGCAGACTGCTTTCCAGGGACTCTGGTTATTAGGGTTCCTGGATTCCCTGAACTCCTTCATTCCTTGACCCCTCATCACTACAACCTCTAATCTCCCTTTTGTTTCAGTGATTGAACTCTTCCCAGATGAAAAGCACATGCCTCAGGATGAGGTTCTGGCCCCTGGTCTGATCTGGAAAAACTAACTCTGGTGTCTTTGCTTGATTCAACCTAGCACAGCTCTCCACAGGCCTAGATGCTCTGGAGTCCAGCCATATGGGGAAGTAGAACACCACTTGGCCTCCCCAGTAAAAGGATATGCATGACTACCATTTCATTTACCCACAAAGTTGGATGATTTTCCATTTTTTTTCAATTCCCTAATTGAGCACTTGAGAGACTACTTTAACAGAATTATGAACACTTTTATGAATACTTTTCCCTTTTTGTAGATATAAATTTGGACATCAAATCCCTCATCTTTTCTTTGCTTTTCTTTTTTTTTGTATTGAGCATACACATGAATGTGTCTGGTTGCCAATGCAAAAGTAAAAATGAGGTTATTAATGTAATCATGCAAAGGCTTGAAGTTTGAAAATTAAAGTTGGAATTTTTGAGGACTGGCTGTATATTACTTGAACATTATTTTTGCTAAAATGATTTGGAAGAATGGTAAAAACTTGCTTTTATTTTTGAAAATTGTTTAATATAATTGAAGGAAAGGTAAAATATTGAATTAATGCATTAAAAAGATCAATTATGGGGGATACTATGTTTTATAATACTAATACTTAGTGTGTAATTGCGTGACATTTTTGAAAATTCAGAAATCTATGGTGTTTCCTTATAAAAACTTCATATTCTTCGCATACAAGTTAGGGTTAATTCTTTCAAATATTCAAAGTATTTTTTTAAAAGTCCATTATGTTCTATTTTCCACAATCATTTTGAGAGGAAAAGTTACGTTTTTTCTTTTAGAAAATTGTCAGTATCTATAATTTTCTTCTTAATGTGCATTTAGAAGATTTTATTTAATTGCTAGTTCCTTCTTTTGAATGAAGCAGTTTTAATAACTTCAAATGTTACCATGATTGAATGGTTACAAGAGAGGCAACTTGAGGAAGATAATTTTAATAATCCTTCCCTTATCTAGACATGCTGGGACATTTGACTTGGTAAATGAAAAAATTCATTCATCTTCAGTGTAATCGGTAAAACAAATGTATTTTGTCAAAGGCCAGCTTTTCTCATCTTCAAATAAACTTCAAAATGACTTTCACACATGAGGAGTTACATGGAAAAAAAATCAATCAATTCTATTTTCCTTGCATCAACTTTGTATTACCCCATATGGATAACATTGATTCTTCAAGGCTGGCAAAGAATTCTGTTAAAGTTTTCAATTTTCTGGCAATTGCACTTCTAACTGGGGGTGTGAGGATTATTGCCTTTGCTGTCATTTTAACTTCATTCAAATATGTCATTAATCTCAATTTGTTCATTGTGTTAAACATACATGCAAAAAATTGCATGTTGGGTTAAAATAGTAACTATCAAAGTATGGATAGCAGCTAGGAAAATATTTTACAGATTTTTGACATTTTATTCCATGTGACAAACTTACTTTATGGGAAAACTCATCTGGTAATTAAGGAAAAGGAATTTCCTTGAATTCTTCCAATCAATAGCAACAAGGATTGTAAATGTACCCCTTAGAAGAGATTTCAGACATAGCAATGTATCCTGGCAGTATGATAAAAACGAGGAAACTGCTAATCAATCAATATACTGCTCTCAATATATTCTTGTTGAATATCTTTCCTCTTGTATTATTAAGTAAATTCTTCAATGTCCCCCGATTGTCTTATGTCATCCCAGTATTGATTCTAAAAGACTCAGTGGATCATCCTGCATTAAGCCCAGTGTAGGACAGGCTCTGAGATCCCTCACAAATCTAAACATGTGATCCTATGGCACCTGAATTTACTATAAATTTAGTGCCTAATTTTAACTTGGTCCCCTAATTGTGTATCAAAAACTGTCATCTTCTTTAATGCCTTTATCTGACTTTCCTTAGCATCTATCCTAAACTATTTCATTCCTTCAAGTTAGTAGTGTATCAGTATTTGTTTAACACTTGACCCTATAGGAAAAAACAACAACAACAACAACAACAAAAAACAGACAATACCCTGTTCAGTTCAATCTACATTATTTACATTGTCTCCCTTGTCTAGACATCCTTAAATCTAGACAAATAACAGTACAATAAATGCAGCCGTGATCTGTGAATGTTTGCAATTACTGAGGTATAATGGTCACACTAAAATTTAACAAATCATTTCTGGAGAGCAGGTAGGATATATCTCCATCACACCTCTGAAAGGTCAACTTCTCTCCCTTTTCCAGCAGATATACTTGCCTTCTTTCCAAGTTAGGTCACACAGTAGATAGAGCACTGGACCTGGAGACCTCAGTTCAAATTTTGGCCTGTGTGATCCTGGACAAGTCACTTAACCTCTGTATTAATCCATTGGAGAAGGAAATGGCAAACCACTCCAGTATCTTTGCCAAGAAACCCCCAAAGGAGTCAGGGAAAGCCTTCAATGATTGAACAACAAAAACCTTAGGTTCTATTTTACTCAGTAAATAGAGATATCCCACCATGAATTCTAGCTTCTTTCCCCTATACCACAAGATACTTGACTTCACTCATCTTATCTTTCTTTACAATAGCCGACAATCTCTGATATAAATGTGTCCTTTCTCCCTGCAACCCCTCTATCTTTGCCTTTGATCCCATCTCAAGTTTTTTGTTAGCACTGTATCTTCAAATTACCATATATTTCCTTATTTGTATAAGAATATAGGCTCTTTGAGAAAATAACTGCTTAAGTGTATTGCTTTGGGCTTAGCACTATAACTTACTTGTTGCTTAATAAATGCACATTTTAAATTAAATTGGATGCATAACTACATCCTGAAGTTGAAAGTTCACTTTAGAATTCTAGTCCTTTGGCAATCATCTCTCAATGCTAATTTTTGTGGAAGCACTACTCATCAACACTGATGCAATTATCATCAGCATTATTGTAAGGTTGTTTAAATTAGTAATAATATCCCTAAAGAAAAAGAAGCTTAGAAAGTAATATCAGAGATAATTTAATATAATCACTAAGTAAAATGTCTCGTAACCTAGAGAACAACATCTTTGGTAGTTCAATTAATGATACACGAGGAAGAAATTATTACTGGTTTTTTAGCCCTTTGGAGCTATTGGCAACATTTCAGAAGTTGTTTTCCTTATTTTGGACAAAGGAGAAGGAGAAGACATCCTATATGAACAAATCAAATTAGCTATCAGCCAAGAAAAACACAAATGGGATCACAAAAATTCAGGCATGAGATCACTATTACCTCTAAGATGGAACTTAATCTCTATAATTATGATAAATATAATTAGGAATCTGCTTTTATAAATAGAACAGCATATTCAGGGAAAGTATATATGGTATTGGTTGACGTTTGAATAATCCTAATTTTGGACTTTTTTTTGTCACTTGCCTATTGAACTTCCATGCATTCAAAACAATCACATTCTTTCCATGACCCTACAGATCACTGTAGCTTCACTCGCTTATTGGACTTGAGCTATGAGAACCTTCATCTATCTCTTGGAAAATTCACAGAAGAAGCAGAGGGGTTCATGAGGCACCTTCAGGTGTTTGCTTCTCCCACTATTCAGGTGCTCTCAGTGGAATTGTTTTATCTGCCTCTTTCTCCTCTATTCAGAACTGGGATAAGGATAAGAGCTAGGCTAGAAAATTCGTCAGTATTGGAAATTACCAGGTCAAGTAACCCCTTACCCAGACAAATTCAGGTTGATCCCTTTCTTGCAACTCATAGTCTAAGCCAGTTGCCTGGAGTATTGGTGAAATGAAAGTAACACAGTCATTACATATCAGAGATAGCCCATGAACACAGTTTTCCTTGATTCAGTGCTGTAATGGTAATTAATTTGAATTTGAAGCCCTATTTTTTTTTATTTTTTGTGTTGGCAAATAAGCAGGTACTTAGCACTTTGTTTCAAGTTAAGCAAAGGTAGCCGGTACTTAGCAGTTAGTAATTGATCAAGCCACTGTTGGGGAAACAGAAGGTATTGAAATGGCAAGTCTTAACAGAGTGACCAGAGTCTGAATGAAAGGTTTTAGGAGCTTTTATTAGCCAGCTGGCGGCTGTCCTTCTCCTGTCAATCTGAAGGAATCAGCATCTAGCTCAGGGGTGCAGAATCTTTTATACAATACATCTTAGGTTTACATATCTAAGTAACACAATTTGTTACCAAGCAGGTTATCATGCAGATGTAAGCAAGGTGTTACTAAGGCGGGAAGGAGCAGGGAGGGAGGCAGGAGGTTGAAGGTAAATGGAAGGACACTGAGCATGATGACCAAACAAGAAGAAGAAGAATGAAGAGAAAGACAAATTACCCTAGGTCAGTTTCTTGACTCCTATCTTAAGTCCATGAAGTTTTCACTTAACTAGCTCCTGGCCACTTCAGTATGAACTCCTGTCTCCTGTTACTGATGTAATAGGAAGGGGTTGGTGAAACAGGAAGGTAATGCTGTATGTATATAAGAAAAGCCCCAGAGAGGCATGATCAGAATTTCTGAAGACCAGAATCTAGTGGCAGAATCTGTTCTGTTGGGGAGAGAGAGAGAGTTTCTCTCAGCAGCATCTGGAGGCCAGGCTGCTACTGCTGGACTGAGAACTAAGTCAGAACTTTCTTCAGATAAGAATCATGGAGACTGAAGTTGCTGCCATGAGGAAGGCTGAAGAGAAATCTGGGAGGAGTGCTTTTGATTCCAGGAGCCAGCTGAGATTTCTTCTGGGTCCTAGGGCCTGCCAGACTGCGGGAGGACTGAGGAAGCATGGCTGTGGTGTCAGTATTCTATCTGTCTCTTTTGACATTGTTTTGCCAGATTCCTCTGCTGGTGAAGGAAAGTGCTGTTGTTGCAGAGGTCCTGGAACCTTGCTGTTGGTTCAGAAGCCCTGAAGAAAAATTTTTCTGTTGTACATTTACAGAAATCCTTGAAGAGGGTCTTGCTGATGTTTTCAGGGGTCCTGAGACCGTGCTGCAGGCAGAAAGTAAATTGATGAAGACACTGGCAAGGAATATTGTGGCTGTGTAAAGCTTTGTCTCCCCAGGAACAGAGATTACTGAGAACTTGCCTTGGATCAAAATGAAGAAAAGACCTCTCCTTGGGTATGGAATGCTGTGATGATAATGCAGTTTACTAGTGACTTAGGGGTGGAGGGTTTGTGTATTTTCTAATGATTGTACTTAGTGACTAATGATACTTAGCATTTGTGAATCTGAATAAGTGACTGATTGAGTTTACTTAGTTGCCCCATGAGTAGAAGACTTTGACTATTGTATTTTGAGACTGAGTAAGGAGGTAAACCTCCTTAGGGATAGCAGATGATTGTTTTTTGTTCAAATCTTTGTGGCCACTTTGGTGAAAACTATGTGGCCATTTTAATGATAAGCTGTTGTGAATACTACATTGTGATTTTCTGTGATAAATTGTAATATTGTGAATGCTGTACCTTGATTTTCTGTGAATGTTTTGCTTTCACTTGTTGTGGAATAAATAGAGTGTTCAATATACTATGTAATCAGAATCTTCAAAGCTGTTCACAGTAGCATTCTTCTGGAAAGCTGCTTGTGCATGGCTTTACAGATGCTAGCCCTCTAGCCATTTTTCTGCATTAATTTTCACTCAGATAAAAATAAAAGATCCAAATTCATGCACAAATTCTAATTCTCTCCTCAGCCACTCCCACCCCCAATTACTTTGTCTTCCAAAAAGAATATAAAGAGTGACACTTTTGGTACAAGTAATTTTTATTCTTTTTTTTTTTTTGGATACTTTTTCCTTTCTAAGTCATGCTAGTAGTCATGAATCCCTTTAGCTTCTGTCCAGTTTAATTGGTCTGTCAGCCATACTGTTGAAAACTTGGCATTATTTTCTCTCTTATTAAAATATTTTCCTTATTTTAATAGAATATAGGAAAACCACTTCACATTACTTTCCATAAAGGGATAGAGACTTCATCTATGCTTTCATTGGTGAGGAAACTCCTGGGGGAAGAAACTTCTGCCAATGCAGGTATGTACCTTCTCTGAAATGTATGTTATTAGAGGGTTACCCAGAGCACTGAGGGATTTAAGTAACTTGCCCAGTGTCACACAGCCAGTATGAGTCAGAACCAAGACTAGAACCTGGGCTTTCCTGCCTTTGGAGCAAGCTTTTTTTCTTCTTTTCATTCACGTCAAAGACTTAAAAGACTCAAAACCATGACAATCCTGCAATGTAATTGACTTTGTGAGTGTATGGATAAATATTTTCTTTTTGAATTCTTTTTTTTCTCCTTAAAATTCTCATTTAAGGAAATATATTTATATTTGTTAATTTAATTTTGTTCAGCACATATTAATGATGTTTATGTCAGGAGAAGGAAAAAAGGAAAAAAAAACCTTCACATATTCCTGTCATTAAAGAAATATTGTTTTAAAGTGTAGATGAATTGTGTCATGCAATCAAAGTAATACAAGTCTGTAACTTTTTCAGATATTTTAAAAGTTATTTTTATTCTGCCAAGGATTTTTTCCAAAGGTATTTTTGAAAAAAAAGGATTTGATTATTATTTCATTTAAACCATCTGATAGTGGGTGGTGGGGGTAGGGGAGATATTTGAGATTGATGAAGATTTTTATTTTGTGAGGATAAAACAGCTTGGTGACTATACACCCATAATTACCCTGTGAAACTGTCACTCACCCACTGTGATGCCAGGCTACTTAACTGATGATCACTGTGCACCTCATTCATTCTTCCAAAAGAAAAAAAAAATCTTTGAAATTTCATTATAGATATTTTTAACTTACATTTGTTATTTTATACTAATTTTTCATAAGTTTCTACCCTGGGAAGTATTGCATTAGAAAGAAATTGGCTCCAATGCCACTACCTACTTTAAATCTTTCCTACTCCCACCAGCTGCTCCTGCTTCTCTAAAAAATTACCTTTGAAACCCTCAGCTCTAAGTCTATTTGCATAAGATTCTCTTTATTGGTGGAAATTTGATTACTCAGTCCCCAGTCCTGTCTGAGGGATGAAGTTATTGAGAGCTGGAGAGATTTTCGTTTTCTGCAGTACGTTATTTCTGTGTTTTGTTTACATGTGTGCATGACTTCTCAAATAGACTATGAGTTCCTTATGGTCAGAGATTTTTTTTTCTTTATTCCCAGAGCCTGCTTGATACATAAAGGATGTTTAAAAAATGCTTACTGATTGAATAAAAATATGCATATACATATATCTATATTCTAGTAGAGAGGAGGCATTTAATGAATGCGTGTTTTTGAGTGGATTAAAGAGATAAAAGCTAGTTAGTTTTTTGAGGAAATATTAAATGCATTACACAGTTTGGATAAGCAAGAGGTGAAACAATTAAAAGATGTTCTATAACTAACGATATTAGAATCATCAAGTCTTAAAATTCAGAGGAATCAAAGAGGTTTTCTAGTTAAATCAGTAACCTATGACATCATGGCTCTGGTTTTGCCTAGTGTTGTGCCTTAACACTTCGGATAAAATTATGGAGAATACAACTGAATGTCAGAAAGGAAACAAAAATATGCATGTAGATGAATTTATAAATAGTGAAGATGATCAAATACGCTACTCATATGTATAAATGGATATGACTCCATTTGAACAGTTTAAAATAGGATTGTGGACTGTCCGTCTCTGCCTATATTTAAATAAGTCCCAGCCTCAACTTATGCTTTCAGAACTTTGGTCATCCTAAACTTTTCCTTTTGTTCATTTATTAATGCCATTTCCTATCCTGGATATGATCTTAATCTGTTGAAATCAATCAGTAAATTAACAAGCACTTCTTAAGTACCTATTGTTCATTAAGTATAGTGTTAAGCTGACTGGTATAAAGATAAAAGTAAATTACCTCCAGTTCCTCAAAGAGTACATACATCTATACATATGTACATAGATATACATATATACACATACTCACAAGTGCATATTTACACATTTGTATATATGTACACACTTATGTGTGTCTGTGTATGTATGTATATATGTATATGTGTATATGTACATGTATATGCATAGGTACATATGCATCTTTGTATATTCTTGTTGCTATAATGAAAATTGCTTTCCTGTTTCAAGGCACATCACACCAGTTCATTTGTCTGCCCAGGTTGCCCAGTTTCTTTGAAACAATGTCCATCATTATTTCTTAAAATACGTTGCATTCATATGGCACAATTTATTTAGACATTCACCACTTGATGGATATCTCCTTATTTTTCCATTCTTTGCCCCCTCATGAAAAGCTGCTATAAATATTTTTTATACTTATATATCAAGTCAAGAAATATTATTGAAGTCTAATGGGGAGGGGGAACTACAGCACTTAATCAATTTAATACAAACAAGATATATACAGGATATATTGTAGGTAACCTAAGAGCAGACCCTAAGAATAAGGAGAACTAAGAAAGGTTTCTTGCAGAAGGTAGGACTTGAGCTCAGGCTTGACGAAAAGCTAGAAAAGAAAAGAGACAGAGATGGGGTGGGAGAGAGTTCTGGAAAAGGAGGGTCAACCAGCAAAAATGCACTCACTTGGATAATGAAGTGTCTTGTGTGAGGAACAGCAAAGAAGCCTCTGTCACTGGATCACAAAATAGAGGAAAAAAGTATAACAAAACTGGAAAGGTAGGAATGATTCAGGTTGTAAAAGGCTTTAAAAGCTGAACAGAAGATTATAATTTGATCCTGGAGGTAATAAGGAGCCACTGAAATGTTGAAAATGGGAGTGATATGGCTTAATCTGTGCTTTAGGAAAATCACTTTGAAAGCTGAGTGAAGGGAGGTAGTATTTGAGACAAGACGGACCACTACAAAATTATTGTAATACTTCAGGCATGAGGTGATGAAGATCTGCACCAGAGTGATAGTACTGTCAGAAGAGAGAAGAGGACATATAGGACTCATGTTACTAACATAAAATTGACAGGATTTGGCCACAGATTGAATATGGGGTGATGATAATGAAAAACCGAGGATGACATGTATATCTTTTCCTCCATCTTTGATCACTTTGAGGTCAATTTACTGCCTACTGGCAGTAAATCTGGGGTGAAAGCTATATAGAAGTTAGAAACATGTTGGACATAGTTCCAAAGTATCTTCTCCAGTGGCTAGATCATTTCACAGTTGCACAAGCAGTGCATTACTGTAACATTTTTCCCCCTGACAGCCCCTTCAAAATTTGTCATTTTCTTTTTCTTTCAACTATACTAATATCAAGAATACAAGGTGTCACTTCAAAGTTGCCTTAATTTGCATTCCTTTAATTGTTAGTGATTAAGAGCTTCTTTTCATAGGTTTTCAGTAACTTGACTTTCCTTCAAGAAGAACCACTTATTCATATCCTTTCATCATATGCCAATTGGGGAATACCTCTTCTTCTTGTAAGCTGAATAATTTCATTTTATTTCTTGGAAATAAAAACTTAGAGAACTTTCCTACAAATTCTTTCTCCCAGTCAGTTATTTATCTTCTAACCTTAACTCCTTTGGAGTTACACATACACATACATACCTAAATATACATATATACATATACACATCTATACATACATCTATAGATACACACATATACATATATAATATATCCTGTAAATATATTTCTATTTACTAGAAAGAAAACATTTCAAGGAAAGGTATCATATTTTATGAATATTTGAATCTCTTCTTTTTTATGCCTTAGAAACAGTTCATGCTTAATAAATGTCAAATTCATAAACAGCATTGAGACATTTATTTTTATAACTGGCAGAAAATAAACTAATCAAGAAAGACAACTGAGATGCTTCCTAGCTCCATAATATTTGACTCTGAGATAGAAAAAAATTAATTTTTCAGTTATTGATTGTATTTCCATCACTCAATGAATGTTTATTACACTAGAAAGTCTTAATTTCATTATTATTATTGTGTAGGTGAAAGGATCAAATAATCATCTGGGGAGAATTTACTTACAGCACGATTATGAAACTTAAAATTCTGACATTTTGAAATATTAGTGAAAGCAAAAATGTGATGCAATGGGATGAATACTAGACCTAAAGATGAAGAGCTGGATTTAAGCCTTGGTTCTTCCCTCTACTGGTTATATAATTTTTGGCAGGTGACAAATTTTCTGAAGCTCAACTTTATAATTTATACAGTTAGAATGACACTTATTCTCCTTAAAGTGTATTTTAAGTATCAAAGGAAGTGATTGGTGTCCAGACCAAAAAAAAATGAGTTTTGAACTTATGAAGTGTGATTTTTGAAGTTCATATCTCTTACCAACCTAGGACATTCGACCAGAAGTTATCTCTCTATTATAATAAAACTGGTAAGAAGAACTACACATTTAATTTTTCATTATTCAGAACAGGCTGCTGGTCTGGATAGATGGCTACAATGAGTCAACAAGTTTTAATGAAAGGTTACAGCTATATCCCACTCTGTTATATAAGTTTAGATACAACTAAAGTTACCAATTTGAGCAAAACTCCATTGATGCATCAAAATTCAACTTTAGGTTGTCTTTTTCCAAAAGGTCTTTTTTTTTGTTTGTTTTAGTTTCATTGTGAGTAATTAATTTGTGATTTTACATAATACACACACACAAACATATATATGTGTATATATTTACATATGCACATATACATATATGTGTATGTGTATGTATATATGTGTATGTGTATGTATATATGTGTGTGTGTGTTCTCCCAGATCTGTATTTACCTATGATACAGTGGTGGCAGTTATAATGTGAAAAAGGCTGCTAAAAATGTATAGCCCTGGATGTGGAGCCAAGATGGCAGAATAAAAGCACCGACTCATTTGAGATCTCCCCCAAACTCTACCAAATACCTGTAAAAAACAGCTCCAAACAAATTCTAGGGCAGCAGAACCCACAAAAAGACAGAGTGAAACAAATTTCCAGCCCAAGACAATGCGGATGATAATAGGAAAGGTCTGTTGCACAGGGCTGGGAGAGGAGTTCAGTCATATGTGGGTTGTGCCAGCATAGGTTGGGCCCCAGCAAACCCAGAGCGGGTCTTAGGGGACGGAATCACTGACAGCTGAGGCAGTTTCCAGACTTCTCAACCCACAGATGCCAAAGAAAACTTATAATGTAAGTAGGAAAGATTGGTCAGACCTGGGTTACAGATGGGCACAAACCAAACCCAGTCCCAGAACAGCACCAGGGCAGTGGAGGAATCAGCAGAGGTGGCTGCTTCCAGAGGTCTCAGTCTACAGACAGTAAGGGGATCAACTGACTGATCAGAAAGAGATTACAGGAATCATTTTGCTGGTATTGAGGTAAGATTCTATTGCAATGACCATGGAGGGATCTGGGTTGCAAACCTAGGTGGACATCCTGGGGTGAGGAGGAGCACTGGAATATCACAGCTTGTGGGAGCAGTGGAGAGGGAACCCTCCTCACAGTTCCTGGGCAGAAAAGAGTGCTTGTGGCCACTCACTGACCAAAACACATGCCAGGAGAGGAGTATCACCTCTCCTTAGATCATGCCAACTTGGAAGAACTGAGAAGTTACAAGTCCCTAGAAATATCTCAGAAAACAGCTGCACAAAACTTCTGAAGTTTAGGATAGTATGCCTTCCACCCTGAAAGCATTACCCTACGTTAACAAAGAGTTAAAAAGTAAAGTAATTGACTGGGAAAATAAGCAAACAGCTGAGAAAAAATCAGACTGTAGAAGCGTTGGCAACAAGGAAAATCAAAACATACAATCAGAAGAAGACAACAAAGTCAAAGCTTCTACATGAAAAGTCTCCAAGAAAATCGTGAATTGGTCACAGGCCATGGAAGAACTCAAAAAGGATTTTGAAAATTAAGCAAGAGAAGTAGAGGAAAAATTGGGAAGAGAAATGAGAGTAATACAAGAAAATCATGAAAAACTATTCAACAGCTTGCAGGAGACCCTCAAAAAAATACTAAAGAAAGTAACACTCTAAAAATAGACTAGATCAAATGTCAAAAGAGGTCTTAAGAGCCAATGAGAAGAATACTTTAAAAAGCAGAATTGGCCAAATGGAAAAGGAGGTCCAAAATCTGGTGATGAAAATAATCCCTTAAAAATTAGAATGGAGCAAATAGAAGCTAATTACACCATGAGAAATCAAGAAATTATAAAACAAAACATAAAGGATGAAAAAAATGGAAGACAATGTGATATATCTCATTGGAAAAACCACTGACCTGGAAAACAGATGAAGGAGAAATAATTTAAAAATTACTGAACTATGTGAAATCCATTATCAAAAGAAAAAAAAAGTCTACACATCATCTTTCAAGAAATTATCAAGGAAAACTCTCCCAATGGTCTAAAACCACAAGGTAAAATAGAAATTGAAAGAATCCACTGATCACCTCCTAAAAAGATCCCAAAAGGAAAATTATTAGGTATAGTCAAATTCCATGTTTATGCTAGTATGACATCAAAAAATAAAATAAATAATAAATAAGTGATTTAAACATAAATGATGATGCTGTAAGCAATTTAGAGGAGTATGGAACAAATTTACTGGTCAGATCGATGGATAAGGGAGAAATTTATGACCAAACAAGTAAACAATAATATTACAGGATGTAAAGTGAATGGGATAGAGAAATCTATCTTGCCCTACTGGAAAGTCAGAAGGACAATGGGGGAGGATATAAGAGAGAGCAGATTGGGGGGAGGTGGTAGACATTAGGATAGATGTTTTGGGGTGGTGGGTAGGGGAAAGATGGGGAGAAAATTTGTCACTCACAATCTCATGGAAATGAATGACGTAAACTAAAAATAAAGAAAAATTAATTTTTAAAAAAAGGATGTAAAGTGAATATTTTGATTACATTCAATTGAAAAGTTTTTGCACAAACCAAACCCAGGTAACTAAGATTAGAAGGAAAGCAAGGAGATGTGTGTGTGTGTAGGGGAGGGAATAAAATCGAATTTCTTTGATAATGTCCTTTTTTATCAAATATGTAGTGAAACTACTCAAATTTATAAGAATATGAGTCTTTACCAAACTGATAAATGGTCAAAGACTATGAGTAGTCAGTTTTCAGAAGAAATCAAAGGTATTTGTTATTATATAAAAAGACGCTCTAAAATACTATGATTGGAGAAATGCAAATTAAAACAACTCTGAGATACCACCTCACACTTATTATATTGGCTAATGTGATAGAAAAGAAAAATATGGGAAGGGATATTGAAAAAATTGAAACACTAATACACTGTTGGTGGAGTTATGAATGAGTTGAGCCAGTCTGAAGCAATTTTGAACTATGCCTAATGGTTTATAAAATAATACATACCCTTTTATCCAGTAGTACCAGTGCTAGGTCTGTATCCCAAAGAGATCAAAGACCATGGAAAGGATCTGTAAGTACAAAAAATATTTACAGCACATTGTGTGTGTGTATGTGTGTGTGTGTGTGTGTGTGTTTGTGTGCGTTTGTGTGCGTGTGTTGGCAATGAACTGGAAATTGAGGGATGATTATATATAATATAAAGGATGCTTTCAGAACAATAAAAGCAAGAAAATTTATTTGACCTGATGGAAAATGAAGTGGGAAGAACAGGACAACTCTGTACACAATAACAGCAATATCATATCATGAACAACTGTGAAGGTCTTCGAAATTATCAGTAATGCAATGATCCAAAACTATTCCAAAGGACTTACGTTGAAATATTTACTAAAGAAGGCATAATAGCAATGTGTTCTCATTTATAATTATTAACTTTAAAATCCTAAGATAGAAGGTTTTTCAAGTGCATGATAAGCATACTTATTGAAATTAAGTTACATGCAAATGAAAAGAAAATATCTGTGAAGATATTAAGCATTTGCAATCTGTTTAGCATGAGGAGCTTCTTGCCTTAGAGCCCCCTTCCCCAATCCACTAGTACACATGTCTTAAGAAGTCTCTTAATAACATAGAAGTTAAATGATTTGGTGGAAATTACAGAGTATTAGGCATCATACATGAATCCAAGTTTTCTGGACTATAAATGTGGTACTGTAACCATTGTGCCAGGCTATCTCTTTCTCCATAAATTAAAGCCCAATTCATAACTGATATTCCTCATGATGTAAACTAATTTTGGTGTTAACATGAGCTTCAACTAAACCCTGAAATTCAATACATTATTTATATATATATGCATATTCATATAGATATAGATAAATACATTGATATAAATATTAATATGTCCATCATGACACCAAACTTCTCTATGTAGATATGTGTTTATATCAAAAGTTAATTTAAAAATAAATTTTCCCAGCTTTTTGAAAAATTAAAATTAAAAAAGTAAAAAAAAATCTAACCCCCCAAACCTCATATATCTCAGAAAGTGTAAGTGAATCAAAATTATATTCTATGTACATACAAATCACCCACATGTAATAATACAGTGCCACAAGCAAAGAAAGAGACAAAATATTGTGAGAGAAGGAGGACTGCGAAGAAGAGGAGAGAAGAAAAAATAAGAATAACAACAAGCAGAAAGACGAGGACAACAACAAAAAGATCATGAATGAAAATAAGAAGAACAAGAGGAAGAACAAGAAGTAGCAGAATACTCCAACTTCTGTTCAAATTGGCAGGACATGACTTTTGTCTTAACTTCTATAAATTTATCACAGACAAATCATACAAGGTGATAGAAGCCCTCAATGTTATCTCCTGCCATTGTCAAGACAATAGTGCATCCCTCTGACTCAATTGCTCACCCTCATCATATGATCAGTCTATTTTCCCTCACATAACACTTGACCCCAAAACATATCAGAAGCAAAACAAATTTTAGAGAAGACAGAAGGCTAAAAAGGAAAAAAAAAAGGTGGAGAGACATGCACAGGTAGAAATAATAACTGTGAATGTGAATGGGATGAACTCATCCATATATTGGAAGTAGATAACAGAAAGGATTAGAAACCAATATTCAACAATATATTGCTTACAAAAACTAACTTGAAAAAGAAAGAAACACACAGAGTTAAAATGAAGAGCCCAAGCAGAATCTATTGTTACGGATCTAGCAAAAAAGGCAGAAGTAGTTATCATGAACCCAGACAAAGTAAAAGAAAAAAAAAGAGCTCTAATTAAAGGGATATGCAAGAAAACTACATCTTGAAAAGAGATACCACAGACAGTGAAGTAATATCAGTAATAAAAACATATTCATCAAATGGCACAGCATCAAATACTTAAGGAAAAATTTAAATAAATTGCTGGTGAGGTAAAACTCTTCTGTTGGGGAACCTCAAATTTGCTCTCTCAGAGCTAGTTAAATCTAACCATGAAATAAATAATCCATCTTTACTGTCTTATATCACAATCACTTCATAATCTGATTGGTTTAGATCATCTTTACCTCTTTAGTGTCCACAATTTCCACTGTTTCCCATCCTGGCCTTTTTAAATCTTGGTCTGTAATCCATTTCAATAAGACTATATCTCCATAGTTAAACATTTGTGATAACTACACTTACTGAGGAGGGGTATGAATGTTTTGTTTTTTTTAAAGAGGCATCAGTGATCTGATGACAACCATTTGAAGTAAAGGCATAGACTGATGGAGGAATTAAAATTATCCCTTTAGAGAACACTCAAAATTTTTTAACAATGATATTCACTCATAGAGTTATGATAAGTCTTAATGATGGAGGCCACACTAGATCTTAAATTCTATATATTCACTACAGTTATTTCTGTGAATAGGAAATAGATCTTGCTTAGAAAATTTGTATAAAACAAAAATTTCACACTTTTATTTATATTAAAATTGCTAAACACAGTCCTTAGGGCCCTGAAACATTTGTTCCGTTTGATATGTTAACATTCTGAGAGCATCATGTGCTCTTTCATCTTTTTTTTTTATATACATGTCAAATTATCAGAATCACTCTTGAATAACAGAATGCTGGGAACATTAACGAGCTTTGACTAGCTGAATATACAAACTGTGTGGGTGCTGCCTAGATTTTTAAATAAACCAGAACAAACTTGAAGGATGTCAGAAATAAAGGGGCTGACTGCCCTCAGGACAGAAATGAGCACAGTTTCTCATTATCTACAATTTCAGGAAGAGATCTGCCTTGGCAAGGAATTTTTTCAAGCCAGGAAAGCGAAGAATGAAAGGAAAGAGCATTTCTCTTAATATCATATACTTTAGCCTAATGCAGGGCATCTGTTGTCAGACTGGTGACAGAAAAGGCAAATGATGACTTTAAAATTGTGAAAACCAAGTGAGAATACACTGCAGGCAATAGAGATTACAGTCATAGGGCATTTATTTTTGTTTTTAAAAATCATCAAGGACAACGAAATTTACCAAGTGGTGCATATTGATTTGTTTTATTTTTAAAAGAATGATCCTGAAAGATCCAAGGATAATATTTTCATAAGTGTATAGACATAAATAAATTTAAATAATGCTCACATGTGGAAAACTTCACAAAATGTCATTTTGTTTCCTGTGTTCACTTTCTGGATTGAGAATTAAACTTCTGTGATTGAGGGATTATTTACACAATTTATTCAGATCACATTTTAATCAACTGAGAAATGAGGTGAGAATTTTCATATATTCACCTTAGAGGTATGCACCAAAAAAGAGAAATATCCCAGATACATGTGATTTGAATAATTAACCTTTGTATTTAGACTTGTCTTCTAACAAAACATTTCTAAAACCTGGTTAAAGGAAGTGTATTGTCACAAGAGATACCAAGGAATCATACTTAATCCTTTGTTGAGGTGGTGGCAACTAACTTACATAATAAATTTACTATATGACTAGACAAGAAGAAGAAATATATAATAATGAATGATTTTCAGTGTACAGTATTTGTAAATATCTCCTTGTAGATTGAATGAAAAATAAATCTTGTATCTCAGGTCTTAGAATTACATATTTAGAGTTGAATGAGATCTTGAGGCCATGGGGAATCTGCATCACCTGAACATACTGCTGCACTCTGTACATGTACCTATCAGTATAATGTGTATATTGCTTTCCTGGTCTTGCTTCTGCTTACTTCATTTTGTTATCAGTCCACATATATTTTCTCATTCTGTTCTTAATTCTTCATAGTTTTCATTTCTTATGGACCAATAATATTCCATTACCTTTGCATGCCACAATTTGTTTAAACATTCCCTGATCTACAGATATTTGTTTTATTTCCAAAGTGTTGGAGACAGGTCTTGAGCATAGTGTGTGAAAAAGAGAGAAAATTTCAGTTTTGCTGGACCAGAGAGAACACACTTTGGTAGTACAAAATGAACTCCTCAGAAAATTTTGTTGGATATGATTTGGGCTCTATAGATAGATACTGATAGATCGGTGAGATCTCTGTGTCAAAGAGTATGGACAGTTAATTCACTTTCTTACAATATGTCCAAATTGCTTTATAGAATGGTTGAAAATAATTCACAACTCTACCTACAGTGTGTTAGTGTTCCTATCTTGGTGCTATTCCTCTAATATAGATCATTTCTATCTTTTGCTACATTAGTAAATTTGCTGGGTATGAGATAGAACTTCAGTACTTCGGGGAATTTTTATTTCATGTATAACTAGTGATTTATAGCTATCTTTGATGTATTTATTAATAACCTGCTATTCTTTTGAGAATTGTTTATAATACTTAATAACATATGCATTGGGAAAAAAATAATTACATATATACTATGTTTATATTACATGTATATGTACATATATGTGTATTCATATAGATACACATATATGCTTCTATATCTATGAGCATTCATATGTATGTATATTTATTACATTCATATTTATGCATGTGTATATATGTTACTTTCATATTGTGGATATAAAACCTTGATAAGAGATTTTTTTCCCAACTGATGAGTTTATCTTAGTCACATGAATTTTTGAATTTCATGTATTTGAAATTATCTATCTTTTTTGATCACCTCTATCACTTGATAAGTAAAAAATTCTTCCTCTAGCTGTATCTATATGTTTACTAATTTTAAATGCAAGCATTCCTAATATTTGCCCCATTCAAATTCCTAGATTCCTTCAAACTTCTGTTCAAATGATCTTTCCTTTAGAGAGTCATCCTAATATTTGCTTGTTTTCTCTCTTTGAAACTATTTTGCTCGTTTTAAATTTATTTTTCTATGTGATTATTTCTCCCAATTGAATATAAGCTCTATGAGGGTAAGAACTTTTTAATTTTTTTTCTTCTTAACACCTCTTCCTGGCATAAATTAAGAGCTTAATACATGCTTTTTGAATTCATTAATTTTAACCTTTGTAATGCTAACATCAAAGGCATCATTAAACAGAACTATGTTGGGGATTGCATTTATCAAAGAATCTTGGAGGATCTTAGCATATGAATCAGAGTTCCCTTCCAGAAGGAGAGTTTTTAAGGCTGTGTTCTGCTCTACTCAATCAAATATTCCTCTGCCCACCTCCACAATCAATCAACAAACTATTAACAAAAAAGGATCTCATATTTTCTGCATCTTTCAGTGAATGTTATCCAGAAATTGAGTCTTTGGTATAGTTGGAGGTGGGTAAATGTTGAATTGAAATGAATCATGTAGATGTAAAGATGCAGTCAATTTGTGTCCATTGTGGCAAAATTGAAAGGACATTTTCTTAGAGTCAGAATGACCTAAATTCAAAGCCACCTCAGATAATCATTCAGCCCCCAGACATGGCTTTTAACATTTTGTTGCCTCAGTTTCCTCATATGTAAAATGAAGGGGTTGGCATTGATGAACTTTGGCATCTCTTTAAGCCCTGACCTTAGGATATTTCTTCTATCTCTTTAGCTAGTGTATGCATGTTAACGCTAAATGTGATTCTAGTCAGATTAAAAAAAAAAAATCACTTCAAAGTAAATAAAATTTCAGCAGGCATTATCAGTCTGTTGACACTTCTCAAGAGTCAACAGATGGATGCTGGTCCAATCCATTCGTATCAATCACATTCCTAGTAGATGGCTAACACTTGTTGTACCAACAAGCTTACAAAAGAAATGAAGTAAGAAATGACTTAATGGTAAGGACATTTCTCTCTAAGTACAAGCTTTTAAATGTCATTTTCCTTCCTTTCCCTTCCCCAATAATGTATTAAAGGGAAAATCCCAAAGTAGTGAAGTAATTTGAAATCACACACACACACACACACACACACACACACACACACTTACTTTGAATCTTTGCTCAAAGGCCCCAAAACATTAGGATTCATGACAAACTTCACTACATTCAAGCCTACAAAATGGACACTACAATCTAGAAAGAAGTACTATATTCCTCTTGTGCCAAATCATTTTCACCATGAAAAAGTCACTGGATGTTTGCTTTTCATTCCTAACCTCTAGTGAGTTTTTCATACTGAACTTCTACCCTTATTTCTAAATCTTGAATTTCATTACAAAAAAGAACTCTTTCCTGAATAGCATGCACAACTAGATATTCATAAAAGCATGATTCAGTTATATTCATTTAGGTCCCCAATGTAATTTTATGTGCTGTATCACCCCCAATATAAACCATATTCCATTACTTTATATTGCACAATTCCACAGTTTGGTGATTTTTTTTTTTACCCAATCTCTGACTTTGAAATCTTAATTGACTTGCTCAGGGTCACATAGGGGGAAACTATACCTAAATCTTGCACTCATTGAGGCTGGCTTTCTATCCCCTGTGCTGTGCTACCTCCCAAATGGTATGTACATAAGCAAAAATACATTATTTTTAGCTCTTTCACTCTACATTCAGCTGACTTCTCAATATTTAATAATTAATATAACCCCTGGGCAAATAGTGTCTACCTAATGACTAGCCACCATATAACTAAGAAATGGAGCTTATATGTGATGAGTCATAATTTTCTTTCCCCCACCCCTTGGCAGAATATGAACATAAGTAAGCTATATAAACACTATATTTTGCATATCTAAAGGTACAACCTGTATATATGTATCAGCAAGCACCCTAGCATACCCAGGATGGCTGCTAGCACAGGTTCTTAGATCTGCTTTTCTAAAGGAATGCAACTCAAAGAGGGTTAGCAATCTCACTTTAATCAATAAAACACATATTATTTACCTAGTTCAGGGGGAAAAGTCAGCACCCTGAACTTCAGAGAATGCAAACACAAGTTACAAACACAAGTAACGAACAAACAGAAGAACAGATGAGCAGATGGCTTCCAGCATCTGACCATTAGATCAGTTACCTATTCAGTTACCAGAGAGGGAAGCAGCAACATCTGGGTTTTTCACAGCCGGGGGGCTCAATGGCTTCCCAGAGTCTCATCTGGTCAAATCACACAACTCTTCTCAAAGTGAGCCCCAAAGAAATATCTCACATCAGGGCGTATATATAGCCTTCTCCTGGCTTGGAGAATGTCACAGCCCTCTTGACCAATCACAAAGCTACAAGGCGCAGGCATTCCAGAAGAACAAGCCTCCCGCCACAGGCTCCACATGACCACATTCAGCCTATTAAGGGGCAGAGTATACTTTCAAATAGGGGAAGGTTCTCAGAGTCATGTAGCCACTTTAGCAAAGGGCCTAGGGGCAGGGAAGATCTTCAGATTCTCATAACAATATATAATCTATGATTTAAGTTGCAACAAATGTATTCTTTGTGTCTATCAATTAACTAGTGTTTATTAAGCACCTATTATGTGTCAGGCAGTGTGCTAAGTCCTGGGGTCACAAGTATAAACATAAATGGTATCCTTCAATATGAGAGTGATAATTATATTTCAGTAGAACTTGCAGTCATATTAATATATGAATTTTAGAAATGAAAATCTGAAATCTTCAAAGTAATGCAGTATTTTAAAATAAGTTTAAACTAATCTCTATGCACAAGAACCACCTATTTGCCTAACAACAATTGTGATTTTCTGCTTCTAACAATAAAGCAGCATATAAAATTAGTATCTTCTATTTATATATTAGGGGTGAAGTAGGGTGAAGGGGGAACTTAGGTGATGCTATAGAGCAGTGGTTCTCAACCTTCCTAATGCCACAACCCTTTAATATTCATTTGTGGGCATATCTGCATGTGGGTGGACCCGCCTGGAGACAGATAGAAGAGCACTGTCTCTGTTCCTAAGACCATTGGAAATGTGTTTTCCAAATGGTCTTAGGCAACCCCTATGAAAAGGGGTCATGACTCACAGGTTGAGAACCACTGCTGTAGAGGGAGCACTAGGCATAGACTCAGAAAGACCAGAATTCAAATCTGACCTCAGATGGGAGAGTCGGCAAAGGGCATTGCTTGTACCTTACTCTCATTGGTATTGACTCAAAGAAGGAATAATACACACAATTAGTTGAATATTGAAATTTATCTTACTGTACAGGAAAGTAGAAGGGGAGGAGATTAAGTTGAGGGGTGGTGACTGACATGAGAGAGGGCAGATCAGGGGAAATGGTAGACAGAAGCAAAACACTTCTGAGGAGGGAGACGGTGAAAGGAAAGAGAGGACAGGCAAGAGAAAGAATAGGATGGAGTGAAATACACAGGTAGTAATTATAAGTGTGAATGTGAAAGGGATGAACTCTCCCACACAACAGAAATTGATACCAGAATAGATTAAAAACTGGAATCCTACAATATGTTGTTTATAAAAAATCACACCTGAAGTAAAGAGGGAGACACAGAGTAAAGGTAAGGGGCTGGATCAGAATCTATTAAGTTTCAGCTGAAGTTAAAAAAAAAAAAACTAGGGTAGTAATTCTGATCTTAGACAAAGTAAAAGCAAAAACAGATCTAATTAAAACAGAAAAGGAAGGATACTACATCTTGCTATTAGGAAACAAAATAGAAGAACAAGGAATAGTTTATCTATCAGCTCTATGGGAAGTGGGAGATTTTGTGACCAAACAAGACATAGAGAGCATTACAAAATGTATAATAAATCATTTTGGTCATAATAAATTGAAAAGTTTTTTGTACAAACAAAACTTCTATAACCAAGATTAGAAGAAAATCAGAAAGCTGGGAAATAATTTTGACAGTGAGTGTCTCTGATAAAGGCCTCATTTCTCAAATAGATAGAGAATTAAGTCAAGTTTATGAGAATACAAGCCATTTCCCAATTGATAAAAGGTCAAAGGTTATGAACAGGAAATTTTCAAATGAAGAAATCAAAGCTACTTATAGGCATATTAAGAAGGGCTCTAAATCACTTTAAAAAAAACTTTTTAAATTATTTATTTACTTTTAGTTTATGACATTCAGTTTCACAATGCCTTGAGTTTCAAATTTCTCCCCCTCTTCTCCTTGCCCATTGCCCTGCCCACCCCCCCCCCCCCCACCGTGACAGCATGCAATCAAATACAGGATCTACAAATACCTTCACATTAAACATTAGTCAAGTTTTAAAGAAGGATTATAACCAATGGAGTGAACAATGAGAAAGAAGAACCAAAATAAAACACTGCATCTAAATCACTTTTGATTAGACAAATTCACATTAAAACAACTCTGAAATACCGCCTCACATCAATCAGATTGGCTAATATGGCAAAAAAAAAAAAAAAAAAAAAAGGAAACGATAAATGTTGGAGAAGATGTAAAAAAATGGAGTACTAATGCAGTGTTGGTGGAGTTGTTAACTGATCCAACTACTCTGGAGAGCAATTTGGAACTATACTCAAAGGACAACCAAATTGTGCATACTCTTTGATCCAACAATAACACTACTAGTTCTGTATCCCAAGAAGGTCATAAAAAAGGGGAAAGGAACTACAGGTGCAAAAATATTTATAGGAACCCTTTTTGTGGTGGCAAAATATTGGAAGTTGAGGAGATGCCAATGAGTTGGGGAATGGCTGAACAAGGTGTAGAATATGATGAACAGGCAGGTTTCAGAAAAACCTGGAAAGACTTGTACAAACTGATGCAAAGTAAAATGAACAGAAACAGAAAAATCATTGCACACAGTATCAGCAACATTGTATGATGATCAATTATGAATGACTCAGCTTTTCCCAGCAACACAATAATCCAAAACAAGTACAAAGGACTCACAACAGAAAATTCTGTCCATATCCAGATAATGAACTGATAAGATCAGAATGCAGGTCAAAGCATATTTTTTTCACTCACTTTATTCTTTCTCCTGGTTTTACTTTCTTTTGATCTGTTTCTTCCACAATTGTGCTGAATATGGAAATATGTTTTACATGATACCACATGTAATACATACATACATATAGATATACATATATAAACATATACATACACACATATGCATTTGGGTGACCCAGTCAATAGTGAGGAAGAGAATCATCATTTATATAGCACCTAATATGTTTTAGGCACTGGACTAAGCATTTTATAATTATTATCTCATTTAATCCTCCCAACAACCATGGGAAGGGGTATTATTTTATTTTCCCCATAAGGAAACTGGGATAGAAAGAGATTAAGTGACTTGCTCAGGTCTCACAGTAAGTCTGGATTTGAACTCAGGTATTCCTGACTCCAATCCCAGAACTCATGATGCCTATGAAGCAACTGGTGGTACAATGTGTAGAAAACTGCATCTAGAGTCAAGAAGGCCTACATTCAAATATGTCTCAGACACTTATTAGATTCATGAACAAAGACAAGTCTTAAAATTTGTCTTCTTTGGAGTCTTCATCTGTTATATAGGAATGATAAGGGCACCTACCTCTCAGAGTTCTCGTGATGATAAAATGAGATAATATTTATAAACATTTTTCAAATGTTAAAGCACTGTGAGTGCTGGTTGTTATTATTATTATTGTCAGCAGTAACAACAATTCTAATATGAACTGCATACCTTAGAGCAGCAGTTATCAACTTGTGGGTCGCGACCCCTTGGGGAGTCAAATAACCCTTTCACAGGGGTTGCCTAAGACCATTGGAAAACACATATTTCCGATGGTCTTAGGAACCAAGACACTGCTCCTCTCTCCATCTCCAGGTGGGTCTGCTCACATGCAGATACACCCACATATGAGTATTAAAGGGTCGCAGGATTAGGAAGGTTGAGAACCACTGCCTTAGAGCAAAGTAATGCTGAATATTGTTATGATTAGGTCTGATCATAATGGATCAATGAAGTTACTGATGACATGTTGTGATATGATTCATGATATAACTGTATAGTCCTTGTCTCATTTGAGACCAACCAAAAATCTATAAAGTAGGGAGTGCAAATGTCTTTAAGGAACCAACTAGGGAATATAATAGAATACTGTATTTTGTAAGTTAGAATGACCTGGGTTTGAATATTGCCATAGATACTTACTAGTTATATAACTGGGCAACTTGATTAACATATAACTCTACCACTATTTCTCTATATAGAAAATAAGAGATAATAACAGTAGTACTCGTAAGGTTTGGATGAAGTAAATGAAAAGTACTTTTAAAATTTTAAAGTGCTATACATATTAGCATCTCATTAATGCTTATAAAAGTAGCACAATACCTTGCACGTGTTAAGCACTTAAAAACTATTATAGTTGATTGACTGACGAGGGAACTCAGTCAAAGAGTAGTTTAGTGATTTATCTGAATTCAAAACAAATAACTAGTGGATGAATGACTCAATATTTCCCAAACCTAAATCTCATGCCTCCTAGGTCACTGAGCTTTGCAGCAGACCACATTATCTCACTAGTAACTAGACTTAAGAGAGGCATTCTTGTCAGGTAAAGAAAAACCTACACCAAGAAAAAAACACTACTATTCATCAGATGAAGGCACTTAATGGGAAATCCTTGGCAAGCCAATTATTAGCTTGCTTATATTGGTGACTGCCAATAAAATCTTGTTAGTTAAGGAAATGGTGTCAGTTTTTGAGAAGGTGTACATTTTTCTCAGATCATTATAAAAGCTAACTAGCAATATCAATATGGCAAAAGGAGATTTGGAGCTGGTAAAAATTCCTCTTAAATTAAGCTATAAAAATGTGATGTTCAGTGTAGTGATGGTGGTGTAGTAGAAAGAAATGGGTCTTGAAGTTAGATAATATGATTTGGAGTTGACTTGTCATTTACCATTTTTGATAGGCATTTAATTTTTTTGATCCTCAGTTTTTCATCTGAAAAATTAGAATAATAATAATATTTAATCTAAGAAGTAATATATGCTAGTGACTCTAGCTTTGGAATCAGGAAGACCTCCATTCAAACCTTGCTTCTGGCAAATACTAGGTGTCTGATTATAGGCAAGTCAGGTAGCATCTCAGTACAACAGTGGATGCAATAAAATTTTAAGCTTGAAACAATTGTATTCCTGGAGTATAATTTGACAGTGAGAGTTCCCAATGCCAGTGAAATCAAAGGTGCAGATTAAAACAAAACAAAATAAGCGTAGCAAACATATAAATATATACTATGAACCTCACCATTTTGTTAGAATTGAATGATAATTATATAAACATTCTTCATAAACTTGGCCTGACACAGATTATTCCCAAGATAGTCTGGGTTCAAAATAAGAACAAAATAATACAGTCATCCATCAAATAATCTGTTTGAATACAATTTACTTAGCTATGGCAGAGGAAAGACATGCAGAGCAAGGAAAGGATGTTGAAGAGAAAGCATTGGTTACCAGTGTAGTTGTATATTTGTGTCTGCCAAATTAAAACGGTGCTACTCATGTTGCTGATCTTTGTTTGCAAACCTGAGGGGAGAGCTTTAGCCATTCATTCCCTGACTGTTTTATATCTAGCTACAAAGGAAACTTCCTGACAGGCCCAAATCTGAGCCAATTAAAGAATAAGATTTTTTCAATTTCAACACCTTTAAAGGAAAAACTATTATCTATTTCAAAACTATTATTAAAGGAAAAGCTATTAGTAGGCCACCGTTTCAGCAGCCCCCACCAACTTTGGCTCACTGAAAACGCACCTCGGGACCCCCACCCAAAACCCAATCCTGATCCAGGCTGCTCAGGGCAATAGCACTTAGCCCCTGAATGATCCCTTGGCCTCATGCAATGTGCAGGCCTGGAGCTTCTGAAGCAGCCACATGGAGACAGCTGCAGGGCCGCTGCTTTTCTAGCTCTGGGGCAGTTGGCTGGATCCTCTCCCCCGAATTTATCTGAGTACTACTGAACTTTCACTTAGTCCTTGTTTCTTATGGGTTGGTAATTCTGGAAAATGCCACAGCTGCCGGTGATTCCCGCTCCAGCCCTTGCTTGTTCTGGCTGGCCTAGAGCTCCAGCCAAGGGTTCATGTGGTGCTGGTCTGGGCTCCCAGCTCACTGTGATGAACCCCTTCGCTCTGCCTGCCAGGCTGCCTTCAGCAAGAGCTTTGTTACTCTGTCATTTTGTGAGTTCTGGAGCTTTAAAATTTGTTCAGTCATATTTTATAGGTATTTGAGGTGGTTATGGGGAGAGCTGTGGAGTTTTGCTGTTTCTATGCCCCCATCTTGACTCTGCCTCCCCCCCCAAGAAATTTTAAAATAAGGAATCAAATAAAATTTTAGTGTGGCAGAGTCAACAAAATATAAGGGTGAGGCATTCTTTCATCCAAAAACAACTTAGGAAATTATAAGGAAAGATCTGTGAAAATGAAGTGAAGGCTGGCCCAGAACCTATTGTGCATGCAACAAGTATTAGGTCTTGGTTGTGATGAGAGCAGCATCGTAAGCTTCAGGAATACTCAAGCTAAATACTGATCAGAAATACTTATCAAATGGTTAGAGGGCCCCTGTGCTTGTACTAGACACAGGACCTGATGCTGATTGGCAACTTCTTTCTCTACATCCTCTTCTGGGGTATAGTTCAAGGGCAGAGAGGCACAGGTGTGCTGAGAGGCAGTTATTGGCTTCAATCCCAAGGGGTCAGGGTCCCTTCCTGGGTATAGACCAGAGACCTTTACTGAATATAAAATTTTTGAATTTGGTTTATAATTATATATAAAAGCATAATAAGTCATAATATATAATAATATATAGAATATTATAGTAGACAGCATATACTATATTGATATAATTATATTGTTAATATAATTATTGAATATGATTTATTGCATTTTGCTCTAAAAAAGATCCATTTATTATTTCTGCTTTTTCTACATTTTTTGGGAAGTATTGATGCCCTATTATGTGGTTAATTCTTTATACGAAAAATATGTATACCAGAGAAAAAGATATTCTTCTTTATATTCACATACATTTTTCTCTAGAGATTTATGAGAACTAAATTTCTAAAACTGTTCATCTCCTTACATTCCTCTTATTCATTTTGTGGTTAGAATTATCTATCTCTTAGAGGGGAAAGTTGAGGTCCCCCAGTAGTATAGTTTTACTATCTATTTCCTCCTATAATTCAAATAACTTTTCCTTTAAGAATTCAAACACTATGCCATTTGGTGCATACATGTTTAGTGATGACATCACTTCATTGTCTCTGATGTCTTTTGGAAGATGTAGTTTTCCTTCTCTTCTCTTTTAATTATTTTTCTTGTTTTCCTTTCCTTTTCCTATTTGTCCTTTCTCATTGTCTGAGATCATGATATACTATATCCCTGTGTTATTTTTTTTTAATTTCAACTGAAGAATAATAGATTCTGCTCGAGCTCCTTATTTTAACTTTGTGTGTCTCTCTCTTTCAAATGTGTTTCTTGTAAATAACATATTGTTGGATTTCAATTTTTCATTCCTTTTGCTACCAGTTCCTGTTTTATGGGTGAATTCATTTGATATACTTTCATGGTTATGATTACTAACTGGGTATTTTCTTCCATCCTGTTTTCTTCTGTTGATCCTTCTCTGTCCTTTTATCCTTTTACTTCACTAAAGCCTGTTTTGGTTCTCAACATTGCCTTCCTTTATCTGCCCTGTCTTTTATCTTTCCCCATACCACACTCATTTGCTCCCATTTCCCTTCTACCGACGTTTTTGGTTCCTCTCTTTAATACCTCATTTAATGAAATTTAAAAGAATGAAAACTGTGAGACAACCTCAAATTTGTGAGACAAAGACAAAGCATTATTTAGGGGAAAATTCATGTCTCTAACTGTACTTCAATGAAATAAACAGCAGATTAATAAATTGGGCGTAAAACCTTAAAAAAAATAAAAAGAATAAATATAAAATCACAAATAAAACATCAAAGTGGAAATCCTAAAAAAAATCAAAGGAAAAATTAATAAAACTTAAAGTAAAAAAAAAATAATTCTGAAGTAATAAAACTAAGAGCATAACCAATCAGTATGAAATTAAAGCAATTCTTAGGAATTATTTTGTCCAATTATATACCATCAAAATTGGTGAATGTATCCAAATATATAAACTGCCCAGTTTAGTGGAAGAGGAAATATAATACTTAAATAACTTTATTTAGAAAAGGAAATTGAACAAACCATCAATGATCTCCCTGGGAAAAACCCCAGGAAAAGATAGATTTACAGATGAACTCACCAAACATTTAGGAAAGAGTTAATTCTAATACTACATAAAAAAATGGACAATGAAGGGAGTTCTTCAATACAAAAAATGAACAAAGAAATTATTTTTGTAAATGCAAATAGCATTTTGATACCTTAACCAGAGGGAATAACAACAGATAAAACTATAGTCCGATTTCCCTAATGAATATTGATAAAAAATATTTAAATATAGTACTATCCAAGACAATACAACAACACATCACAATGATCCTAGACTATGATCTGGTGTAATTTATATCAGAAATTCAGGGCTTATTCAATATTCAAATAACTATCAGCTTAATTGACTGTCATTGGTAATGAAAACCAACAAAAATCATATGATTATTTCAATTAAAACAAAAAAAAAAGCTTTTGACAAAATACAACATCTGTTTGAATTAACAACATTGGAAAGCATAATAAATGGAATCAAAGGTAGTATCTATATAAAACCAAGAGTAAGCATTGCCTGTAAAAGGATTGACCTGAAGCTTAGCCAATAAGATTAAGGATGAAGCAAGGATGTTTGTTATGATCACTATTACTCAACATTTTATTAGACATGATAATTCCAGCAGTAAGACAAGAAAAATAAATTGAAGAAATAAAATTAGGCATTGAGGAAAATAACTATCATTCTTTGCAGATTATATGATGGTATATTTAGAGAAGCCTAGATAATCAACTTTAAAAAAAAAAACAACTAGCTGAAACAACAACTTTAGCAAAACTGCAAGATCTAAAAGAAACACACATAAATCATCAGCATTTCTCTATACTACCAAGAAAAAGAAATCCTATTTAATGAGAGACAGTATAAAATACTTGGGAGTCTGTCTGCCAATGCAAACCCAGGGACCATATGAATAGACTACAAAACTCTTTTCACACAAATAAATACAGATCTTAACAAAAGGAGAAATATTAATTGCTCATGGGTAGGCAGGGCAAACATTATAAAAATGGCAAGTCTATCTAAGTTAATTTTCTTATTCATTGTATTATTACCAAAAAAGGCTATCAAAGAAATATTTTATAGAGCTAGAAAAAAATAATAATGAAATTCATCTGGAAGAAGAAAAAGTCAAGAATATCAAATGAATCAATAAAAAAAAAATATGAAGTAAGACAGCCTAGTAGTTCAAGACTTAAAACTGTATTACAAAGTGATTATCACCAGAATAATTTGGTGTTGGTTGTGAGATAGGGTGCTGGATCAGTGGAATAGATTAGGTGCACATTACACAGTTGCAAATAGCAATAATAATTTAGTGTTTGATAAACTCAAATATCCAAGCTTTTGAGACAAGATTTCATAATATGACCAAAAAATATCTGAGAAAATTGGGAAGCAGTTTTGCAGAAACTAGACTTAGGCCAACATCTCATTCCATATAACATCAGAAAATCAAAATGGATAATAATTTAAATATAAAGAGGAATATCATAAGTAAATTAGGGGAACATGGAAGAACTGAATCCATCAGATTTTTGGACAAGGGAAGAGTTTATATTCGAACAAGATATAAAAAGGATCATGAAAAATAAAATGGGTAATTTTGATCACATGAAAATAAAAACCTTTTGCATAAACAAAACTAGTATGACCAAAATTAGAAGGAAAGAAGCAAACTGGAAAATGGTTACATGGTTTCTCTATCATCTTTGAAACATATAGGGAACTGAGTAAACTTTATAAAAGTAAGAGCCATTCCTCAAATGATAAATAGTCAAAAGATATGAACAGGCATTGTTTCAGAAGGAGAAAATGAAAATATCAAGAGTCACATGAAAAAATGCTCACACTTTTGATTAGACAAATGCAAATTAATATAACTCTCAGCTACCACCTGATACCTATCTGATGGCTAAAATAGTAGAAATCAAAAATAATTAATACTGGAAGACATGTGGAAAATTCCACATACTAATGCCCTGTTAGTGGAGTGTGTGAACTGGTTTAACGATTCTAGACAATGATTTCAAACTATACCCAAAGGGCTATAAAATGGCATAACCTTTAATCCAGCAGTAGACTTTTAGATCTGTATCTCAAAAGTAATCAAAGGGGAAAGGACTTAATTTTAGAAGAATATTTATAGAAGCTCTTTTTGTAGTAGTAAAGTATTAGAAATTGAGGAACGCCCATCAGTTGGGGAAGGCCTAAACAAGTAAAGGTATGTGAATGTGGTGAAATATTATTGTGCTATAAGAAACCACAACCACAACAGTTTCTAAAAAAAAAAAAACAAAAACAAAACTTGGGAATATTTCTTTGAACTAATGAAAAGTAAAGGTAGTTGAACAAGGAGTATTTTGTACATAGTAACAACAGAATTTTAAGTGTGATCAACTGTGAAAGACTTAGTGAGTCTCATTGAGACAATGGTATAAGACAATTTCAAAGGCCCTCTGATGAGAAATTATATCCCCCTCCAGAAAGAGAATTAATGAACTCTTGAGTACAAAGTGAAGCATACATTTTTCACTTTTATAAAATTTACTTGAGAATTTTGTGTGTTTTCTTTTGCAATATGGATATGGAAACATATTTTTCATCACCACATGGGTAGTTGATATCTAATTGCTTTCTGGAGAGAATCTGGAACTCAATTAAAAAAAAATCTAGGTTAATTTTTTAAAATGGAATTGGGAAATACCTAACAAAACAAAACACATATATGTGTGTGTGTGTGTGTGTGTGTGATATAATATATATGATATAGATCATATGCCATATATAATATATATGATCTATATTATATGCCATATATATATATATATAGTATATATACATATATACATATACATATATACGAAAAAAAGGAATTATCTGAAGCACTGAAAAGTAAGTTACTTGGTCATCACCAGGTATCTAACTTGCTTAAGAAATGGAACTTCATTCCAAATGTCCCTGATTCTGAGATTGGTTGTCTATTCACTAAGCTTTGTTGACTCTCTGAAGAGATAATGTAAATGAAAAAAAAAGATTTAAGCCTGAAGGTTAGCTTGAGGATGGCTCTGACTTCCAGAAGGCTTATTACCTAGACTGAAGAAGGAAGGAATTACATGCCTGAAAGAAAGTCTACGCCAAGGTATGAGGGTAGCATATACAGTCCCTAATGTAGAAATCCAAACTTTTTTTTCAAGAATCAACTCATATGTCATTACATATAGGAAACATTTCCTGATCTCCTAATTTGTGTATAAATGTCTTCCTCTTCTGATTTACATGCATGCTATATCCTCCCGGTAGAATATTAGCTGTGATTGTGAAAAACATATTTCCATATATATTGTCCATGTTGCAAAAGAAAATAGAAAGAAAATAAAATAAGTAAAATGAAGTAAAAAGAAAGATGTACTTCAATCTACATTCAGAGTTTATCAGTTCTCTCTTTGGAGGTGGCTACCATTTTCCAACATGGTCCCTTTGGAATTGTCTTTGGATCAATATCTTAATCACAGTTACTAAGTCTTTCACAGTTAATCATTCTAACAATATTGCTATCACTGTTTACCAGGTTGTATTAGTTCTGTTCACTTCACTTTCCATGAGTTCATGTAAGTCTTCATGGGTTTTTTCTGAAACAACACTGCTTGACATTTCTTATAGAAAAATAGTATTCTATTATTATCATATGCCACAACTTGTTCATTCATTCTCTAGTTAATAGACATAACTTTCAATTTTCAATTCTTTGCCACCACAAAAATAGCTTCTATAAACATTTTATATGCATAAATTATTTCATTTTTTCTTTGATATCTTTGAGATACAGGTCTAGTAGTGGTAGTATGCACAGTTTTATAGCACTTTGAGCATCATTCAAAATTCTTCTCTAGAGTAGTTGAACTAGTTCACAACTCTACCAACATTGCACTAATATACCAATTTTTCCACCAAGTGTTTGCCATTTTCCTTTTCTGTCACATTAGCCAATATAATAGGTATGAAGTAAAACTCAGAGTTGTTGCATGTGGCAGTTCTTTAATCAGTAGAGATTTAGAGCATTTTTTAACGTGACTATTGATAGTTTTGGTTTCTTCTTCTGAAAACTGTCTGTTCATATCCTTTGACCATTTATCAAGTGGAGAATGGTTTTTATTTTTATAAAGTTAGCTTAGTAATCTATATATTTGAAAAATGAGACCTTTATCAGAGAAACTTGTAATTTTCTCCAGTGTCCTGTTTTCCTTCTAATTTTGACTGCATTCATTTTGTTTCTGCAAAGCTCTTAAATTTGATATAATCCAAATCACCTGTTTTATTTCTTGTGAGCCTCTGTCTTTTTTATTTTTTGGTCATATGCTTTTTCTATAGATCTGACAGGTATGTTTTTCCACATTCCTGTATTTTACTTATGATATTATGCTTTATGTCTAAATTATGTACCAATTTTGACCTTATCTTGGCATATGTTGTGAAATGTTGGTTGGTGCCTAGTTTCTGCCAAATCATTGTCTATTTCTCCTAAATATTGTGATAAAAAGTGACTTCTTGTTCCAAAAGGTTATTAATTCTCTGGGTTTATCAAACAATACATTACTATTGTCATTTACTACTATTTGTAGGATACCCAATCTATTCCACTAATCCACTACTCTATTTCTTTGTCAGTACCAGATTGTTCTGATGATCACCACTTTGTTAAATAGTTTGAAATATAGAACTACTAGGCTGACTTCCTTTACATTTTTTTAATTCTCAGAAAAGGAGAATAGGAAAGAACAATTACATGTAGAAAAAGAATCAGGAGAGAGTAATGACACTGGATATAAATGAGAAAAGATTATCTAGGTTATATGACAAGAGGAGGAGAGTGTTAATTGTGGTGATGGCAGTGTGGAGAGTAGTATCTAAAACTGAAATTGTTGAATGATAGGTGAAATGTTAACCTAACTCCTCTTCATGTCTAATGATGGATAATATCTATCCCTTATATTTGTGAAGTTAGTTTTTTTTTAACTCAAGTTAAAGACTTTATGTTCATCCCTATTAAATTTCCACTTGGTATATTCACTAGCATGTTTTGCCTTGTCAAGTTATTTTAGGGATCTGATTATTATTCAGTGTTATCTATCCCTCTCAACTTTGTGTCATCTATAGATCTGATAATCATTCCCTCTATGAGGTTTTCTAAGTCACTCATAAAAATGCTGAAGAGCACAGGGCCAAACATTTATGAATACAATTTGAGTTATATAGAAAAGTTATGAATCTGTTCTATCATTTTACAATGAAATAAAATTATTGTTTATACATAATAGGATGTAAAAGATAAAGAGAAATCTCATTAATTCTAAGAATAGTATTTTTGTGTCAAATGGTAAAACAAATGAAAAATTAAAACTTAAAACATTAATGGGCCCATAGATTAAGGAATGGTGAAATATACTGTGGCATGTGAATACAGTGGAATATAATTTAAGAAATTATGAATATGGTGGAGAGATATGTTAAAAGTGCTAATAGGAAACAATTATAGGAACCTACACAGACAAAAGTTAGCAGAGCCAGAGAAACCATCTACATAATCCCTACAGTAATGCAATGAAGGCATTAAGATAGCAAAATTCAGAATAACTTGCAGTCACGACACAAAAAAACTGATGATGAAACATATTTCATTATTACTGGTAAAGAAGTGAAGTGCTGTGGGCAAATAAAGCAACACAAGCTGTCGGAAGAAATTCTTTTGTTGTTTGAAGGAGAGTAATGTATAATACACCTGTAAAGACAGGTTTAGATTTTGAAAGGTTTTAAAGGCCAAAGAGGAGCTTGAATTTTATCCTAGAGCTACAAGGTACTCCTTTTGAACAGGGAAGTAAGAGAGAGCTAAGTCTGCTTTAGGCATGTCAATTTGGAAGTTCTGTAGAAAAGGGAGACATTTAAGGTAGGGAGACTAAATAAAGAGACAATCATAATATTATAGGTAAAAAGAGATGAGGACCTGAACAACAGTGGTAAAAATAAGTAGAGAAAAACTGTTGTAAAGATATTATGTGTATAGCATAAAAAATTGTCAAGTAATTTGATATGATGAATGAGAGAAAGGGAAGAGTTGAAGATAAAACTGGGTTGACTAGGAAACTGATCTCTTCTAAGATATGAATAAGGTAACTGATTCCTCTTTTAGTAGACGTATCCTGATGTCTCTTTAGCTAGTAAGCTCTTCCAAATGCCAGAAATTACTTTGTAATCCATCTGAACATATTTTTATTATTCATTTATATATTTTTTGTTTTTAAAGTTTTATCGAATTTGTTCAACTAACAAAAAAGTGTTTTTTCTCTCCCTCTTCTCATCATGAAAAGTAAGCTTTTTGAAGTAAGAGAATATTTCAATTTTAGCTTTGTTCACAATAAAAATCATAGTATCTGGTACATTGTTGATACTGTCCTTGCACATTCCTATGTTTTCACTGAATGTACTGTGTATCAAAGTTATGCTAATTTACTTCAAAAGGTATTATTGAATTCTTCAAAGAATTTCTTTACTTCTTCATCCAATGCAAAAGAATTTGACACATCATAATGTAAATAATGTTTCATGCTTTTTTTCATTTCCTTTCTTTTTCTTTTCTACTTTTTTTCTTTGCAAAAATTTTAAATGAGCACTCCATTTACAACATAACGTAACCAAATTTTCAAAAGGATATTTCCTTTTTAACCTTTTTATGAGTGATAAAATCAACTCTACCAAATCTTTTTCTTGTCCCTCTCAGAAGAGAGTTTTTCAAGGGTCTTTAAATTTAGCTGAAATTTTCATTTTTCCTTTTGCTTGTTTTATAAAAAGAATATCAGAATTGTTTATGCTATATTTCTTTTAATAATCCATTTATTGGACACCCGTCTCACCACATAGAGCCCCAAACTAAAATAATCTTTGCCAATTGTCTAAAAATGTATGATTTCTGCTTTCCTCTGCCATTTTACCACATTCCTGCTCCCACTGGCAGTCAGCAATATAAGACAGACAACATGGCATATTTGATATAGAGCTGACTAGAAATTAGAAAGAGCTTGGTTCAAGTCTTGACTCTAATATATATTAACTCTGTGACTAAAATGTATTGTATTCTCAGCAATCAGAAAATGACTGAATAATTTGCAGTTTGTTAATAAGGTGGAATATTTCTGCAATCTGCAATATAAGAAACAATAAATATGAAAGATTCAGGTAAACCTGAAAATATGGGAAATGATGAAGGGTGAAGAAACTTATTCTGTATCTGAGCAGAACAAATTAATGAACAATCATAAGATCTAAAGTATGATCTTGCCTATAGGTTGAAAGGTATCTCAAAGTGTTGGACATGGGCTTTGAGGAGACTGATAAACTGAGAGGTTAATATCTTTGAAAGGACATCTGCTTATAATTTGATATTCCTGAGTAGAATGGAAAGATTTGACTGGAAAGAAAAATTGTAAAACAGTTCCTGAAATCTTTAAGAAAGGAGGGGAAATTAGTTTGTTATATAGGCTCGTAGATCAAAACATCAAGGACTAGGGTCATATTTTAAAGGTAATGTAGCAGAACTCATTTGGAGCTGAAGTTACTCAGTTATAGTTGAAGGAGTTATTGAAAGTGGTTGTAGAGCAAGGAGTATGCCAACTTTTGCTCTTGCCCTAATGTGTTAGGAATTTCAGCAGCAATGAACCTTGAAAAAGATGGCTAGAGTAGCGTTTATAAATAGGAACAGACTACTCTGAATACAAGAAAATTGAAAGAGAAAGCATGAAGAGAAGAGATTAAATATTGGGGGTGGTGTGTTAGTGATAGAAAAGAAGTCCCTGAGAGTATAATGGAAAAAGAGCATAGAAGAGGAAAGAGTTGTATATGGAGACAAGTGATTGTGTGAAAGTAGCAGGAGAAGGAGTTCACTGATCTGAAATATTTTGATTCTGAATTATTAGGGTTAGGGTATAAATAAATATGGCTTTTTCTAGGCATAGCCAGTAGGAAAGTACCCGTTGATTATGGCCTCACCTCTCCAAATTCTTGAGCATCATTTGTGCAAGCATTTCTTCCTTAAATGCTAGGAATTTAAGGGTAAACTTAAAAGTTTTATATGTTTAGTCACTACGCACACATATACACACACATATATATGTATACATATATGATCTTTTTCATTAGTTTATGTGAACATATGTATATATAAATATGTGTATATTTTTAGAGAATGTATATATATATATATATTCACATACAAACAAATATACATGATTTATCAAATTTTGGTCATTAATGACAGCTACATTAAATATCCAAGCCTTTACTGACACAGCTGTTTAGAATTTGTGTGGTCACAATCACCCTTACTGTACCATCTCCTCCGTCTATGACCTTGACAAAGTCCATAGCATGGTCATTAACTGGAAAAGGGAATTTACTTCTGAATAATCTTTCTGTATTCTAGGATAATTACAGAGTAACTTGATTACATTCAGTCCATCAAAGAGTTGATGCCAGTGAAGACGATTTCTTCTTATGTTTTTTTTTTATCTCAATTTTTTTTCAACTGACAATTTTTTGAAGTACTGATCTTTACTCAGAATTCTATTCCCAGATTGTCTTGACTTAAATGCATTCTACCATCTTGAATAGTGTTCCAAGTTTTTCAACAACTTCCTTTGTTGCTACAGTACTATCACAAAAGCATTTTAAGGGCATATCTTTTATGTTGCCTTAACTAAACAGACATCAAACAAGTCAGAATTCAATTCCCAGTTGATAAAACATGCCCTTTTTTTTCTGGGAAACATGGCTGTTCTGTATGAGCTACTTTAAAAGGACTCTGGATTGAATTGATCCAGTGACAAGATTATGTCCTGTGAACCATGTATTTTCAAATTGATTTCTCCTGTATCTAAGCAATTCAGAGCTTTTAAATAAAGTACTGAATTGAAGGGGTGACACCACAGGAGAATACTCTGGTTCCAGACCAGTGATTGGAATCTACATTTTAAAATTGTACTATTTGGTATCTGGTAGTTACATTAGAATATATGCAGTGCAAACACTCATAGTGCGTAGCAAATTGTGGGTATGGGAGGAAATATTAAAAACCACTGCCATTAGAGCCAAAATCCCAGAAGATAAAAGCTAAATATTCCCTTGACTGAAGCAATAAAGAATATGCTAAGTTGTGCTCATCTGAAGGTGTAAAGGGACTGGCACTAGAAAAGAGAGCACACATAAAACTCTGAGCAGAGGGCAGCAAAAATCCATAGGGAAAAAGAAATTTAAGAGACTATAAATGTCATGGGACAGGGAAAAGACAGTCATCCAAAGTCCATACAAATAGCCATCCTGTGGGATATATACAGGAGTGAATGTAGCAATGTAATACTGACAAACAAAATAACAGATGAGACTGTCAGTAAACAACAAGAAATGAGGAAGTAGGGTCAGAGAAGCCAAAAATATGTAATCAATTCTTAAAAAGAATTCACTAAATGGCTATTTTGTATTAAGTTACTCAGCTAGGTGCTGCCAATACAAATACAAAAAATGAAACAATCCTTACTCTCAAGAAGTTTCTATTCTAACGTAATTCTTACATTCTAACTTGTATTGTGCCAACAGGATTGGCATCTACAATATGAGGAAGTAAATTAAAACCAACTCATTTTTATGTAGAACTTTAGGATTTAGAAAATATTGTATAAATAACAGATAATGTTAAATACTAGTATCCTCAAAATATAGATTGAATGGAGGTCTAGAGAAGTAAAGTAAATTATACTTGTGGCCCTGTCTCATTTTTTTTTGTTTTTTTTTTTGCTTTTTGGATGGGGGAAGGCAGGGCAATTGGGATTAAGTGACTTGTCCAAGGCCACAGGGCTAGTAAGTGTTGAGTGTCTGAGTCTGAATTTGAATTCAGGTCCTCCAGGGCCAGTGCTCTATTCACTGAGCCACCTACCCACCCCATTTCCCTCTCTCATATTGTTCTTATAAATGAGAGCTATTGGCTAAATGATAATTCTGTTGGGTGTATGTTGAATTGGTTGAGTAGCTAGACCCAAAGAAAGCAGTAATTAATGGTTCAATATCATTAGTGTAATGCCTCAAGGACCTATTCTTGATACTGTAATTTTTCAACATATACCCATGATTTAGATAAACTTATACTTGAAACAATTATCAAAGTAGATAACAATGCTCAGGGAGACAACTAACATTGGAATCAGGAACTCCTGAAATCTTAATAGACAAGAAGGCTTCATTTTTAAAATTAAAATTTGAATTTGTCAAACACCAAAAAGATAAAAAAAGAGAGAAAAAAAAAGAAATGAGAAGTTTCATCCATAAAGTAGGAGGCACAAAAAATTAAAAATATTTTTAATGCCCTGAGTCTCTATTCCATACTACTCATTGCTTTAAAGTCTGTTGTAAATTCAGCACTTTACTTTCTAAGCTATCCTGCCTTTCCTTGTAAACTTGTCTTTTCTCATCTTTTCATTTAAAAATGTTTCAATAGACATCTTTTTTCATTTACTCTTTTTTTTTGCATCATGGTTGCTATTCTTGCTTGAAATCTCCTTCTTACAATAACAATGAAAACCATAAAACCTTGTAACTACCCTCAAATAAAATAAAAGTTAATTTGGTGTTGGCCCACATTCTGCCTATGAGTTTCATACTGTTCTTTGTATAATCTTTTATAAACTTTTCTTCTTATGTATATCTCTTATGACAAATAATGTATTTCACATACCATTTCCTCCTTTTTACACTTAAGTAATTTTTAAAAAGAAAAAATATGTAATAATTTTGTTATATATTTTAAAGAAATAGCAAGTTGTGCATAGTAGATTTGCAGTTTCATGTAAGATCATCTTTTTTTAAAAATTGTACTATGTTATATAAATGCTTGTTGTATTCATAACTTAAAAATAAAATAAAAATAGAAGGATACTTATCTGTACTCTGTGTCAACCTGAAAGTTTGGTTAAAAGAGACAAATAGGCTAGGTGCTATATAAATTCACATTATTTCATTCCTCTAAAGCTAGAAGATACATGTATACATGGAGTCAAAAGTTAAGTTTTGACTTATACATTTGAATAATATCTACTCATGATGTCTGTGCTACTCAAATTTGTGATCTCCATATGTGTTTAACCATAGAATGAGAAAGGAAGCTTCTTAGCTGAATAAGTTGTAAATAGAATAAGAGAAAACAATTGACAAAGTATCAATTGAAATTATAATCCCAGGATACCTGTGTTTCCTCTATATAGGATATGTCCATAGGACACTAAGATAAGAAAATTCCTACTATTCAAGACAATGTCTGGTTCCAAACATCCTGTTCTTTAGTGGTTAAAAACAGGAAGAATGGTCTTGATCAGCCTCCTTTGCTAACATAGGAAGGGGCATTTGGAATTCAGTTCAGCTCAGCAAGGAATGTCTGTCATGCCAGAAAATGCAAAGCATTACAGTAGATTAAATTTAGAGTGGGAGCCAATGCCTCTCCTTATTGGCCAATTCAGGATTTAGGCCTTTCTCAGATCTTGGGGATTCAAAATGGTTTGGGTAGGGCTGTACATTATTACAACATGAGCATTTCAGTATCATAATGTATCTTCCAAAAGCTCAACCAAAATTAACTCTCTACATATCTCTTAACTCTTGTTTTTATTTCAAATTTTCTACTAATGTCTGATCTTTTCATCAAAGAGTGCCCTGTAGCATTACAGGGATATTTGCAGGGCAATTTAATTTTGGAAATTAACTTATACATTTTACCTCTTCTGAATTTTATATTGCAAGATCACTTCTCATTTGCAGAAGTTGTCAGATCTTGCAAGATATTGATTGTGTTTCCTTGGTACTTGAATTTTTTTTTTTGTTCTTTGTAATATTCTTTATTTCTTTTGGAATATTATCTTTATTTCTGACTCTGTAATATTATTTGCTTTGACCTAGAAATTCTGATTTTATCTATCATTTCTAGAACTTTTCTTTTTTTAATATGAAGTGAATTATTAATTGATTCCATTTTCTTCCTAACCCCTAACCCACAGATATTTGCATTTAGTAGCTTTAGATATTCAGGGCTCAAACCCCTCAGAACTCCTAGGCCTGAGAGAAATTCTATTCTTAGGGCTAGTCTGCCAGGACTGGTCACTCCTACTTCTGACATTATACAATATCCATTCTTCGGGTTTCCCATATCCTTTGAACTCTCTCGTCAGGGTCTACCATTCTTTCTGGCACCCAAGTACAGATCATTACAGGTTACATATTTCTGAACATATGAACTGGAATTGGCTTTTATGGCAAGATTCTTTTTTGGTAGCTATTGCCTCTTTTTAGGAAGCCATTAGACAGAAGTCAGTTAGGTCAAATTTAACAAGATGGAATTCAAAAGGTATAAATACAAAGTCTGTCAAAATTTCAAAAATTCAGCTTCACTTGCAAATTATGAGAAAAAGGAGGTGAGGATGATTAGGGAATAGTTCATTCGAAAAAAAGAGATATTGAATCTTTGATAAATGACAAGCTTAATATTAGTCAATAGTATGATTTGGCAGCTGAAAATATCCCTAATGAGATCTTAGGCTGCATAAAGAGAGGTATGTAAGACCTCCCTAAGAGAGGAAGGTTAAAACTTCACTTTAATCTGACATAGTCATACAAAAACTGGAGAATTTAATAAAATTCTTGGACTCAGTCATATTTTAGGCACATCACTCATTGTCTTTTCTTCTATAATCTCATTTCACTGATTACCCAACTTTAATTATAGAGTTTGGTTTTCTCAGCACACAGGAGATTGGGGAAGAGGTGGCAGGGTAAGAGTGGGGTGTGAATTAGTCTACAGTCAATAAAGAGGCTTAATTACCTTTATTCTTTTGTATTATTGATAGAGAATTTTTTTTTTTTTTTTGCTTTTTGGAGGACGGAAGGCAGGGCAATTAGGGTTAAGTGACTTGCCCAAGGTCACAAGGCTAGTTTTTTTTTTAAGTGTCTGAGGTGGAATTTGAACTCAGGTCCTCCTGACTCCAGGGCTCGTGCTCTATTCACTAAGCCACCTAGCTGCTCCAATAGAGATGTTTTTAAAAGATCTCCAGAACTCCTTTCTTTCTGTCCATTTGAAGAGGGGGAAGGGGTGTGGGATTTCTAACGAAATCCTTTCTAGGTTTGTTGTCAGAAAAAGAATTTACTGGACTCAGCTGTCCTTTGGTAGAGTCATAAAAGTTTATTGTTTCACTGAGGCAAGGCTGCAAGCTGAAAGGGATTTAAGGCAGTTATGCTTTTCAGCAAATTGGGCAGGTGGGGGGGGGGGG
>CM053585.1:429696718-429709153 GCA_028646515.1 Pseudochirops corinnae
AGAGATTCCGACGGATTGGGGAGGGAGGGGTGTGATTTTTGCCTTGACACGTCACTAGGTAACTTTTGGTCAAGGACGAATGACATAGGTCCAATATGGCAGTTGGGAGTATAGGCTTGTTTGTTTCAGGAGGTGCCAAATTTCAAGCTAGACTGATTAGAGACCATTTCAGGAGGGAGTTATCTCCTTGATAAAGTTGCTCAAGGTTTCTAAAGTGCAGCTGGCTGCTAAGAAGAAAGGTGTTATGTATTTCTCTAAGAATACTTGAGTGATTGATTCATGGGAAACTATCTAGCAGTCTTTGGGAAAAGACTGAGGCTGGGGGCAGGGGAAGAAGCAGAGTGAATGCCTTTATGGCTGAAGGTAAGTGTGACTTTTACAGCTTAATGGCACAGGCTCCTTACAAACTGATGTGAATACATAGTTACCCAACCACAAGTGAGATTTTTACAAACTGGGGTACAAAAGCCCCACCAAAATGATACAGAAGCACCTCATCACATTCATTTTCTCTTTCTCTCCAACTCACCCCAGAAATGCTTGCTTTGGCCACGGAAACATAATGCCAATTATGTTTGTCACACAAAGAACTTACCATTTTAATCTAACTACCTTAAGCCAATACTTCAAAGAGCCATTATTTCATTATGAAGTTGTTTACATAGTTAACAAAGAGTATAAATCCTCTACAAATTCTTAGATCATCTTGAAAAATTTCTGTAGACTTTTTTTTTTAACTAATGTGGTGATCAGTATCTCCAAATTTCACTAAGTTGGTCCTTAGGCCCCAAACTGCAGTCTTTCCAACTTGGTAGGTTCCTCCAAAGCTTACATTCTGCTGAAAAAGTCTTCAAGACCCTAGATTCATCTTAATACAATGGTGAAGGATTGAAAGATTTCCCTAGTGATTAAACACATTTTAAACATGTCAAATTAGCTTTGCCCTAAGTTTAATAAAGTAACCTAAATATATATTTACAAATGTTCCATGAGCACCCCCTTCCACATATACAAAAAAAACTTTCTGTAATCCCTTCATATTTTGTCATTGTCTTCACTCATTAATACATGAGATCCTCATGGTCAGGAACTCTCATATCTTCTATTTCTGACCTCAGTGTTTACCATAGTGCCTAGTACACAGGAAATAAGTGAGATGATACAGTGGATGAAATATTGGCCTTGACCTTGGGAAAGCTTTATTTTGAATCCTTGATTACAAGTCATTCCTGGAATAAGTTACTGAACATCTCTGAGACTGTTTCCCATGATGTAGTACAAAAAATGTTTATTAAGAGACTGCAATGTTCCAGGAACTGTACTAAGTGCTGGAGATGCAAATAAGAAAAAAACAAAAACAATACCAAATCTCTGCCCTCAAGAAGCTTACAAACTAATGGAGGATGACAAGACATTAAAGTTGTAAAATGGGGATAATAACACCTAACTCACAAGATTTTTATAATGACCAAATGATAATAAATATGAACAGCTTTGGAAACCTTAAAGTGAGATACAAGTGTTAGTTATTATGAGTATAACTACAAATATTCCATCCACTTGGTCAGTCCATCACAGAGCAAAATCATCTACCTCAGCTTTTTAAAATGAGCTAATATTGCTTGCATCATTTTCATTTCAATTATAATTTGTAGAGAGTTAATGACATATATCTCTTTGAATTCCCCAAATATAGCCATATGTGTGTGCATGTGTGCATGTATGCATGTATATTCCTTGACTGTCAATGAGGAAATCTTGAATATGTTCTCCAACCTGCTTAGACATACCCTTCCCACGTCTTACTGATGCCTATTTTCCTGTTCTAAACATTTTAATTACTTTGCATTTTTGCTTAAATTTCTTCAAGCAATGACCCCCTACACGTTACTGAAAATCACTTCAAATGATGCTTTTGGTGGTTGTATCTGATGAGTGAAATATTTGTCTTATCTTACCAGGAGACATACCTTGAGGCTATTGCCTCTTCTTCAGTCTCCATATAATGCCCTGAATGGGTATCCTTTACCCCCAGCATTTTTATAAATCATCTTCACCTATTGACCTGTAAATTCCTGAAGGTCGGGAAATGTCTCATTACTTTTTTTTTTTAATTTTTATCCTCAGAAATCAGAACCATGATTGGCAAATAGTAAGTACTTAAGTGTTCTGTTTTTTTCATCTCTATCATCTGTCTCTCCTTTCTGTCTAATCTAGCTAGTTAGCTGGATGCCACAACCTGATGATGTTTGTAAATTATCTTTGTATTTCTAATAAAAAATGAAATTTCACTTGATTTCTTGAGATCTTTTAAAACATAGAGCTCAACAGCTTCAGAGAACATGATAAAATATTGATTATTAAGTACATTAAAAATACTGCTAGAGGAGTGGCTAGGTGGTGCAGTGAACAGAAAACTGTCCATGGAATCAGGAGGACCTGAGTTCAAGTCGAGCCTCAGACACTTAGCATTTACTAAGCATGTGACCTTGGGCAGTCACTTAATCACAGTTGCCCTGCCTTCCCCCACCAAAAAGCCAAAAAAAAAAAAAAACCTTTAAAAATACTGCTTGAAATAAAAAATTATTCCTATATTACAAATATGTGAGTGTGTGTGTGTGTGTGCGTGTGTGTGTGTGTGTGTGTGTGTGTGTGTGTGTGTGTGTATACTTTTATATGCTATATCTTACTCAATATACCATGGATAATCAAAAAGATTCCTTCCAGCTCCCAATTCTTATTTCTGATGAAACATGTCCAGTTAGAGCAGAAATAAATGTCAGGAGTAATGACAGATAAAGTTTATTGGACAAACAAAAGCAATGTAGTCAAAACTAGAAAAAAAAAACAAACAGGAAACTTGGAAATAGTTTTAGAGCAAATTTCTTTGATAAAGGCTCCATTTCTCAGATATATAGGGAACTGAATCTGAGTCTGGAATAACATACACAGAACCAAGCAATATTGTAAGGATAATGAACTATGAAAGACTTAGCTACTATGATAAAGACAGTGATTCAATACAATTCCAAAGGACTCATAATGAAAAATGCTGTCCACCTCCAAAAAATGAATTGATGGTCTTTGAGGGAAACTTAAAGAATATTTTTTACATTTATTTTCATTGTTTTGCAACATGGCTAATATGAAAATATATTTTGTGTGATTTCATATGTATTATTGCTTGCCTTCTCACTAGGAGGTGAGGGGAATGAGGGAGAAAATTTGGAACTTAAAACTTTAAGAGGAATGTTAGTATATAAGATTTAAGATATTATTAAATGATAAAATGGGAAGATTAAGTTCAAATTTTGTATGAAAATTTGGAATACATAAAGTACCATATAATGGAAAAACTTGAATTTTAGGGTAGTTTGATTTGGGGAAGAGCATAACACCACAAGCTCAACAGATTACCTCTGAGTTTGGTTCCAGAACTAGATCTGTGATCCTATGAAACTAATTCTCTTGTGTGAGTGAAGAAGTGTTTGTGGCTGTAGTTACAATAGCTGTGTTTTCTTTCCTTGAAATTCAGATGCATTATCTTTTATATCATTGCTATGCTGCTGACCAAGTAATTAATCTGTTGCATAGGAAGACAACAGGTGTTCTCAGTACTTCTGAAAAGGACACAAATAATGCCCCATTCTGGAAGTGGCCACATCAATAAACAAAATCTGGAAGTAACAGTTTTTTTCTGAAAGGAAAGATTGGGCCATTATATTTCTTGACTGAGAATAAAAATATATCCTAAAACTCCCTTTCTAGAAAAGGAGAGCAAAATCCAGAGTGTTACTCTAAGCGACTTTCCTTAACAATTGTATGCCCTTGTTTTGTGAATGGCCCTTGGAAATCTGAGTTGAATTATCTTGTAGGATGCTTGAGACACTGGGCATAGGGATAATAAAGTCTGATAACAGTTGTGTCTTTGAAAATAATTTTGGATCCATTTACTGTTCTTTCTGATATAACTGTTACCAGATGTCATAGGTCCTTGATGTAAGAAGGTCTTTTCCTTTGAAAAGATTTCCTTAAAATTCCACTTTCTTTTTGTAATAGAATTTGTCTAGAAAGATGGGCAGTTTGGTTGCTATACCTATGGCACATAAGTATGTATCTTATGGGATATCTGCTTTTTCTCTTTATAACTCTCTACTCATGAAAACTGAAGTAATAAGCAAAAATTCACGGTCAGGAATATTTCTTAAAGTCATAATTTGCATTTCTACAGGTCCTACATCCAAGATGTTTCTAAATTTGCTTTTCATATGACTTTATAACTTCAAATGCCTATAAAAAAGTTTTATTGTGTTTTATCTATGAAATTTCGCATTTTATATTTCTAAAGAATTCAAGTTATTAGGTGCAACTTCTCAACCAACAAAAGAATTCCTTCTATAATAACTAAGGTAGCCACGTTTCACAAATCACACAAAGGAGTTTCACTTGCTTTATGCCAGCATCCCATTTAGGTTTGGAGAGAGAAATGTCTTATTAATTTTTATTTCAACACACAGTTAATTTCCTAATTAGAATCTGTTCTAAAATTCATATCTACCATTAAATCTGGGTTATCTTTTCATTTATTTAAGGATGGTCTCTCAGCTAGGTTCTCTGTAATACACAAATATTCATTTTATTAAACCAAGGAAAGCATCCCTATTTTAGGTCTCTTAAAGCAAGATGAGCTAGACATCTTTTCATGAGCTCTAACCTGACTCATGGACCATTGTGAGGATGGAAAAAAAAAAATGAATCATTATTTCTTTTTGGTTAGTGTCTTTCCTGTCTGAGTTTTCTTAGTGGAAAGTGCTTTGACTTTAGGTGTAAAAAAAATTTCAGTCATGTTTCTGATTCTTACTATCTTTGTGACCTTGAGCACGGTTCTTAATGTCTCTGTATTGGTTTCCTTATATCTAAAACAAAGGTTTGGAACTAGATAATCTATAAGTTCCCTTTTACTTCTATCCATCCTACAGATCGTGATTTCCTTTTTCTCCCATTCCATTTGATATTGTGAAAATTCCTGGAAATTAATGAAATATTTTGTGTAAACCTTCAAAATTCTTCAATTCACCCCAAATAAGCACTCAAAAAATTAACTGTGATATCTAAGAACTTTGAATATATTCCATTTATTCTCTGAAAGGCCACAGATTCTAGATTTTATTCCCTGCCCCCTAAAGAAGGGCCTTAATGAAGACACAACCTTCCAGTCATGATAACCTGAGTTAGTAGTAGAAAGACATTTTGATATAACCTAATCAAAAGGCCTTTTTATGGATTATCTAATCCAAGAAGCTGCCTACTGATAAGCTGGGCCCTGTCTCACAAAGGGAGGCCATAAATCAAATAAAAGATAAATGGCTGTCTTGCCAGAGCATTTGAAAGATCTTTCACTCTGGCTTTTGCTTCATTAGAGCTGTCAGCATTTCATGTTGCTTGGCTGTGCCTGGCTGCTGGAGTCCCCACTTTGCTTCTGCTCTGTGTTTTCTGTCAAAAGAATCATTGACTGACAGAATTATTTGCTGACTTCACTTCTGGGTAACTGAGTCAGATAGATTACCTGCTGTGCGAATTGAATCCTTAAAAGGTGCTTCCCCATAAAACCTAGTTATTTTCCTCAGGACACATTTCTTGGAAGTGAGAATCCTAGTACTTTTTAAAATTTTAGTTAGATTGTACTATCTAGGTCATGTCATTTTTGAAAGGGAAAATCCTTTTAGAATTTAGAGCAATAGTGATATGATACACTGATTGTTGAGTATGAAATTCATACACTCAAATTCAGAATCACTAAAATCCCATATTAACAAAGCACTTTTCTCACAAAAACTGGGTTAGACAGGTGATTCAAGAATTAGATGTATGCTATCATTAGTATGAAGAAACAGACATTCAGAATGGTATAGTCACTTCACTACAGTCACAGAGTTGACAAGTGTTGGTACTTGAATTAAAACACAAGTCTTTGGAAACTATGTATAATGTGCTTTCCCCTTGGCCATGCTACCTCTTCATTAATACAATTAACAACAAATTATTTTTCCATTTAATGAGAAACAAGTGGATAAAGTAAAGTTCATAATCAGCATGGTATTGTAGAAAGGATGCTATATTTGGCTTAAGAGGATACTGACTCAACTCTCAGCCCTTCCAATTCCAACTCTGATACTTACTACCTTAGCCAAGTAACTTTCTCATCCTATTTCCTTATCTATAAAATGAGGAGGTTGGAACAGAAGCCTTTTAAGGCTTCTGGTAATTCGCAACTCTAAAACTTTGATGCTATGATTCACCTAAATATTAATTAATCATGGGTTTCCTTTTCAAAGAAAGAAGTTCCAGTTCTGCTCTCCACCACCCTTATGACCTTGAGGAAGTCACTTCCTTTGCTGATTCTATTTCCGTGTTTATAATTACACTACTTGGCGAAATCAATGATTTTCAAACTCCCCAGGGCCTAGATGACTATGTATTTTGTATAGTCCCTATTGAGAGGTGCATATATGTAGCTGTACTATGCATGATAACAATTTCTTTTTGACATAAACAAGCCACCTTTGGATTTTTGGGGCTGCATTCACAATTTAGGATGCCACAGACTTTGAGAAACAAGCTGGAATATGCCACTTCAGAAACTATAGAAAATATGAGTCTTAATGTTGATAAGATTATGCAATTGCCTTCATTAATGAATATGCACTTCCTTTATGGATGAAAAGAAATGTCCTTTGGATGCGCTTCCAGCTAAGATTAGGGCATAATCTTCTCTTAAATCTTATCAAGGACCTACAATGTCACTAAGGTAAGAGTAGCAAACCATTAATATTAATAAATAATGTGAAAATAACAAAGGATCAGCAGTTTAGAAAAATTATTTGAGAGAGAGAAAGAAAGAGGGAGGAGAAGGGGAAAGGGAGAGAGAGTGAGGGAGACAGAGAGAGAGAAGGAACAATAATTTGTCTTTACGTTGGAAAAAAAATTGAAATTTCCTATAATTCCTGGTAATCTTGAAACTTTAGCCAGTGTTCTCTTACCCTTTTCCTCCTTAGGGTACTGAAACTCAGACTCCTGTCTGAAACTTCATATTTTACTAGGTGAGACTTGAATTTCTCTTGGCTAGAACCATGCTGCCAGGTCATTTCCCAAGCATTTCTAAATCATGTGAGTGCATGAGTACAGCATCCTTTTTCTATTTCTACCTACCCAATATATGTTATCTTCCCCTATTAGAATATAATGAATTTATCCATATAGGCAAGAACTCTATTGTTTGCTTCTTTTATGGCCCAATATTATAGCACAGTGCTAGGCACATTGTAAACACTTCTAAACAATTATATTAATTATTATTAATATAATATTAATATTGTTTAACATATAATAATTAATTTAATTATAATATTTTCCCTTCAACCTTGGAATTTTGAAACTTGGCTATGACATTCCTGTAAATTTTCTTCCTAGAATCTCTTTCAGGTGGTGATTGATGGATTCTTTCTGTTTCTTGTTTACTTTCTTGTTCTAGAATTCCAGGACAATTTTCTTTAATAATTACTTATAATATGTTATCAAAATTCTTTTTAATCACAAAACAATTGTGAAATGGCTGAAAAAGCTATGGTATATGATTGTACTGTATTACATAATTATAATAATCAATATGATGATGATGATGATGATGATGATGAGTTATTCACTCATTCACTTCCTAAACTCATTAGTTAAATATGGGGATTATATTATTTATATTATTTAACCACCTTGCTTTGCTAATCTGGATGAATTATTGACTGAGCTCTTACTCATTTGCAAGAGTCAATTGCTAAATTATAACCATGAACATTCATATCTTAGAAATCGATCTGTAAATAAGGATTTGTTTTATTGTTTTCTTGATTGCCAAGTCTCAAGAAAATGGTGGAGATAATGTTAATAATACATATTAAACTTAAAAGTTTGTTGAAAAGATTATTTTTCCAATGAATTCATTGCTAAATGTTTATAAGCACACCCCTGACAAAATCCAGTACTCAATCCTCTATCTCCATATCTTACTTTACTAACCTTACCTTACTAACAGGCTTTTGTTTTATTCATTCATTTATTTGTTTTTAATCAAATAAAAAAATCTAACTGCCAAATTTGAGGCATTGCTGGGGACACAGTCGGAGGCAAAGACCTCACTTTACATTCCAGCTTTTAACTCCCTTTTAAGTCGTCCAATGAAGTGGGAAAGTATGGATGAGCTTTTGTGCTTTTTTGGTTCCTTGCTTGATTGAAAGGAAGATTTATCTTTTTTTTTCTTTTTCTTTTTTTCTTGTTTGATCTTTGTAATTTTATTACATTTAGTTTTGAGTTTTTCGGGGATGAAGTTCTTTGTATTTTCATTGCAAATGCCATTTTGTATATTGTTTTCTTGGCTCTGCTTATTTGACTCTGCATCAGTCCATATAGATCTTTCCATGTTTCTCTTTATTTATCACATGCATTTTTTTCTTTCAGCACAATATTCCATTATAATCATGTACCACGATTGGTTTTCCCTTGCCCCAATTGATACACATCTACTTTGTTTCCAATTCTTAGCTATCACAAACAAAAACTACTATCATAAATGACAAATATTAAGTACATATTATTTGTACAACATTGTATTCGGAATTGGAGATTTAAACACAAAAATGAAACAATGTCTTTAATGAGGTTACCTTCTACTAGGGAATACAAGAAGGTTACAGGATAATATATGACTCTTATCTAATTATTTTAAGCTTTGCATAGTACTTTTTTATGATCTTTTTCTTTTTTAAATTTTATTTTTAACTTATGGAATAAAACAAGCATTTTTACAACATAGTAAAATAATTAAAAAGATGATTGTATATGAAAATGCAAATTCACTATGAAAACTTTTTATTACTTTCAAAAATGCAACACAATTATCATATTTTTTCTTCCCTCTCCCCCATCCTAGAGACAGCAACCATTAGATACAAATGTGTGTGTGTGAGAGAGAGAGTATACACGCATTTAAATATGTATAATTATTCCATATATACTTCTATTTACTACTTGTTTCTCTGGATACAGAGAGCATCTTTCTTCATATGCTGTTTTTAACTAATTTGAGTATTTGTCATAGTCAAGATAACATTTTCTCTAAGTAGTTCTGACAATATCATTGTTCCTATATACAATGTTCCCTTGGTTCTACTCATTTTACTCTTCATTATGCCATGCAAGTCTTTCAATGTTTTTCTAAAATCACTGAGCTCATCATTTCTTATAGCACAGTAGCATTCCATCACAATCATATACCATAGTTTGTTCACCCTCCACAACTGATTTGTGGTGAAAAATAATTTTGGTAAAATATTATGGTATTATTAAGGAAAATTGTCCTGAAATTCTAGAATAAAAAAAGTAAACTAGAAAAAAGTAACAATCCATCAATAACCACCTGAAAGAGATGCTAGGAAGAAAATTTATAGTAATGTCAAAGCCAAGTTTTGAAATTTTAAGGTTAAAGGGAAAATATTTCAAGCAAATAAGAAAAAACACACACACAATTGAAATACTAAGGAAAAACAATTAGGATTTCACAAGACCTGGCAGGTTTTATCCTAAAAAGAGACCATAGATGTTTTAACATTATATTTCAAAGAGCAAAAGAGTTGGTGTTGAATACGAATAACTTTTCCGGCAATGTTGAATATAGCCCTGAATGGCAAAACCATGGACGTTATATGAACTCAAAGCCTTCATATATTTGTAACAAAAAGACCAAAACTTAATGGAAAATTCAATATAAAAGATCCAGAAGAAACACAAAGAAAACATTAAAGACTATATATAAGATACCAATAAAAGTTAAAATTTTTTCTTATGATATATGAAAAAAGTTGTCAGTATTCTTAAAACTTATCATTTTTTCCTTCATTTTGTACATAAGCTTCCATTCTAGAGCCAAAGATTTTTGCTATTTTATCTGAATTTTATTCTCTAACGAAGGAGAGTGAGACCTAATTGGAATGAGCTTGAGCCAAGCAATACTCATATGTGGAGTCAGTGAATCTTCCTAATCTGTCTTTCAACTGAAGAGAGTGAACACATACTTGTAATTTTGGAATTTCTAGTTTATATTGGTTAGTGTAGTCTACAACTGGAGAAGGGAGAGGCCAATATGGGTTTCAAAACAACTTCTTCCTCTAACCCGGAACCTCTTTTCTGTCCCCAAGTAGATTATAGATATATTTGGCTTAAGTATGTAAAAAATAATATAAATTAAATCATTTATGTTAATTAATTATATTATCATTTTTATAATTTATTATTACAATCATTAGATTGCAAGCTTCTTAAAGGCAGGAATGTTGTTTGATTTCTTTGTATCACCAGCCCTTAGTAAAATGGCAGGCATATGTTATATGCTTAAAAATGCTCTTTGGCAACTAGTTCTTCATTATTTGTATGTAACTTGCAAAGCATATGCATTGTTTAATTAGCTTTTTATAAGCTTTATTTAAATACAACACAAAACAGTTCATATAAATGTTTTCTCTATAGTTTGTCATTTATATACATACTCATCCATTTATTTGAATCTGTATATATAGATAACTACTGATCCTATAATTTTCATATCTATATTCTTTGATAAATATTCAAAGGATCAACCATAAACAAACATTTATTGAATGTATGTATACAGGATGCATGACAGTCTTAATAGCTTTCCTATAAGACATTTAATATTTCATAAATAGAAGTGTGACACTTGAGCTATTCATCTTTTTTTTCTTGGATTTTCTCAATATGAGCAGTTCTGTTTCTGTCCATACATTTTTCTATACAATTTCTTGCATATGATTGTTTTCTCTATTCTGCAAACTTTTTTATACTCACCATGTATCTTTGTACTGCCCTTTCTTTTCTCATCCTTCTGAAATTAAATCATGAAAAAACTCTGGAGAATTTTAGTTAAAAATGAGCTTTTCATCAGGGAATGCCTTGTAATTATTGAAAATGCTGCTTAGTTTTCCAAATACAGTTTTCATTTGTTTCTGATCACAACTTCATGAAGAAAAACAAGTAAAATATTAATGAATTCTAAGCATAATTGGAATACACTTTATCATTTTCCCCCTTCTGTCCTAATCATATAATACAGAGTCTCACACATAGTTGTAACTAATAAGTGATTTCTGATTGATTAATATACTACTGGAGGAATTCAGTCATATCAACAGTGACATTCTCATTATACATGAGATAAAAATGCAAAATTAAGTTCATTGGATCATAGATTTAGATTTCAAAGGTACCTTAGAGGTTATATAGCCCAACATTTTCATTAGAGAGGTAAAGAACTGAAGCCCAAGGTCACTCATATTGTAAACAGCATAACTTCAAATCAAACTTACATACTTTTGTTCCAAATCCATCACTTTTTCATAACATCACAGTACTTTGAAGGGAAGTTGAAGGAGGGAGATGAATTATTCTGAAGGAGAAAATGAATTTGAATTGAATAAGAATTTGACATGAACAAGTATTCATGTATAAGGCTATGATAAAGAGCAGCAAGTTACTTATGTAATGTGAAGAGAGTCATTTTAAGATGAGTTTGTAAATCAATATAAGATGTTACATGCAGATAGGACTCCTTCCTTTTAGTTAAATTGTCTTGAATAATGTCACTCCAAAGAGATGGAACCCTTGAACACATGTCAAATGGGTTGACCATTGTTGATGGCTATCTGGTTATTCATGTAGGCACAATTATTCACATGAACGAATTCCTTCAGTATGTGTGTGTGTGTGTGTGTGTGTGTGTGTGTGTGTGTGTGTTTGTGTGTGTGTGTGTGTGTAGGGATGGGGGAAGGAATGGAAGGAGAGAGAGAGAGAAAGAGAGAGAGAAAGAAAGAGAAAGAGAGAGAGAGAGAGAGAGAGAGAAAGAGAGAGAGAGAGAGAGAGATTCTTTTCCTAGAAGGGTGAATTGGAAACAATCAGTGAAAGTTGTAGAGAAGGTTTTCAAATTTATTCAAACTATCTAATGTATGTGTTTGTGTGTATACATGTATATATGTTATAAACATTTTCTTTAAGAAGAGAATTGGATGTGATTGAGTATGTCAAGATGACTTATTTGATCTCAGTTCCTTCACCTTTCCTGATGTATTTGGATCTGCTGAATCAATTTATCATAGATTCAACTTCCATCAGAATTGTATTTTCATAGAACATAACATGCCCCACTTGCCCAGTTTTGGGTTTCTTCTGGGGCTACCCATTTTACACACTTTACTAGCATGAGTAGGATGTTCTACTTACAATTGTGTAATTCAAATAAATCAATCCACTGATCTACCCAGAGCATGTACCAAGTATGGTTCCTACACACTTTCTTTTTTTTTTTTTAATGTCATT
>CM053585.1:429709653-429727476 GCA_028646515.1 Pseudochirops corinnae
TTGGAGGCCCCTGGTGGAGGAGCTCTGGCTGAACTCTCCTCCTCCCTCTCTTTGCCATGATCTTTCTTTTCCCCAAAGAAGGAATGTAGGGTTTGATTGCTGTTCTTACTTTGCTTCTTATGCTTATTCTTACTCATGGTTGGTCAGCCCGTGATTTTTTTTTTTTAAATCTCTGTGGGGCTCTGCTTCCAAAAGGGAAAGCTCTGTTCCAAATCGCTGGGGTCCTCCCGGCTGCCGTAGCTCTCAGGAAGGTGTTGGATCCCTTTCTTACTTTCTTCTGACTCACTGGATAATGAAGACTCCAGGACCGAGGCCCAAGACCACGATCTGGATCCAGGCCGCTCAACGCGAGAGTACTTGGCCTCTGAACAATCACTTAGTTCCCCTGTTGTCTGCAGGCTGCAGGCACAGAAGCTGCAATGTGGAGGCGGGTGCAAAACCTCTGCCTTTCGCTTTCCAGCCCTGGAGGCCTTTCAGCCGGACTGCTTTTGTCCCCTGATTTCTCAATTCCCACTGATCTAGTTCTGAAAGCTGCTCACAGCTGCCACTAATCCAAAGCTCCTCCCATTCAGCCACCCCCGGGGCTCAGCCAGGGCTTCAGGCCAGGCTGGTTTTCGGTTCACAGTGCTGATATGGTTCCTCGTAGAAGAGCTGACTTTAGTGGAAAGTATATTTGTGTGCGTTTTGGTGTTCTAGGATTAGTTTAGAGTCATATTTTATGAGTATTTTGGGGTGGCTATGTGAGAGCTGCGATATGTTGCTGCTCCTACACCACTGTCTTGGCTCTGCCCCACTATCCACAAGATTAAGGTAGAAAGAGGTTAAGGGAGTTGCCCAGGATCATACAGCTACTAAGTGTCGGGGACCAGATTTGAATTCAGTTCTTCCTGATTCCAGAACTATCTCTCTACCACTGAGACATTTAACTGCCCCTTAGATATGATAGACTTCTGGATAAAACAGAATGGGACTACTTTTTAGTATACCTTTTTCCAGCTGTACATGAAACCTTTACAAAAACTGGTCATATGATAAGGAACAAAAACCTCATAAACAACTGAAGAAAAAATAAAATATTAAATGCACCCCTTTTGCACCAAAATGCAGTAAAATTATATTCAACAAAGGGATTTGGGAGCATAAATTAAAACTTAGTTGGAAATTAAATAATCTAATCCCCCAAAATATGAGTAGATAAAAAACAAACCATAGAAATAATTAATAATTCCATTAAAGAAAATTACAACAATGAGAAAATGTTCCAAACATGTATGGAATGCAGCCAAAGCAGTGCTTGGGGGAAAATTTACATCTGTAAATGCATGCATCAAAAAAGAGAGAAAGAGCAGATCAATGAATGTATGTAATTAAACAAATGTATATAATTAAAAACTAGAAAAATAATCAATTAAAATTCCTGATTGACCACCAAAGAGGAAACCCGAAAAATCAAAAGAGAATTTAATTAAAAAGTAAAAAAAAAAAGTATACATGGAAGTATAAAAATTAAACTAATGAAATAAGAGATGATTTTATGAAAAAATAGAAAAAAACATTGGTTGATTTGATTTTAGAAAAGAAAGAAGACGGAGTCAAGATGGCAGCATAGAAACAAGAGAACCCCATGAGCTCCCCCCAATACCACCTCAAAAACCTATAAAATGTGACTCTAAACAAATTTTAGAGCTCCAGACTCCACAAAAATGACAGAATAACAAAGCTCCAGCTGAAGCCTAGACATCATCTTTCAAGAAATTATGAAGAAAAGTGTCCTGATATTCAAGAATCAGAGGGTGAAACAGAAATGGTAAGAATCCACCAATTTCCTCTTGAAAGAGATCCTGAAAGTAAAACTTCTAGAGTTATTGTAGCCAAATTCCAGAATTCCCAGGTCAAGGAGAAAATATAGCAAACAGCCAGAGAGAAACAATTTGAGCAGTGAGGAAATATAATAAGGATAATATAGGACCTAGCAGCTTCTACATCAAGGAATTAAAAGGCTTGGAATATGATATTCCAGAGGTCAGAAGAGCTAGGATTAAAACCAAGAATCATCTACCCATCAAAACTGAATATAATGCTCCAGGGGGAAGATGGTCATTCAGTGAAGTGGAGGACTTTCAAGCATTTTTGACAAAAAGATCAGAGCTGAATAGAAAATCCGACTTTCAAATGCAAGACTCAGGAGAATTGTGAAAAGGTAAACAGGAAAGATAAATCATAAGGGACTTATTAAAGTTGAACCATTTACATTCCTATATGCCTACATGGAAAGATGATATTTGTAGCTCATGAGACTTTCCTCAATATTAGGGTAATTGGAGGAGATAGGTAGATAGATAGATAGATAGATAGATAGATAGATAGATAGATAGATAGATAGTCAGAAGACAGACAGACAGACAGATAGATAGATAGATGGATGGATGGATAGATGGGACAGGATGAGTTTAATATGAAGGGATGATATCTAAAAAAGTAAAACTAAGAGGTGAGAGGAGCATATCAGGAAGAGAAATGGAGCGAGAGAATGGGGCAAATTATCTCATATAAGAGGCAAAAAAGAGATTTAGCAATGGAGGGGAAGAAAGGGGAGGTGAAAGGGAATGAGTTATCTTTACTCTCATCATATTTGGTTTAAGGAGGGAATAACATAAACATTCAATTGGGTATGTTATCCTTCAGGAAAGTAGGGTTGGGAAGGAGATAAAAAGGGAAGAGGATGATAGAAGGGAGGGCAGATTTGGGGAGGGGATAGTCAGAAGCAAACACTTTTGAAAAGGGACAGGGTCAAAGGATAAAATAGAATGAGTTGGGGCAAGATAGGATGGAGGGAAATATAGGTAGTCTTTCCCAACATAACTATTATGGAAGTGTTTTGCATAACTACACATGTATAACTTATATTGAATGGCTTGCCTTTTTAATGAGGGTGGGTAGTGAGGGAAGAAGGGAGAGAATTTGCAACTCAAAGTTTTAAAAATAAATGTTAAAAACTGTTTTTACATGCAACTAGGAAAGAAGATAAATAGGCAATGGGGTTGAAAAATCTATCTTACTCTATAAGAAAATAAGAGGGAGGAGGATAAGAGGGCGGGTGTGATAGAAGGAAGGGTAAAGTGGGGGAAGGAGTAATCAGAACGCACATCACTTTGGGGTGGGGAGAAGAAAATTTGGAATTCAAAATCTTGTGGAAATGAATGTTGAAAACTAAAAACATATAAATAAGCTTTTAAAAGACTAGAAAGCATAGGAATAAATGGAATTTTCTGAAAATGATGAATAATATCTGTCTACCAGGAGCAAGTATTATGTGAAGTTGTTGGAATAAACTTGTAGCCTTCAAAATGAGATAAGGAGTGAAGTAAGGATGTTCATTATCAAATCTATTATGCAATATTGTGTTAGTAATGCTTTTAATAGCAATAAGACAAGAAAAAAGAAATTGCAAGAATAAAAATAAAGAATGAAGAAAAATAATCACTCTGCAAATAATATGATGGCATACTTAGGGAATTAAAAAAACTGATTGACAACAATTTCAGCAGTGTTGCAGAATATAAAGTAAACACACATAGATCATCAACATTTCTCTATACTACCAACAAAGATCAGTAGGAAGAGATAGAAAGAGACACTACATTTGAAGCAACTGCAGATAATATACAACACTTGGAAGTTTACCTGCCAAGACAAACACAAAGATTATATGAACACAATTATATACCACTTTTCACATAAACAAAGACAAATCTAAACAACTGGCCAAATAATAATTGTTCAAGGGTGGGGTGAACTATTTTAATAAAAATTATATTTCTAAATTAATTTACCTATTCAGTGAAATACCAATCAAAATACTAAACAAATACTTAGATAGAGCTGGAAAAAATAACAAAAAAAAAATCACACAGTTAGAAATAACCATAGTAATTTGGTGTTTGCTTGTCCCAACGAGGCAAGATTTTGGGACAAGAACTCACCATGTGATAAAAACAGAACAAAAACAACTGGACAAGTAGAAAGCAGTTTGGCAGAACTAAGACATAAACCAATATTTAACTCCATATGTGGTCAAGATGAATAAATGTTTTAGACATAAATGTTGAAATCATATCTAAATTAGGGGAGCATGGAGACAATTATTTGTCAGATCTATGGATAAGGAAAGAATTTGTGGCTATTAAAGAGACAAAGAGGTTCACAAGAAGTAAAACATTTTGATTATTTGAAGTTAAAAAGCTTTTACACAAACAATACTAATGCAGTGAAAATTAGAGGGGAAACTAGGGAAAATGTTATGGCAAATTTCTCTGATAAAGGCCTCATTTCTCAAATATATGGGGAATTGTGACAAATTTATTAAAATATAAGTCATTCCAGAGTTGATAAGCAGTCAAAAGATATGAACAGGCAGTTTTTAGAAGAAAGACTCAGACAGATGAAAAAATGTTCAAAATTACTTTGTCTGAGAAAACACCTCACACCTATCAGATTGACTAATAGAAAAGAGAAATTACAAATTCTAGAGCAGATTTGATATTTCTAGAGAGAAAATTGATTAACGCTTTTTGTCTCTGTTTTCTTTTGCAACATGGTTAAAATGGAAATATATTTTGAACAACTTCACATGTATGTATGTGTGTATATATACATGCATATAATTATGTGCATACACATGTGTACAGATATGTACACATGTGTACACACATATACGCACATATACACACTCCTCAAGGAGGAGTGAGGTCAGGAAGAGGGGAGAGAATTTGTAACCCAAAATACAGAAAAAAGTTGTTAATTTTTTAACATGTAATTGATAAATATTTAAGAATAAAAGAATGAAGACAATAACAGGATCTGATGGGATTGTTTAAGCATCAAAAAATACATCTAAAATATTTTGTTATCCTTATAATATCCTATTAATCTTCATCTTCAAAAAATAGAGAAACCTCCTGTTAAATTATAATTTATAGTTAATTATTTTAGTGTATTCTTTTCGTTCATTGTGAAATTCTCTAATATTTTCTTAACACAACTGAAAGATACTTATGAAAACTGGATCTATCAGTGGTTGAAAAATTAACTTGGAATCTTGAAAGCTGGGTTTAGGTCTTATCTCCACCAGTTACTAGGTGTAAGACATCATACAAGTCATTTACCCTCTCTGAGCTAAAGTTATCTCACATGAAAATGAAAATGGGCTCAACATCATGACTGCACAGATCCCTTCCAGCTATATTTTCTATATTGAGCAAGACAGTTTTGAAGTACTCCCAATTTTGATAATCAATCAATTCCCAAGCATGATTCTTATGGTACATTATGGTGGCAAAGTTGGAATAGCAGAGAGCAGCTGCTTCTGAGCAGTTTGTGATCCTATCATATTCTGTGAAATTAAAAATTTTCTAGTTATATTATAAATGAATGTATTTACACTCTAGAATTTGGGGATATAAAAGTGGAACTCTAAGTGACCTTGTACAATTATGTTTTCAATAATGTAATAGCCATTTCAATTTACAGAGTCGGAATGTTCTATTTCTGTTTAAACACCAGCCATGATGAAATGTGCAGAACATTACACGATAAGTCTCGAAGACCTGATTTGGAATTCTTCCTCAGAAACTTAATTGGTGTGAAGTTGGTCAAAATTCTTAACCTCTTAAGATCTCAGAATACTCATTTGTGAAATGAATAGATTAGAGTAAATGATTTTTAAAAACTTTTTTAGTTCTATTATCTTATGCTCTTAATAAAAATAAATATAATCCCTTCAAAATTGTTGGGAAAATTCTTTATAGCAAATATTAGTTAATGGTGTAAGTAAAAAAAATACAAATATCAAATACCGGAGAACAAAATAGAGAATACACAAATATCACAGGGCTAATTTTCTCATAATAGCAGTCATTCATTAAATTATTGACTAGAAATTCTGAGTCCATTTATGCTCAATATGGGTATTGAATTAGATGATCTCCAAGGTCCTATTTCAATCTAAGTATCATTAATTTATAAACCTACAGAAGAGTATTTAGACAAGTTGATGTTTTTAGTTATGAAAAGTAAATGTGTATACTCAGGTATTTTCTATCTCTGCTCTGAGCCATCAAAAACAAAATTGCATAATGAATGGAGTAGGAGACTTAGAAAGATAAAGAGAGTTTATAATAATACAATGTATCTACAAAGGAGAATTCAGGCTATCCTTCCCCAGTGGTGTTTAAGTATATGATACTATGAAAAAACAGCAAGAATAAAATGATTCTCTTTCCTGTCTAAATAAAAGGGAATGGACTAGATAATCATTCAAAGCCTACCACAGCCTAGAATGATATGATTTTAATGTTATACTCCTATAGTTTAGAATATATTACACAGTTCAGAATGCTTATCTTGCCTTGTTAAATCATATTTAAACACTGTTCAAAAATTGACGCTTAATTGAATTTAGATTTTCGAAATATTCCTTCTTTATTCTAGTCCTAGATGAGCTGTCTTCACTGATAAATGGTGCTAATAGGATAACCTGGTTCCTTCCGTGCTTGATTTTTCCTTAGAGTATATATTACGTGTCTGTGTGTGTATGTGTGTGTGTGTGTGTGTGTGTGTGTGTGTGTGTGTGTTTAATGGTTGGGGGGGACAATACTTAGGTGGACAATTTTAGCGTAGCTCCTAACTCTGTGATCTACTAAAAGCACATTTCCTGCACGACCTTTTGATTAATTCTTTATAAAATTGTTAATCATGGTATGCAAATACCCATTTTTCCCACTAATAGAAAATATGCTCCTTTGAAATTTTGACATCATTAAATAGTGTCTTTGTTCCATCCACTGAGTATTGAGCAAGTGGAAAGATACATAATTCAGAAGGGTAACTGCTGTCCATCTTTTCAAGGATTTTATTAAGCTGCTGGAAAATGATAATAATAATAAAAATGCCAGCTACATACTTTTGAATCTGGTCTTCATTACATTTATCCTTGAAAGGATAATAGCATGATAATTTGAGAAAACTTTCAGAGAATCACAAAAATTGTTTGAAGAATAAATTAAGTTCGGAAGTAGGAATTTCTTTTGTAATTTTTGTTTTTATGATCTTATAGAGAAAAACGAAGGAATTCAAACTAAATAATTACATGTATTTATCATATATATGTCATAGATAAGAAACATATGCTATATGCATGCATGTGTGCAAGCATATGTGCATGAGTATGTGTGTATGTAATTCCATTGCAGAAGGTTATTAGGACTCATGCTAACAGAAGCAGCAACAGTAATACAAAAAAGACAAAATACTCCATGGTTGGGATATTTTGCCTCAATATTAACTACAGTAATCATCATCAAGAACAAGGATTTCTGAAGTATTGATTAATGGAGTCAAGTGGCTCACTGGATACATCACTGGACCTAGTAAGGAAGACATGAGTTCAAATATGACCCCAGACACTTACTGTTTGACCCTGAGGCAGTTCTCACAGGATTTTTGTGAGGATTAAATTATATGCATATATGGATATATGGATATGAGTTTTGTGTGTATGTATGTGTATGTATATATATATATGCGTATGCATATACACATATATATCATTATTCAGTTGTATCTGACTCTGTGATGCATTTGGGGCTTTTCTTGGCAAACATACTGGAGTTGTCTGGCATTTTCTTCTTCAGCTCATTGTCCAGATGAGGAACTGAGGCCACCAAAGTTACATGAGTGGGTGAGGGTCACATAGCTACTAACATCTGAAGCTTTATTTGAACTCTTGGAGACAAGTCTTTCAGATTCTAAGCCCACTGCTCTATCCACTGCTCCACCTAGCTGCATATATACATACGGATATACACACACACACACACACACACATCTAGCTGCATAGGTGTCTGTGTGTGGGTGGGTGTGTGGGTGCGGGTGTGGGTGTGGGTGTATGTGTGCCTCATAGAGTGTATGGGGTGTTCAGGAGGACTAATGCCTCTGGCATGAAAGCTTGATGAGCCCTTTCCAGGTCTGCTCATGTACCTTTAGTATCTACCTGATTCATTTAACCAGAAGTTGTGGCTTGTGCAGCAGTCACAACCCAGTCAATTGTCTTGGCAGATGGTTGAGGGTAACCAACAGATCTCAACCCTGTCAGTTAGGGGAATGTCTAGGGGTATGTTAAGGTTAGGTCTACCTCAGTAATGTAAAGATTTTCTAGGCAAAATGGGCAGAAGAAAACACCTTGTTCTGGTGGCCATGAAGGTTGCTAAAACAAGCATTGTGGAGCACTTAGAATTTGATTAGACATCAAAGATACCAAGGTCGTCCACTGCATCTTGGACCATTGCCAATCATCTTGTCTTTTGTCTTTCCACAGCACTTTGAGTTCTCAGGATGATAAAACAAGGCCCATGACTTTGTGAAACTCTGCCTCACTTAAATCCAATTGGCACATAAATCAAGACATCAGCTTGTGATGTCATTGGTCCTCTTCAAAAACAAAGGGCACACTGTATACAAATATATACACGCACATATAGGCAAATTTATAAACACATGCACATTCATACAGGTATGTATGCTTATGTGTATTTGTGTGTGTGTAGTTTGTGTGTAACTTCTAATAAAATTATTAATGATAAGCATCTGTAGTTTTACTGGAATATCTGAATAGTGTTTCTTTAAAGCTAAAAGTATATTGAATTCAGCACCTTATTATCTGACAGAGGAAACCTTAATAATATATCAAAACTTACAGTCAATTAAAAATCTGCATGGTGGTATGTAGTTTATTTTAATTAAGTCAATCAAAAGACATTTAGTACCCTGTTATTTGTCAAATACTTTGTAAGAATTTGGGTAAGGGAAGACAAAAAGAAAACAATTCCTGCCCTCAAAGAGCTTCCATTATGTTAGAGGAAACATTTTGGACATATGTATTGACAAAATATATAGAAGATAAATGAAAGATAAATTTCAAAGTAGGCATTAGAATCTGGGAGGATAAGAATGTCTAATCACAAACCAGTCTAAGCCTTAAATAACAACTACACCTTAGAATCTTGGTGTGACTACATGTTCTTCCTGGTAATTGGACAGGACAGATTAGAAAAATAGTGGAACCATAGGCAAATTCGTAAGATTAGATAAAGATGGAAACAGAAGTCTGTGAGGGAAGTGAAGGAAGATAAAATATGGAAGCATATACAGGGATGAGTACATGGAAATATGAGCCCAAAAATTCGATTTCAATATGGGAGCACAATTTAAAAGTTAAGAACTAGTGAGGGATGATCACAATTAACCTGGGTCTGTACATAGTCTTATATGGGCCATCCATATAAGAAAGGGTAGGTTACTATAGGCTGGGGGAGGTTTCACATCATAGGAAACCAATGCAGGGACAGGCATTCAGGCATATAACAATAGAGAGAAGTAGGAATGTCAATGGAGCATTCCAACTATTGGAAGAATGAAGTGCAGGGGCAGGATATTCATCAACTATATGATTAGAAGAGTGCCAAGTTAATAGCTGCTAGTGTAACAAAACTGGACTGCTATAACGTATTAGGGTCCTGACACACTAAAAATGTATTTTTTTTACTTTTTTCACAGGAACTAGTTCTAAAACAATACTCATAAATGAGGAATAGTTTTTAAAATCTGCTTCCAATATACATTTATAGCTTCATTTCATGTTTCTCTCCATTATTAATGCTATAGTCCCACCTAACTTGGCTGCACCTATTGCCCAAACTCTGTATTCCATATTTTGCCTCAGTGCATGAAATGTGTTGCCTGCCCCTGCTGTGTCTATCTCCATCTTTCTGTGTATCTCTACTCTTTGTGCTCCTCTAGGACAGTGGTTCTCAACCTTCCTAGTGCCACGAACCTTTAATACTCATATGTGGGTGTATCTGCATGTGGGTAGACCCACCTGGAGACAGATAGAAGAGCAGTGTCTTGGTTCCTAAGACCATCAGATTTACGTGTTTTCCTATGGTCTTAGGTGATCCTCAAAGGGGTCATGACCCACAGGTTGAGAACTGCTGCCTAGGACCTTCTCTCTGTGTCTCCACATCTGTCTCTCTCTGTGTGTGTCTCTCCTCTCTGATCCTCTTTCCTCCACTTTTTCTAGTGCATAAGTTAGTTCTATCTCCAAACTCAAATTACTTTAATCACATTTTCTACATACAGTATATCCTCCCTACCACCCATCAAGTATAATTAATGATCATTTTTTAAAATTGCTTTTGTCTTTGTATTGCCATGAACATTGAATGTTATAGGCACTTAATACATAGCTATCAAATTAAATGAACCCATGTGTCTACATAATATAACCAAAAATGTTCATTCCCTTCACCAGATAAGTTTTCTTCACCTCACTAGTCCAGAAGCTAAAAGTACCTGATTTATACCTCCAATTGTTTCTCCTTCTTAAGTTTTTGTCTGCTTATTCAAATCACTTGCACCTCACACCCCCGCTGTAGGTATCAGGGATCTGTTCTTTCTCAAATCTTTCCTAGATTAGTCCTCAATGAAAAAATTGTACCTCAATCAAAGAAAGGCATTTGATATTTTCATGAAAAAGTAAGCCGACTATTTAACTAGCAAACACTGCAAACAAGAGAAATACAGAAACTTTAATTATTCGTAATTATCCATAAAAGAATACCTAATAAAATCACTTCTCTCCTATTTTTAGAAATTTTTTTAAGAAAAATATACTTTGCAATTGGGCAAATGTAGCAAAAGAAAGATAAGGATCATAAGGAAAGGATAAAATGGATAATATTATATTATAGGTTATTTTATTTATTATGTTATCATATAACTAAGGATCCATACTCCTATAATTCTATAATTAGACAATCATTAATATCCTTTGTAGCTATAAAATTTTATGATTCAATTAGTTCTGCCAAATTTCAACTTTTTTTCAATGTCCTTTTATTGCTCTCCCCTTTTGTCCTTTTCTACATGTAAAAGCTGGTTTTCTACACACAATGAAGCTTTATGTTAGCAATGTGGATTTCTTTGATAGCATTTTTTAAAAGCCCTAAAGGGTGAATTATTTAATATCTTCGTGAGGAAGAGAAACAGAAAGGGAAAGAGACAGAAAAGAGGAGAGAAAAGAAAAGAGGAGAGGAAGGTACAACTGTTTTAAAGGCATTACCAGCTATTAGGCATTCCTTTATAATTTCAGGTTATTAAATTACGACTCCTTTTTTTTTAGGTCAAGTTTCTCTCACGAACCTCTTGCTAATAAAAGCAGATATTTTAAAAAGATTTCTAAATATAGAGCTGTATGTTACTTAAACACAAGTCATCTTTTGTCAGAACCCTTTCATTTGATAGATAAGCAACTGAGATCCAGAAATGTAAAGTCCTACTTAATGTCTCATGGTTAGAGGTAGAATAATAACTTGAATATACATCCTTTGACTTTAAATCTAATATTCATTCTTTCGTTTAATTTTTTTTTCTAAGTACATATGAAAAATTTTACTTTCTTTTTTCTTTAAATTTAAGTTCCAAATTCTCTTCTGTCTTTCCACCCTCCCCCAATTGAGAAGTCAAGCAATTTGATATAGGTTATACTTGTGCAACCATGAAAAGCATATTTTCATATTACTCATGTTGTAAAAGAAATCACCAAAAGAAAAAAAAAGAAAAAAATTTTTAAAGTATGGCTTTATCTGTATTAAGACTACATCATTTTTCCCCCTCTGGTAGTGAATACCATTTTTCATCATGGATCTTTCATCATTCTCTTACATCATTGTATTGCTGAAAATAACTGTCATTCACAGTTGATCAGCATATAAAATCACTATTAATGTGTATAATGTTTTCCTGGTTATACTCACTTCACTCAGGAAGAGTTTATCTAAGTCTTTGTAGCTTTTTCTGAAAACATCTTTCTCATCCTTTCTGAGAGCGCAATGGTATCCCATCACAGTCATATACCCCAAGTCGTTTAGCTGTTCTCCAAGTGATGAGCATGCCCTTAATTTCAATTCTTTGCCACCACAAAAAAGTTACTATTAAAAAGTTTTGTACATATAGGTCATTTGCTTTTTATTTGATGTTTTGGTGGGTATAGACCTATTAGTGCTACTGCTGAGTCAAATGTTGTGCACAATTTTATACCCTTTGGGGCACAGTTCCAAATTGCTCTCCAGAATGGTTAGATCACTTCAAAACTGCCCCAACAATGTATTAGTGCCCCAGTTCCACCCCCCCTCCCCCATCTCTTACAACATTTGCCATTTTCCACTTTGTGTCATATTAATTTTTGTGTGATTTGTGTGAAGTGGTACCTTGGTTTTTTTTTTCATGTCTTTTTAAATTTTATTTTATTTTGTATTTTTAAATTAAATTTTATATTTATTTTTAGTTTACATCTTTCATTTTCACAAGATTTTGAGTAACAAATTTTCTACCTGTCTCTCCCCTATCCACCATCTCAAAACAGTGATCCCATTGTATACCCCCTCCTCCAATCTGCTCTCTCTTATATCCTCCCCCATTCCCTCTCCAACTTTTTGGTACGACTAGATGGATCTCCATACCCCAGGACCTGTATATTTTATTTCCCAGTTGCATGTAAAAATAATAATAATAATATTTTTAATCATTTGATTTTAAAACTTTGATTTCCAGATTATTTTCCTTCCTTGTCACCAAACCTTACTGGGGACATAAGCAATTCAATAAAGGTTTTCCCTGTGTAGTTACATAAAATGTTTCCATAATGGATATATTGTGAAAGACCAACTGTATTTCCCTCCATCCTATTCTGTCCCCCACTTGTTCCATTCTCTACTTTGATCCTGTTTCTTTTCAAAAGTGTGTGCTTCTAACTACTCTCCCCAAACTCCCCAAACTACTCTCCCCTCCATCATCACCCCTCTCATCCCCTTACCCCCTACTCTCCTGTAGGGCAAGTTACCCAATTTACTGTGTATGTCGTTCCCTTCCTAAGCCAAATTCAATGAGAGTACAGTTGATCCATTCCCTTTTGCCTTCCTGTTCTTCCCCTCCATTGTAATGGTTATACCTTGGCTCTTCTATATGAGATAATTTACCCTATTCTGTCTCTCCCCATCTCCTCTCATTATATTCCTCTCTCACCCTCAATTTCACCTTTTAAATATCATCCTTTCCTATTCAATTGATCCTGTGTCCTCTATGTATACACGTACACATATATACACACACTCACATATGTGTTTATACACACATATACCCTCCTATATATATATGTATTTACACACACACACCATACACACACACACACACACACACACACACACACACACATATATTCCCTTAAACTATTCACATACTGAGAAAAGTTTCATAAGTTACAATTATCATTTTTCCATGTAGGCATGTAAATAGTTCAACTGTGATAAGTTCCTTATGATTTCTTTTCCCTGTTTCCCTTCTCATGCTTTACCTGCTCCTTGTATTTCAGTGTCAGATTTTCAAATCAACTCTTTTTTTTTTCATTAAGAATGTTTGAAAGTCTTCTATTTCATTGAATAATCATATTTTTCTCTGAAACATTATACTCAGTTTTTCTGGGTAGGTGATTCTTGGTTTTAATCCTAGCTCCCTTGATTTCTGGAATATCACATTCCAAGCCATTTGATCCCTAATGTAGAAGCTGCTAGATCCTGTGTTGTCCTGATTGTGTTGCCACAATATTTGAATTGTTTCTTCTTGGCTGCTTGTACTATTTTCTCCTTGATCTGGGAACTCAGCAATCTGGCTATAATATGCCTAGGAATTTTCTTTTTGGGATCTTTTTCAAGAGGTGATCAGTGAATTCTTTCAGTTTCTATTTTGCCCTCTGGTTTTAAAATGTAACGGCAATTTTCCTTGACAATTTCTTGAAGGATGGTTTCTAGGTTCTTTTTTTGATCATGGCTTTCAGGTAGTCCAATAATTTTTAAGTTATCACTCCTGGATCTATTTTCCAGGTCAGTGGTTTTTTCATTGAGATATTTCATATTGCCTTCTATTTTTCCATTTGCTTGGATCTGTTTAATAGCATCTTGATTTCTCATAAAGTCATTAGCTTCCATTTGCTCTGATCTAATTCTGAAGGAATGAGTCTTTTCAGCTTATGAGATTCTTTTTCCATCTGGCAAATTTGGCTTTTTAAGGCATTCTTCTCCTCATTGGCTTTTTGGACCTCTTTTGCCACTTGAGTTATTCTATTCTTAAGGTGTTTTTTTTCAGTCACATTGTTGGCTCTCTTTTCATGATTTCCTTTCATCATTCTAATTTCTCTCTCCAATTTTCCCTCCACTTCTCTTATTTGAATTTCAAAATCTTTCTTGAGCTCCTCCATGGCCTGTTACCAATTCATATTTTTCTTGGAAGCTTTTGTTGCAGGAGTTCTGACTTCATTGTCTTCCTGCTGTTCCATGTTTGGATCCTTTTTGTCCCACAAAAAGGAATCTATAGTTGCATGGTTGTGCTTGCTTTTCTTCCTTTGCTTCTTTTGCTTGCTTATTTTGCCACCTAATTACTTGACTTTTGAGCTCTTTACCAGAATAGGACTCTGATTCTAGAGAGGATAGCTTTGTCCCAAATCACTGTGGTTTTCACAGCTGCCAAAGCTATTAGGAGGGCACCATATCTACAGCCCCCACAAACTCTGTCTCACTGGTCACACACCTCAGGACCACCACCCAAGGCCACTATCCATATCCAGACATGTTAAAGCAAGAGCATTTAGCCTCTAAATAGTCGCTTTCCTCTTCCCCTCTACCCCTCCATGATCTGCAGGCCAGGATCTCTGAAGCAGCCATGTGGAGGTAGCTGCAGGCTCACTGCATCTCTACCACTTCTAGCTCTGGGATCAGGGGCCAGACCTGCTCCTCCATCCCATCCCCCCACTCCCACACAGTTCTACACTGACTTCTCACTTTTTCTATGGCATTTATGTGTTGATAATTCTGGAAACCACTGCTGCTGGTGATCCATTCTCCAAAAGTCTGTGGGAACTGCTGGGCAGGGCTAACCTGGGGCTAAAACTGTGAGTTCATGCAAGCCTGGGCTCTGTTGTCAGCATACTCTGATGGACCCTTCCTTTCCATCTGCTGGGCTGCCTTCTGTGGGAGATTTGTTTCTCTCTGTCACTTTGTGGGTTCTGTAGCTGTAAAATCTGTTTAGAGTGATTTTTTTTAGGTATTTGTGGTGGTTATGGGGGGGGGGGAAGGGGCTCAAGAACTTTTCCTGCTTCTGTGCCACCATCTTGGCTCTGTCCCCCACAGTGCCTACCTTGTTCTTTGAATTTGAAATGCTCTATTCAGTAGAGATTTAGATAATTTTTAAATGACTTTAGAGAAGAGAGCAAGGCTGATATCTTTGCACAGTTCAGTCTAACAAATTCAATTAGCATGCAAGTCAAGGCATAGCCCTTATGATGTCATTGAACCTCTTGAAGAACAAAGGATGAGCCACAATAGTAACAGCAACAACAATAACTACAGTAAGCCCATAGATAGATTTGATTTATTAATCTGAAAATTGCCTTTTAAAATCCTTTGAGTATTTATCAATTGAGTAATAAATTATATTGTTATAAATTTGAATTAGTTCTCTACATATTTGATAAATAAGGACTGTATTAGAGAAATTTGCTGTAAATTTTCCCCCCATTTTGTTCTTTCATTACATTGATTTTGTTTCTTCAATGCTCTACAAATTAAAGTAATCACACTTTTCCATTTAACATCCCATAATGCTTTCTATCTCTTTTTAGTCATAAATTCTTTTCTTACCCATAGCTCTGACAGATAAACTATTCTATGCTCCCCAAGTTTACTTATGGTGTCCCCCTTTATGTCTAAATCATGAAGCCATTTTGATCTTATTTTGGTATATGGTATAAGATGTTGATCTATACCTAGTTTCTGTCCAATGACTGCAATTTTTGTCACAGTTTTTGTCAAACAATGACTTCTTACTTTCAAATCAAAGCTTTGGGGGTTTATTAAACACTAGATTATCATGGTTGTTTACTGATGAGTTTTATATATCTAATCTATTCTACTAATTCACTGCTCTACTTCCTAGCCAGTAGCAGATTGTTTTGATGATTACTACTTTGTAATACAGTTTGAGGTCTGGTGTTGCTATGAGACCTTCTTATACATTTTTTCATTAATTCCCTTGATATTCTTGACCTTTTGCTTTTCCAGATGAATTTTATTATTTTTTATAGCTCTATAAAATAATTGTTGGTAATTTGTTATGACAATGAATCAGTGAATTAATCTAGTCAGAATTGTCACTTTCATCATATTGTCTTTGTCTACACATAAATTAAATATTTTTTTCCAATTGGTTACATATGATTTTCTTTGTGTGAAAAGTGTTTTGTTATTGTATTCATATAGATCCAGGCTACATTTGTAGGTAGACTCCCAAATACTGTATATTGTCTACAGTTATTTTAAATGAAATTTATTTTTCTATCACTTACTGGTGGACTATGCTGTTAATATATTAAAAACCTAATGATTAGTGCAGGTTTATTTTATATCATGCAACTTTGATAAAGTTGCTAATTATGTCAATTATTTTTAAAGGGATTTTCTAGGATCTTCCAAGCATATCATCATATCATTTGCAAAGAGTAATAGTTTTGTTTCCTTATAGCTATTTTAATTCTTCGAATTTTTTTTCTTCTCGTGTTACTAAAGCTAACATTTCTAGTATTGTATTGAATAATACTGGTGAAAATGGACATCCTTCCTTCAGCCATTATCCTACTAGGAAAGATTCTTACTTATCCCCAGGACAGTGCTTATTGATGGTTTTAGATAGATACTACTTAATATTTTAAGACAATCTCTATTTATTCCTATGTTTTCTAGTGCTTTTTTTTAAAAAATAAGAATGAGTGTTATATTTCATCAAAAGTTTGGTTGTTTTCTGCATCTGAGATAATCACATGATTTCTGTTGGTTTTGCTATTGTTATAATCAGTTATGCTTATTTTTTTTCCCTAATAATAAACCTGCCTTACATTCCTGGTATAAATCCTACCTCTTGATAGGTGGAATCTTTCGGATATATTGCTATAATCTCCTTGCTAGTATTTTATTTATTTATTTATATTTGCAGCAATATGCATTATGGAAATTGGTTTATGCTTTTCTTTATCTGTTTTAGCTTCTTCTTTTTTAGGCATTATTACCATATTTTTGTCCTTAAAGATGCCTTTCTTTACCTAATATTTACATATAATTTGCATAGTATTGGAATTAATTGTTCTTTAAACATTTGGTAGAATTCACTTGTCAATTCATATGATTTTTGATTTTTTTTCTTAGGGAGCTCACTGATGCTGTATTCATTTTCCTTTTCTAAGATCAGGCTAAGTATTCTATATCCTTTTCAGCTGATCTGTTCAATTTATATATTTTTGTAAATAATCATGAATTTTACTTAGGTTGTTAGTTTTACTGACATAAGGTCAAAATATCCCCTAATAATCACTTTAAATTTATCTTTGCCTGTGGTGGGTTCACTCTTTTCATTTTTTATATTGGTGATTTGATTTTTTAAATCAAATTAACCAATTTTTTAAAAGTTCTTTTTCATTTTTTTAGTTGTATATCTGATTAATTGATTTGTTCTTACTCTATTTTATTGATGTGCATGTTTAGAGATATAAATTTCCCCTAAGTACTATTTTGGTGGTATACACTTAATTTTAGTATATTGTCTTGATTTTGTCATTCTCTTTAATGAAATATTTGGTTATATCTTTGTTCTTGACCCACTTATTCTTTA
>CM053585.1:429727976-429743704 GCA_028646515.1 Pseudochirops corinnae
TGAAATTATCTATTTTATACCTTGCAATGCTCTTTTTTATTTCTTCACATATTATTCTCCTGTTCATAAATGTGATACATAACACATTCCAGGTCCTTCTAATTTTCTTATTTTATCTTCCTTTATATTTAGATCATTTATTCATTTTAACCTTATCTTTATACATGGTTTAAGATACTGGTCTATACCTAATTTCTGCCAGACTGCATTTGTTGTGCAGAGAATAAGAGTGAGCTGAGACCTGGGTTCAAGATAAATTTAGGTGTGGATTTATTAATTAAGCACTTGACTACCCAAGTGTATTCACTCAAATGAGTAGCAATCTTTTGGGGGTACAGACTTGATTATATAGGCTAAAACCACAAAAAACACAGTCAGGGAGGGGAGCTAGCAGAGACTATGATGTACAAAAGCAGAGAACAGCCATTGATTAGATCTATAGCTCAGGGCTAATTTGGGAATATGGTGCAAGGGTACAAGGGTGCAACCTTCCTGTGTCATGGAGGTCCCTCCTAGAACAGAGTGGAGGGTCATGGGGTAAAGGGGACTGGAATTCCCCAGAACAGGCTGGGGTCATATTCTGGGCAAAGAGGGTGGGGGCCCTGCTTGGGATAGGACAGGGTGGTCCCTAGATAAGATCCTTGCACCATAATGAACCTTATACACTATAATAATTCAAGGAGAATATATAAAATGTTAATTAGGAAAGGAGAGGTCAGGGAACTATGCTTTAAGCAATTTTCAAGGTATGACAACATGTAGAACAGAAATATAAAAGGGGCTTAATGGTGGGCCACAAATCAGGTGGTATGCAGTGACCTGGGATTTGGGTTTGGATACAACACTTTTAGCTTTCCCAACAATTTTTACCAAACAATACATTCTTATGCCCAAAATTTAAATCTTTACATTTGTTAAAGGAAAAGTTACTATAGTCCTTCACTAATGTGTGTTATATGTCTACCCAGGTTCATTGTTCTTCCTTTCTATTTCCTAGCTGGTGCCAAATGGTTTTGATATTTACAGACTTATAGTTTAAGGTCTGTGTAATGCCATACATGAGAAGCTTTCTAGAAGAATGCTATTGTGGAAAGCTTTTAAAGTTCTGATTACACAGTATAGTGAACACTACATTTATTCCTTAACAAATCAAGGCAAACATTCACAACAAATCACAATAAAATTTTCACAACATCACATCTTTTCACAGAACATCACAATATGGTGTTCACAACAGCTTAACATTAGAATGGTCACATCATTTTAACCAAAGTGTTCACAGTATTAACAACAAAGAACCAAAGAATAATCATCTGATATCCCTAAGGCGGTTTGCCTCCTTACTTAATCATTCAATCATTTCACAATATGAAAGTCAGTCTTCCACTCATGGGGCAATCATAGGTTAACTTAATCAGTCATTTATCTAGCAATCAGACACTAAGTATCATTAATCACTAAATACATTCATTAGAAAATTACAGAAACCCTCCAATCCTTGGGTGTCTAGTAAACTTCAATTTCATCACACATTTAATATCCAAGGAGAGGCCTTTTCTTCATCTTGACTCAGGGTGGTCTCTCATATTCCCTGCATCCCCTTCCATAGTCTCGGCTCTTACCTGAATCCACCAAACAGTCACCTGGATTCAGAGGCAGACAGCTCCCAGGTTCTCATCCAGTCCTCTGGGCAGTTCTTGCTATACACTGAAGTTCATAGGGTCTAGTACATCTCAAAATCTTCACAACTTTTGTTGCCGGGAATTCAAGGATCAACCAAGCCACAAACAAAGTCTTATTCCAGTCATACTACTTCAGTCCTCCAGTAGTTCGGCTGGCCCTAGGATCCAGAAGAAATCTCAGCCTGCCAGGTGGCCTTCTCAGAAGCAACTTCATCCTTCACCAGATTCTGGTCTCATAAAAAACTCCAACTCAGTTCTCAGTCCAGCAAGTAGCAGCCCAGCTTCCAGATGGTTAGAAAATCTGCTTCCTACACCAGGAGAAAAAATTGTTGATTCTGACTTTCTCTCTGGGGTTCTTCTTATATACACACACACACATTGGCTTCCTGTTTTCAGCCAAACTCTTCCTGTTATGTCAGCAACAGGAGGCAGAGTTCACACCCTCTGTCTCTTAGCCACAAAAATTTGATTAGTTACTAAGGGCTAAGTTCCTGGTTACTTGACATAACAAATTTAAATTAATTACCATTATACTAATGAACCAATATGAGCTAAGCATATTCTACCACAGGTTGGGCACAAATAGTCCATGTGACCATTTGGGGTGGATTCTCTAAATTTGCACATCCAGTGTTTGTTTTTACCTACTTTAATTCTGTTTTGCTCATAGAGCAAAGCACTTTCTCTGATGAGGGCTGGCAATGCTGAGCTATCTTCTGATAGTATCTGCCATGCATGGCTTCAGAAAGGGCTGAGAAATGGTCAGTATGGTTTTTGCTGCCCAATAACTCCAGGGGAAATGCCAGGAACAGAATACAGTTCTGTACACAACATTTGTCAATCTCACCAATGCCTTTTAATCTGTCATTTGTGAGGGTCCATGCAAAAATGTCAAAATTTGATTGCCTGCAGAAATTCATCATTTTTGTACATCAAAGGAAATGGAAAAATATCTACAGAAATATAAATTATCCAGATTAATTGAAGAAATGAAATACTTAAATAACCCAATCTTAGAAAAAGAAATTGAACAAGCCATCAACCAACTTCCTAAGTAAAAATCCCCAGGACCAGATGAATTAAAAAGTTAATTCTAGTAAGCATAAAAAAAAAAAAATTAATCCCAATACTATTTAAAGTATTGGGAAAACAGGTGGAGTCTTACCAAATTCCTTTTCTTATGGAAATATAGTGTTGATACCTAAACTAAGAAGACCTAAGACAGAAAAGGAAAATTATAGACCAATTTCTCTAATGGATATTGATGCAAAAACAAATAAATAAATAAATTATTAGCAAAGAAATTGTAGCAATATATCACAAGCATCATACAATATGGCCAGGTGAGACTTAGACCAAGAATATAGGGCTGCTTCAATATTATGAAAACTAACAGCATAACTGACCATATCAATGACAAAATCAAGAGAAATCATATGATTATCTCAATAGATGGAGAGAAAAAGCCTTTGGAAAATAACCCATTGCTATTTAAAACACTAGAGAGCATAGGAATAAATGGAGCTTATCTTAAAATGATAAGTCATATTTATTTAAAACCATGAGCAAATATTACTTCTAATGGGAAAGAGCTAGAAGGCTTCTCAATAAGATCAGGTGTGAAGCAAGGATGTCCATTATCAGTTCTGTTGTTCAATACTGTACTAGAAATGTTAGCTATAGCAATAAGAGATGAAAAAGAAACAGAAGGAATAAGAATAGGCATTGAGGAAACCAAACTACCACTCTTAACAGATAGAATCCAACACATTCAACTAAAAATATCTACTTGAAATAAGTAACAACTTTAGCAAAGTTGGAGGATACAACATAAATCCACATGAATCATCAGCATAACTGTATATCACCAATAAAATCCATCAGGAAGAGATAGAGAAATTCCATTTATAATAATTATAGAAAATATAAACTACTTGGGAATCTACCTGCCAAGGAACTATATGAACACAATTATAAAACACTTTGCATACAAATAAAGCCAGATCTAAACAACTGGAAAAATGTCAATTGCTCATGGATAGGCTGAACTAATATAATAAAAATGACAATCCTACCTAAATTAATCTATTTATTCAGTGCTATACTGATCAAACTATGAAAAAATATTTTATAAAGCTAGAAAAAATAATAAAATTCACCTGGAAGAACAAAAAGTCAAAGATATCAAGGGAATTAATGGGGAAAAAATATGAAGGAAGGTGTTCTAGCCATACTGGGTCTCAAACTGTATTATAAAGCAATGATTATCACAATAAGCTAAGAAATGGAGTGGTGAATCCGTGGAATAGGTTAGGTACACATTACACTAAAGTAAATGACCAAAGTGATCTATATGATTTTTTTAAAAAAAAGATCAAACTGTTAGAACAAAACCCCAGTATTTATCATTATTTGACAAAAATTTCTTGAAAAATGTTACAGAGGTGGCTCCCTGCCCCTCCCTCCGGATCCATGGGCAGCACCAATGGCAAGGTTCCACCAGACATGCAGAAATTTCTCATGGGCCACCGTGGGCTGCAGTTTTGCCCTGGTGGGGCCAAGGTAAGGTACAGACTGACTGGCCATGAATTGCCCATTCCACTATCAGACCTCTAAGCCTATACCAGTGCTTAGAAGTATCAGTGGCTGATGCAAACCACAGAGACCTTTGACTATGAAGACTTTGAGCCACACATTGTTCCCAGCGCCAAGAATCCACACCAAATGTTCTGCAAACTCACACTTCAGCATATCAACAGACTTCCAGAGCACATCCTACTTCATGTCCAGGGCCAGTGCTACCAAAAGGCTCTGTACAAATATGGAGAGTGTAAGCAGAGTGTGAAGTATGTTCCTGCCTACTTGCTGCAAAAGAGATGGAGACAGAAAGTCTTGACTGATGGTGATTGACAGCCCCGAACAAAGGAGGATTTCTGGAAGGCTGAGTCCAGTGATGAAGAAGACGAGAGTGAGGACTGCGTGAGTGACTTATACCCAGCTGAACTGTTCACCTAAAAGAATCCAAGTGAGAATGAAGATGTCACAAGGAAATACTTGACAGACACTGAAGACAATGACACACAGCTTTCAAGAGAGAATGGTATTATGAGGAGAGGAGAGAAGATGGAGGTGGAAGGAACAGCACGCACTAAGAGGACAAAGAAGTCGCTGCAAAAAAAAAGCTCAAGAATCACCACCTAAAACCCAAGTGCTTCAAAAGAGAAACAGAAACAAAATAACTTTTTGTATAATTGAAATAATACAGTTGACAAAGAGAAAAAAAAGAAAAAAGAAAAACATTACAGAAGAAGTTAGGTATAGACCAATATCTAACATAATATACCAAGATAAGCTAAAAATTGGTACCTGATTTACATATAAAGGGTGATACAATAAGCATATTAGGAGAGCATGGAATAGTTTATTTGTAAGATCTATGGATAAGGGAAGAATTTAGGCCCTAAGTTAATATAAAGCATTAAAAAAGGTAAAATAAATAATTTTGATTATTATTGTAAAAATTGATTTGTTTATTTACTTTTAGTTTACAAGATTCAGTCCACAATACCTTGAGTTTCAAATTTTCTCCCCTCCCTGTCCTTCTCCCCCTCCCCCACTCCATGGCGGCATGCAATCAAGTATAGGATCTGCAAATACTTTCACACTGGACATTAGTCTGGTTGTATAGAAGGGTTGTAACCAATGGAGTGAACAATGGGAAAAAAGAAAGAGAACCAAACATGAAAAAGAATGATAGGATGTAGATAGTGCCATACCAATCAATCTACCAAAAAATTACTTTATAGAACTAGAAAAAATAGTGACAAAATTCAGTTGGAAGAACAAAAGATCCAGAATATCAAGGCAATTAATCAAAAGAAATGCTAGGGAACATGGCCTAGCCATACCAGATTTTAACCTCTATTATAAAGCAGCAGTCATCAAAACTGCTTGGTACTAGCTAAGGAATAGAGCAGTGGATCAATGGAATAGATTAGGTACAAAAGACTCAGGAGTCAACAATTATAGTAATATACTGTTTGATAAGCCCAAAGACCCCAGTTTTTGGGATAAGAACTCACTATTTGACAAAAACTGCTTGGAAAGTTGGAATATAGTATAGCAGAAACTGGGCATAGACCATCATCTAATGCTGTACACCAAAGTCACGTCTAAATAATTTTGATTATTAAAAAAATTAGAAATTGCAAACAAAACCAATGCAACTAAAATTAACAAGAAAACAGGAAAGAGGGAACGTTTTGCTACAAATATCTCTGATAAATGTCTCATTTCTCAAATATATGAAGAAAAATTACTTAAATTTATAAAAATACAAGTCATTCCTCAACTGATAAATATCCAAAGGATATGAACAGGCCATTTTCAGATGAAGAAAGCAAACCTCCCTCTAGGCGTATGAAAAAAATGTTCTAAATTACTACATATTAGAGAAATTAAAATCAAAACAACTCTGCAGTATATCCTTTCACCTATCAAATTGGCTAATATGACAAAAAAGGAAAATGACAAATGTTGGGGTAGATGTGGGAAAACTGGGAAACCAATTCTCTGTTTGTGGAGCTGAGAACTAATCCAATCATTCTGGAGAACAATTTGGAACTATGCCCAAAAGGTGATAAAACTGAGTATAGGCTTTAATCTAGTAATACCACTTCTAGATCAACATACTAAAAAAAAAAATAAGGGAGAAGGACCTAGTTGTACAAAAATATTCATAGCAGCTCTTTTTGTGTTATCTAAAAATTGTAAATGAAGTGGATGTCCATTCTATTGGGGAATAGCTAAAAAATCTGTGGTATATGAATGTGATGGAATATTATTGTGCTCTCATAAATGACAAGCAGGGTGATTTCAGAAAAACCTAGAGAGACTTACATGAACTGATGCAAACTGAAGTGAACAAAACCAGGTAATCATTTTACACAATACCAACCATATTGCATGATGAAGAACTGTGAATGACTTAGCTATTCCCAGCAATACAAGTCATCCAAGACAATCACAAATGACTAATAATGATACATACTCTTCACCTTCAGAGAAAGAACTGATACTATTTGAATACAGACTGAAGCATGATATTTTTCACTTTCTTTTTTTTTCATTCTTTTTTCTTTTATTTGAATCTTCTGGTACAAAATGACTAATGTGAAAATATTTGACGTGATTGCATAATAAGTAACCTTTGTCTGATTGCTTACTATTTCAGGGAGGGATGATATAAGGGAGGAAATGAGGGATAGAATTTGGAACTTAAAACTTGAAAAAATGTTAAAAATTGTCTTAACCTGTCATTGTAGAAAAATAAAATATATCACATTGTAAAAAGATAAATAAATCTATGAGTCACCAAAATAGACTGCAGATGAGGATAATCAAAGAGAGAAAGTAGAAGGGGAAGAGTCTGGGTCTAACAAAAGAGTTTAGAAATAATCTATCCCAATCTCCTTATTTTAATCCATTGGAGGTAAGTGATTTGACCAGATAAACAGTAAGATTGTAGGGGTAATGCCTAGTATGTTGGTCTCTTACCTTTAAGTGTGGTGCAAATTTTACCACATACTACCTCCAGGTAAACTATTCCAAGACGATTCTTAAAAATTTCTCCCTCTGTTACCAATCTCTATCAAATATTTCTGTACTACCTTTAAGTAACCAGGTCAGTTAAAAATGTTTTATTGCATGAGCACACTTCATCATAACTCATTAAAGTCCATAGAAGTGTAGCTTATGTATATTTTCTCTTATTCTGTCTTTGGAACATGTGGAAAATAGCTGGTCATCATTTTCTAGATAATTGGTTTTTCATGTTTAAGGTATAATACTTTTGATTAGAAGAAGCCTGGGTTCTGAAAATAAGAAAATCATAACAAGTAATGATATTTCTCACCTGGGAAGAATCAAGAAATCTGAATCTATAAACTACTTGAAGAAAGCTTTTTTTCTTGGTTTTTGCTGACTTTGGATGTTCTCTCATTCTCCCTTAACACCACAGTTGTCAGTACGGGAACAATATTTTTTTTCAGCTTGTCTCAGTTTCTATTCTTAGGTCTCTAGACTCAAACCAAGTTAGAGCAATTGTGAGTACACCTTCTTAAAAATATGAGAGAGGTATAGATTTCTATGTTGCCATGAATTTCTTTCCCAGCATCCCAGTTATGATAACTTCCAAACACAAGTTTCCTATGTCTAGTGACTAGGACTCTCCTATTTACATTGAATTCTACTATTTTTTTTCCTGGTCATAACCATCAGCATGATATTTTTTTAGTTGCATGAGCTGAAATATTGGTTCCCAACTACAATTTCTCTGCCATATTTTTAAATCATTTCCAATGCCCCCTTTTATATATATTTTTAAAAATTACAAGTATTTGAGGCAGTTTTATATACCTACATATTAAGAAATGCATTCTCTTTAAAGATATTGCTTTATGTTATATCTAGTGAATCAACAACGGGGATGGTTTCATAAGGTCATTTTTGGATATTCTTAATTGAAGTTATCATTAAAAGAAATAATAATAATAAAGCAAGATGGTTTGGTAGTACTTATTCTGCCAAAGAGATTTTAGGAAAATACCATTCCCCTCCCCCCACACACACATGTGTCCCTAAGAAAAAGCTTTTATAGACACAAGATCTACAGGTTTAGTTTCTCTATGAAAGACAGAACTTCTAACCCTAAACAATTTTTTTTTCTCTAAATCACATATTTACTTCAAGAAAAAGATGACTAAGAAAGTATAAACAAGTACTGACCACTGTGTCAACTTTAATATTATTACAAATTTTATAAGAATTATCTGCTAAAAAATCAAGAGCATCCATGATAATCCAATAAAAAATTAACATTCCGTTTTCCTCAAAATTCTCTTTCTCTCTACTTCTTTGTAGTCAGACAATTTACTGAAAGATATAAAAGATATCACTTTTGTTTTTGTGAACAATAAAACAAAGGAAACTATTGAAGTAGGTACAGCAAAATGTCATCTTAAAGCCTACATTAAAACAAGGAATCACTATTTGTTGGGATCTGCTCACCTCCGATCCCCTACTGGCCCACCTTCCTCATTCACCCTCCCCAGAGTCTTCAGACGTCTCTGGCTTCCTTTCACGAACAGAACACCGTGCACACGCAGATGGGTTTAAAATGTGCTGCTTTATTGTTACATCTTCTCTTCCTTTCTCTCTCTCTTCTCTTACCCCTCTCCCTCCCCTCGCTCCCCCTTTATCTTCCCCTGGGCAGACTAAGTCACGTGCCTCAGCAAGAGGGGCCAGAAGAAGGGGAGGGTTATCCCATTGGATGATACATGCTCAATGCTGTTAGTCCGAAGTTCACATTCCAGTAAGGCAAACAGCCTTATCAGGGCTCTGGCTCCTTGTGCCTTGGAATGCTACAAGTCACCCAGAAGGCAGCAGGAGGGAACAATGGGGGTTGGGGGCCCAACAACTATTAATATTTTAAATTCTTTGAAAAAGGCAGAAAATGAAGGGAGCTTTGTTGGAAAGATTTTTAATATCAAATGAGGAATAAACTATAAGGGTTTTTTTGCAAAAAGATATTTGTCAATGTCGATGAAGCATGTTCATCATAGAATCCAAAAGATGGATATTCTTTTTTTTGTAGTTTGTCAATCCTACTTTTTTCCTTTTAAAAAATAATTATGTTTCTTTTTAGTTTACATCATTCAATTCCACAAGATGTTGAGTTACAAATTTTCTCCCCATCTTTCCCCTCAATGACCCAAAACAGTGGTCCCACTGAATACCTCCTCCCCCAATCTGCTCTCTTCTATATCCTCCTCCCTCCCTTCTCCCACTTTCCACTAGGGCAAGGTATATCTCCATCCCCAGTGCCTATATATCTTATTTCTCAGTTACATGTAAATAATAATAATAATTATAATAAAACATTTGATTTCACATTTTGAATTCCAGATTCTTTCCCTTCCTCTCTCATAATGGTGGGAAGATAGGCAATTCAATACAGGTTGTATATGTGTAATTATACAAAACATTTCCATAGTGGATACATTGTGAAAGACTGACTATATTTCCTTCCATCCTATCCTGCCCCCCACTTGCTCTATTCTCTACTTTGATCTTGGGCCTTTACAAAAGTGTGTGCTTCTAACTATCCCCCCCCCCCAAACTGCCCTCCCTTCCATCATTCCCCTCTCATCCCCTTCTCCCCTACTGCCCTGTAGGGTAAGGTAACCAATTTAGTGTGTATGTCATTCCCTTCCTAAGCCAAATTCAATGAGAGTAAGGTTGACCCATTCCCTTTTGCCTTTCTGGTCTTTCCCTCCATTGTAACAGTTATCCCTTGCTTCATCTATATGAGGTAATTTACCCCAATCTTTATCTCCCCATCTCCTCTCATTATATTCCTCTCTCACCTCTCAATTTCACCTTTTAAATATCATCCCTTTCTATTTAATTGATCCTGTGTCCTCTGTCAATGTATACCTGTACACATATATACACACTCACATATGTATTCATATACACATATACCCTCCTATATAAACTTATATGTATTTATACATACATACAAACATATGTGTATATATATATTCACATGTGTGTGTATATATATATATATATACACACACATATGTATATACATTTATATTCTCTTCAACTATCCTCACACTGAGAAAAGTTTCATAAGTTATAATTATCATTTTTCCATGTTGGCATGTAAATAGTTTGACTTTGATAAGTTCCCTATGATTTCTTTTCCATGTTTACCTTCTCATGCTTCTTGTATATGAATGACAAATTTTCTATTCGGTTCTGGTATTTTCAGCAAGAATGCATGAAAGTCCTCCACCTCATTGAATGACCATATTTTTCCCCTGAAATATTTACTGAGTTTTTCTGGGTAGGTGATTCTTGGTTTTAATCCTAGCTCCTTTGACCTCCAGAATATCATATTCTAAGCCCTTCAATCCCTTAATGTAGAAGCTGCTGAATCCTGTGTTATCCTGATTGTGTTTCCACACTATTTGAATTGTTTCTTTTTGGCTGCTCGTAATATTTTCTTCTTTATCTCCGAACTCTGCCACCTGGCTATAATATTCCTAGGAGTTTTCTTTTGGGGATCTTTTTCAAGAGGTGAACAGTGAATTTTTTCATTTTCTATTTTGTCCTCTGATTCTAAAATATCAGGGCAATTTTCCTTGAGAATTTCTTGAAGGATAATTTCTAGGTTCTTTTTTTGATCATGGCTTTCAGGTAGTCCAATAATTTTTAAATTATCTCTCCTGGATCTATTTTCCATGTCAGTGGTTTTTTTTTTCCATTGAGATATTTCACATTCCCTTCTGTTTTTTCATTTGTTTGGATCTGTTTAACAGAATCTTGATTTCTCATAGTCATTAGCTTCCATTTGCTCCAGTCTACTTCTGAAGGAAAGATTCTCTTCAGTGAGGTTTTGAAATTGTTTTTCTATCTGGCAAATTTGGCTTTTTAAGGCATTCTTCTCTTCATTGGCTTTTTGGACCTCTTTTGCCATTAGAGTTGATCTATTTTTTAAGGTGTCATTTTCTTCAGTCAGTTTGTTGACTCTCTTTTCGTGATTTTCTTGCATCATCCTCATTTCTCTTCCCAATTTTTCCTCTACTTCTCTTACTTGATCTTTAAAATCCTTCTTGAGCTCCTCCATGGCCTGGAAGAAATTCATATTTTTTTTGGAAACTTTTGGTGCAGGAGTTCTGACTTCATTGTCTTCTTCCCATTCCTCACTTTTATTCTTTTTGCCCCCAATAAGAGAATCTAAAGTTGGACGGCTGTGCTTGCTTTGCTTCCTTTGCTTGCTCATTTTGCCACTCATTTACTTGACTTTTGAGGTCTTTGCTACAGTATAACTCTGCTTCCAGAGGGGAGAGCTTTATCCCAAATTGCTGGAGTTTTCACACCTGCCAGAGCTATTAAGAGGGAACTATTTCTGCAGTTCCCACAAACTCTGGCTCACTGGTAACACATCTCAGGACTACCACCCAAGTCCATGATTCAGATCCAGGCAGGTTAAAGCAAAAGTGATTCCTCTTTGAATATTTGCTTGCCCCCCCCCCCATGATCTGCAGGCCAGGAGCTATGTAGCAGCCATGTGGAGGTGGCAGCAGGGCCACACGCCTCCACAACTTCTAGTTCTGGTGCCAGGTTTTAGACCTGCTCCTCCTTCCCCCCTACCCCAATTCCACACAGACTTCTCACATTTTCTTTGGCATTTATAGGTTGATAATTGCAGAAACCACCACAGCTGCTAGTGATCCACTCTTAAGAAGTCTGGTTGGGGCCACCCTGGGGCTAAAACTGTGGACTCATACAGGGCTGGGCTCAGCTCCCAGCACAGTGTGATGAACCCTTCCTGTCTGCCTGCCAGGCTGCCTTCAGCAGGAGATGTGTTTCTTTCTGTCACTTTGTGGGTTCTGTAGCTCTAAACTTTGTTTAGAGTCATATTTTATAGGTATTTGAAGTGGTTATGGGGGGAGCCACAGAGTTTTCCTGCTTCTACACCATCATCTTGGCTCCACCCCCCAGATGGATATTCTTTAAATGATGATTGGTCTCAGATATTCCTGCTTATCATGGATATCTAATCATTGTTCCAAATCTGAAATGTTACAAAATGTCACTTTTGGAAAACTGACTTTCTGTACTTTCTTTTTGTCTGAGATCCAGTCCACTGTGTCCTTCAGATCCTTCAATAGACACCTAGATACCTAGGTTTCTTATTAAAATTCATTTTCAATTTTTAGTAAGACAATCAATATTATTAATTAATTAATCAATAGATTAACCTTTGCAAATATCTACCATGAGCCAGGCACTGTTGTTCGTACCTGGCATGTAGATTTTAAGAATGGAACAACCCTTACTCACAAGGATTTTAATATTTGCTGAATTTGGGGCAATGAGCATGAGAGCCTGATCCACTATTCAAACTTTGGAATTATGTTTGTTTGTTTGTTTTAAGTAGCTTCATTCATGTCCATCTCTTTGTGATCCCATTTGGGGTTTTCTTTTCAAAGACAATGGAATGATTTGCTCTTTCCCCTTCGAACTCATTTTACAGATGAGGAACAGAGGCAAACAAGGTTAAGTGACTTTCCTTGGGTCACATAGCTAGTAAGTATCTGAGGCCTAGAATTCTATCAATTGTACCACCTAGATGCTCTATCAATTACCATGAAATCTCAAACATCTTAGCTTCCTTCATTGTCATATTCTTCAATTTTGTGTTGCCTTGTCACAGGTTTTGGTTTCTCTCTGCCTCTCCAGATTCCTTTCTTCTTTGGTTTTCCACTTCAACCACTTCCATTTTTTCAAAGAATACTTTATTCTCCCTGATTGGCCTGGGGTTAGAATGGCATTCCTTCAGTCTTTTTCACTTCCCCCCTTACTAGAGAGATCAGTTTATATTTTGGACAGAATTGTTTAATGGGCACTGGCAGAAGCACAAATATGGTGAGTTATCTGATGATCACTGAAATAATCCCTTTGCAAGTATGGAGTTTTTCAGAGTTGAAGGAAGTAACATTAAAAAAAAAAAGGGTTTATTTTGTGTTTAAGAATGGTTTCAATCAAATAACTTACACAAGTTATGGTTTTCATGAAAAAAGGGTTTTTTTTTAATTAAATAGAAATAGAAAGAAGAAACAGAGCCAGTATCTTTTTTTTTTCTTTTATGAATTATTTCTGTATTCTAGGATAAAAGGTCTGAATTTAAATTCAGCTTCAGATATTAACTGCGTGATTCTGGGGAAGTTGTAATTTAACTTCTGTTTACCTTAATCCACTGGCGAAAGATATGACAAATCACTTCAGTATTTTTGCCAAGAAAACTTTAAACAAAGGCACAAAGAGTCAGATATGACTAAATCACTGAACAATACCATTCTTTAGAAATACAAATATCAGGAATCCATTTGTATCTATATTTTAAGTTTCAGCTACTCGATTCTTTATGGTGGCTACCTAGGATAAACTCCTAGATTTAATAAACCATATGAAAAGGAAAAAGAATTAAACATGACCTAAATAAATGGTCATACTCAGAAGTGGTCAAAAACATGCTCCACATAAATTGCACATAGAATCATGCTGTAGATATAATTCATACTTCAGGTATAGCTTTGGACCAGATGATTTTTAAATATCTTTCTGTTCTCAGAGCTCATGATGCTGAAGTCAATATCAAATATATTAATTTTTTAAAAAGTAAAGAAAAAAATGAAAAAGTATTGTCAACATTTTTTTAGTTGAGAGAGGTATAAGATTCTGGTTTTGAAATAAATGTACATACAAAGATAAGATGAACATTAAATAACTAAAGATCTATAACTATATATGAAGCTATCTACATTTCTATTTATATAGTTAACTACATGTCTATTACTATAAGTAAGGATATATAAAGATAATAAATCAACAGTGAAACATTTAATACAAAAATTAATGATATAAAAAAAGTAATACCACAAATGTAGTTCATGTAATTCATACAAAATTAATTTGATATTTATTTTTTCTGGGAACAAAAATGTTGGTTTCAAAGAACTCATGGACTGAAAAAGAAAATAAAGGAAATAGACTAAAAGGCCACAATATTGGATTGTTTTTTTCTTATCTTTTTCTTGATTTTCTCTGTTATCTTTGAAGTGTCTTTTCTCTTCTGCTCCTCCTATAATAGAACAGGGAACGGGTGAAGAATCTTTGTAACTAATGTTTCAGGAGTGAGTTTTTGCATGTTTCTTCTTTCAGTAAAATCTATTTCACAACTATAGTCCAAAATAAAATTATTCTCAATTCTGCAACTCTGCACTTCCCATCCAAAGAGAAGGTGGAAATGAAATAGTATGATTGGCAGCTTGTGTTGATTATAGGCCCTAAACTATAACAATGGAATAGATTCAGATGAATACTGGGATATATTGGTGGAATTGTGTGGGAGTCTCTGTACAGTCTTATCTCAAACAAGCAGATTTTTAAAAATCTTTCTTGCTAAACTCCTCCACTAAAATAATCTTGAATTCTTCTGCTACACCTATCCTTCCCCTTCCCCCTACTCTCAAAAAAACCTGATGAAAAATTAAAAGTTTGACTGGAAGTTTCTCAAATTGTATCTCTTTGCTCATATTTCCTAGGCACTGACTATATTGTATTTTGTATATTAGTCATTTTTAAGTTCTTTTTTTTTTTTTTTTGCTTTTTGGAGGGCAATTGGAGTTAAATGACTTGCCCAAAGTCACACGGCTAGTAAGTGTGTGAAATCTCTGGGACCAGATTTGAATTCAGGTCCTCCTGACTTCAAGGTTGGTGCTCTATTCACTGCGCCACCTAGACACTCCCATTTTTAAATTTTTTAAGTAAAAACTAAATTTTATCTATGAGTTTCTTTCATGTTGAGACATAGAAAAATGTTGTATACATGAAAGTGACGAGTAAGTGTTTAATGTACTATTGTTAAACTGAATTTTTTGAGGTGCCATAAGAAATTTTCCTTTTGGTATATAGTCTAAAAATAATTCATTTATTATATATTTATTTCAAAGAGTCATCATATAGTCAAATAATATATAGGTGTGAAAATATTTTAAAATGTCTTAAATATATATGGTATGTCTTAAAAACTAGGCTCTGACTATTTTTCACCAATAAATTTCTATGTCAATTATTTCCTTCTTATTCATCATCTTTTAATTATTATTATTAATATTTTATTTTTTCATATTCACTATTGTCTAATTTTCATCCAGTTTAGTGGGCTTAAGAAAAAAAGTGATCTTAGGATATATCACTATTCTTCAGTCTCTTCATATTTTCATGGGGTAAATAAAATGGTTGCTTTTTGCAAATCAAGAATATTGGCATAAACATTCAACTTTTGTAGACTCACTGAAACATTTTCCAGAGATAATTTCAAAAGCACACAAGAAATTAAATTTACTTCATATTATAACCAAATTATTTTAATTTTTAGCTTATTATTTCAGTGTTTTAAAAGCTTTT
>CM053585.1:429744204-429763218 GCA_028646515.1 Pseudochirops corinnae
GTCATTGTAGATTTAAATTTATCTTCTACTTCTCTAATTTCATTTTTAAAATCCCTCTTCAGATTCTCCAAGAATGCTTTTTGGGCTAGAGACCAATTCACATTTCCTTCTGTGGTCTCCAGTGTGTGTGTAAAGTCCATGTTGCCTTCTGAGTTTGGTTGTTCTTGCTCACTATAGAATGATTTGATGGTTCTAGCCTTTGCAGTTTCCTTCTTCCCCACTGTGGTTGCCTATATCCTGTATTTTTAGAGCGGATATCTGCTTCTGGGGTGCAGAAGTACTGAGTTTCTCAGGCTGGGAGGTAGGGGTTTGGTTGTAACTTTGTGAGCTGTGGCCTCTGAGTGTGTGGGCTGAGGCCAGGGCCAGGACTCTCAGTGTTTCCCCTGAGTTACCTGAGGCTCACAGAGTAACTTGTGGGGGCGGGATGTTCTGGCTCCTTCAGGTTTCCACCTGTTTCTCTGGGCTGCTTCTCAGGCAGGCTCACTGTAGTAGAAGGGTGGGGCTGTAGTTTGCTGATTGGCCAGGTGGTTCTAAAGCATACCTGGGCTTTTGTTGTTATGGCTTGCTGGCTCCACCTACCTGGGCTTAGGCTCCGGACAATCTCCTTTCCCCCTTCCTCAGTGATTTCCAAGCCTGGGGCTGTTTACACTTAGGCAAGAATGTACTCTAGATGTACTCTAGGAAAATGCCTTTTGACTTTTCTGGGTCAGGGACAGGGATCAGAGCACCTAGATTTTATTCTTCCAGCCTGACTTCTGGAAGTTTGGATATGTAGTTTCAAACATCCAGGCCTCGGGTTGCTAGCCTCAGGAAAAACCGCTGACCCTGCTATGCTCCCTGTGTTCCCTCCTACCCAGTTCTGTTGGTCCTCTGCTCTACATTGAGATGGCTGCAGAATCCTCCAGCTAGGTGAGTCTGCTGTGTGGGGCTTCTCAGTCTTCCACACTCAGCTCTCAGGTCCACGCTGGTGCCGCTCCTGTGTGCTCCACATTATCCCTGCCCTGACCTGAGTAGGCACTTTTCTGGGCTGGGAATCTGTCACTCTCCATCTCCCAATGGGTTCTGTCACTCTTAAATCCTCTCAAATTTACTTTTTAGCTTTTAATGACGAAATTCTTGTGGAGCTTGGAGAAGCTACTGCTTACTTCTCGCCATCTCAGCTCCGCCCTCCCAGCAGACAATTTTTAAGGCACATTTTTTAGCCTCTCCATCACACCAGAAAGTGAGAAGTGCAGTCCTTAAAAGGCTGCTTAGATACCCAGAGGGCTGCTAAATTCCACTGCTGCTTCCAGTAAGAAATGACCCTATGATCTGGGCAGTCCATGTGCAGGATTGTGACTATAGCATCCAATGTATCTGCACTTGCTGTTTTATCACTTGATTGCTATCACAGGACTTTGAGATAGGTAAAAATGCTAAAATTTTGTGAATGATATATTTTGATTTATGTGTAAATTGGATTTAAGTGAGGTAGAGTTGCATAAAGTTGTTGGCCTCACTCTTTCCTCCAGAGTCATCACAGTGCATTAGCAGGACAAAATTAAGACAACTGGTTATGGCTCAAGATACAGTGGAAGACCTTGGTGTCTTAATGTCTAACCAAGCGCTAAGCTCTCCATAGCACCTGCCTCAGCTGCCTTCATCACCATTGGAACAATTTGTTCTCATCCACGCATTACACCAAGGGAAGTCATCACATGCTTGGAGTAGGCACCCCCATAATTCACAAATGCATTTGAGACCTCTTGGTACCCTCAACCTGATTTAGCCTGTCTGCTATAACAGTTTACCAGGTGAGCCACAGGTGAGAGTTGGGTGGAACAGGTCGACACAAAAGGCAGAAAGCAGCCCTGAAAAGGGTCCAGCAACCTTCACACCAGCAGTACTATTATTCCCTAGACACACCCAAGATAGTTCTCTTCTCTCTCTAGATTACTTCACTTGGTGATGCCATCAGTTCTCATGAATATAATTACCATTTCCATTTTGATGCTTCCAGAATCCACCTTTGTGACCCCAGTCTCTCTGCTGACCTCCCATCTCAAGTCTTCCACTGACTTTCAGACCTCTCAAACTGGATGCCTAGGCAACATCTTAAACTCAAAATCTAAAACAGAACTCATTTTCTGTCTTCCTATACCCTACCCCACCCTCATACCTTCCTTATTACCATAGAGATCAACACCATCCTCCCAGTCCTTCCATCTCACAATCTGGGATTCATCCTGGATTTCTCATTATTGCTCACTCCCAAATTCAAACTGCTGCCAAGATCTGCTAATTTTTGCCTTGGCAAAATCCCTCTAATACCCACCATACCTCTCCTACTCCCATTTTACCAGTGTAGGCTTTCGTCATGTTATGCCTTGCGTGTGGCCATAGTATGCTGGTAGATTTTTCTGACTTGGTGCTCTCCCCATTTAAATGCATTCTCCATTTAGTTACCAAAGTGATTTTCCTAAAACACAGGTCTGATCATGTCACATCCACATCCTCATTCAATATACTCCATTGTCTTCATATTGTCTCCACAAGAAAATACAAATATTCTGTTTGACATTCAAAGCCTTTCATAACTTAGTCCCCTCCTACCCTTCCAGTCTTCTTATATTTTTACATCCCAACATGTACTTTTTGATCCAATGATTTTGGCCTCCTGGGTGCTCCATAAATGAGATTATCTCGTGGTTCTAGAAACTTTCTCTACCAGTTCCCCATTTCTGGAATGTTCTCCCTACTCTGCTTGGACTACTAACCTCTTTGGCTTTAAGTCCCAACTAAAATTCCACCATCTGTAGGAACCCTTTCCTAACCTCTCTTTATTCCGTCTTTTAAATATTTTCTATTCATCCTGTATATGACTTCCCTAGTATATTTATGCTTGTTGTATCCCCCATTAGATTGTTAGCTCCTTGAAGAACTGTCTTTTTTCTCCTTTTGTGTTCCCAGTGCTTTGTAAAATACTCTCTGACACATAGTAATCACTTAATAAATGTCTATTGGTTGTTAATGATGTTTTCAAATGTTTTTTTTTCTTTTTTCCTTCTTTTTATGATTGTTAAAAATCTACAACTCTTCTTTTGAAAATTGTGACCATTAATCTATTGAGGATTTTTTTTTGTCTTATATTTCTGTTAGTTGTCTCTATGGTCATATATTCTCAATGCAAAAATATATTTATGTGAATATTGCACTGTAAAATAAGCAACAGTCTAATTAGAATAGCAAGCTTTGTCATGTTTAAAGACTGAAAATCACCACAGGATCAGAAAGGGTTTTCTGCTGCAAAAATCAGGACATGTAATCACATATAAACAAATACATTCAACAAATATTTTTGACCACCTGCTACATGCAAAACTCCCTTCATTCTTAAGCCTGACACATAATAGAGTCAGTTTTGATTGATTCATTGACTGATAAATGAACAAAAACTAATAAACAAATTCTCCTTTTAACATATTCCTAGTAATAACAGGAAGAAGAGGCTAAACATATTTCATGTTTCATTATCTTTAGTGCTTATTTCTTATTGGTTCCACTTTTGTTTTCCATTAGGCCATGGGTGATTGACACAGTATTAATTTTAATGACAGGCTTGTATTACAATACTCATTGCATAGGTAGAAACATACATAAAGCTAAATTTGTATATGACTCACTTAATATAATCCAGGAATTTTTTTTTCCATCTGTGAAATGGACCTACTGTAGCATTAATTGTTTCATAACAGTAAAGTGTGGAAAAAAGATAACTGTGTCTTATTTTCTGACTCAAAGGATATTTCAGAAGTTAAGGTCATTAAACTGGAGCATCAGCTATAAAACTTTTATCTATCAAGCCAAAGAAAACCTGCTAAGCCCAATGCCTTATAGCTATTTTACCTTGAGCAGTGATTTCATCAAATCCCAGAAGCAGAGAGTAATCAATCCATTTCCCAAACATCCCAAAACTGAAAGAGATTACCTGAACTTTAGGTCATAATACCTAAGGCAACTGCTTTGTTACTATCCTTACATTTTCAACCAATCTAAGGACTTTATGGTTTCCATTAAATCAAAAGTCTTATCTTTTGACATTCCCTTTGCAGTATTCCTGTCCAATGACAAAGCTGCAAAGTACCTACTTGACAGAAAAAAACGTATGTGCAGCAAAGACCAGAAATATCTGGTTTGAAGTCCCAAAGAGTATCAGGCAAATGGCCTTGGACCAAAACATTGTGCCACACAAAAGAAACCTAGATATAATGAAAGAGGGAATTTCATGCAAACTTTTGTCATTAAGTAAAGAAGAGAGAGAGAGAAAAAAAGGCTAATCTATGTCATGTGTGTGTGTGTGTGTGGGGGGGGTTCCAAACAGGGTCTATGTCATATCTTTATATTAATATTCTCCACGAACTCTTTGAATAATCTCTAAGGTCCCTCAAGATAGGTAAGTGGCACAGTGGAGAATGCATTTGACCTGGAGTACAAATCTAGCCTTGGAAACTTATCAGCTATGTAAGCTTGGACAAATCACTTAACCGCGATCTGCCTGTTTCCTTATCTATAAAATGGGAGTAATGATAACATGCACTGCTGAAGGTTGTTGTGAATATCATATGAGATAATATTTATAAATCACTTTGTGAATTTATGGTGCTTGAGATACTAGGTGTTGTTTATTTTATCCCTAAATCCTCATATTCTATGGTTTGGGGCAAGTCACTTAATGTCCTGTGGCCTTATAATAATCCTTTTCTGTTCTAATTTATATATGAAAATTTCTCACAGAGCTCTTTTTAGGTGTTTGCTACAGTCAGAATAAACATAAAATTTAAACAGGGAAAATGGCAATTACTAGCCTTGATAATCACATCTAAAAATAAGGAGTTTAAATTTGATGGTATCTAAAAGTTTTTGCCATTATATTATAGGACCTCATACTCCAAAAAGTTGAATAATTGATATGGTTTCTAGTGATGTTGAGGAGCACTTTTTACCTCGACTTCTTTAAGATAAAAAGAAAAGGATTTTTCAAGGCTTCATGGTATAATGTTACTCTTGTTGAAGGTTCCAGCAGCTCATCTTGACACAGCATTTCCATACATTTTTTATTTGATCCTTAACAATAATCCTGAAAGGGATTATTAACCAGGTTCCTAGAGAAAGAGGAAAATAACAGTTCTACCAGGTGTTAGTCTTTTGTGCCACCAATTCATTGGAGGCTAGAACTCTTGGGATGTTTAGTGTTTGGTCATGTTGTACCTGCATAATTGATACTCCACAAGATGGATCTCACATATTAATTGAGAAAAAGTGAAACCAAATGTGATATATCATCATAAAGATTATAACAGAATTCATAACTAAAATTACTCATATATAATTAAAACAATTAGTCTTTCTTCATCTCTTACAGTTGCTAGTGCTCTTCACCTCCTGAAATTAAAATGCTTAGCATATGTTTCAAATTTACTTACCTTTCATATATATTATTCTTTCCTCCCCACCTCAAATCTATCTCTACTGATATAATTCAAATCCCTTAAAGCTAGAGACTGTTTTATGTTTTTGTTTTGCTTCTTTTTTTCTGTACAGCCGTAGAACCTAACATGGTCTCTTACAAATATAGGAAGTTGTTTGTTGAAATGAATGGAACGAATATGGAATCATAACAATAATTCCAAATATATGAAATACACAGAGAGGGAGGGAGAAAGAGGAAGAGAGGGGGGGAGAGAGACAAAGAGACAGAGCCAGAGACAGACAGAGAAAGAGAATAGTTATGCAATGACTACTAGATGGAGAAATAAAAAGGCCTAGAGCCAAAATGACAATGAGGTAGGGGCGGGGGTGTCTATGTTACTATATACCTTTTATCAGGCAACCCTTGGGTACTTTACTTCAGTTTATACATGGGACTCTTCTTATTGAACTATTGCTAGAGCTTTTTCTCCTGCATAAAATATTGCAATAGGGAATATATCCCTTTACATACTCTCCTTTTTAGTCTTAATAAATAGGGCTTTTCACTTGTCTATAGCCTTTGTGGGCTTAGCTAAATAGGCTCTCAACTTTACAAGTCTAAGCCTCTCTTAATATATGTGTTACTGGTAAGGATAAACACTGAGCCAACTTTACATTTCTAATTCACACTACATAAGGATAACTTTGGAAGAAGTTACTGTTATTTCAGAGTTGAGGATGGGAAATGGGAATTCAATAGGGAAAATCTTGACTATAATTCAATCATTTTGCACAAGTTACAAAGATGTCAGGTGTTGGTTAGCAAAGTAAAGATGATGGAATAAAGGGATCATTCTAGCTGAATTCTCTCAAATTTCCCCTCAAAATGACTTTAAAATACCCTGTCAAATAGAATTTGGGGATGGTATGACCAAGAAATGATTGGGGTGAGATTTTTTTTTAAACTAGAACTCTGGATCTCAGAAGAAGAGGTTTGTGACATGAGTTTGGGGGCTGGCTGTAAGAACAGCATGGCAGCAAAATCAGCTGTGGGTCTTGGCTGCAGCAGCACCACTGGGGACTCTCACTGTCTAAATATAATAAGAGGATTAGACAACTGATCAGAGAGAGATTACATGGGACCCTTGTGTAGGCAATGGGTGCAGGATCAGGTGTCATTTGCCAAATTCACTGAATATCACCCAGTTATAGGTCACAGTTCTAGAGTAGAGGACCACAAATTAGCACATCCCATTGTAGGGGCCAAAGAGAGAGAAGAAAACAGATTTCAAAGTCCTAGTTGCAGTTCCAAAATAGGAAAGGAACAGAGCTCCTATTCCTTAGTTACAGTTTCAGAGTATAGAACAGTATTAGTGCTTGTGGTCTCAAGGGAGTAAGAATTCTTCCTGCCTAAGGACCAGAAAGCAGACTAGAAGAACAGGGAACGCACCTTTTCTTGGATAATATCACCTTCAAAACAATAAAAATTTACAGACCCCGAGAATTAGCTGTGAAAACAGCAGGGGAGAAAAGCCTGAAGATTGGGAGAGTGACTCCCACCAAACATTAGAGATGAGTAAAGCCCAACTCCAATATAAAGTTCAAGAAATACGCTAAAAATACAGCAAACAAAAACAAAATAAACTAACCATGAAAAGCTACCATGGGAAGCTCAAGACAAAAACTCAGAAGATGAAAATGTGAAAACATTTTAAGTGAGCGCCTCAGGAAAACCACAGATAGGATCTAAGCTAAGAAATAATTCCTAGATAAGCTAAGGAGATATAAAAAGAACAAAAATTCTTTTTAAAAAACTAAGAAAAGCAGAGAAAATTTGGGGAAAATGAGAGCAATGAAAGAAAATTATGAAAAGAGAATTAAAAACAGTACAATAGTCCCAAAAATTCTAGAAAAAAACTCAAAAGCAGAATTGACCAACTCGTAAAATAAGTACAAAACTTCACTGAAGAAAAATAACTGCACAAATATTTGTGAGAGTGGAAAGGGGAGACATGAGATTCATCATTTGCTTAGGAAAGCTAAGCAGTTTTAAGGTCTTATGAAATATTTCAAAGAAAACTATTATGACTTAGTATGTACAAAGAGTCTTAAAATAAAGTATATATAATATGTTTCTTCTATAGAAGCATATCTATGAACATATGGGTTTTTACTAGTTCCATTAGCATATAATGAAAGAAAAAAGGTAACCAATATCATGCAAGGTCTTGGTCCATCACCAGGGTTTATTTCACAGGTAGAAATCTGCACCATGACTAGGCCTTTAGATCACAGAAATCACATAAAAAGATTATTGAGGAAAAAAATCCATCTCTCAGTCAAGTCCTTGTGACTCTTCAGGGATCACATATCTAGATTTCTAGCTCTGGTGAAATCCTTTACTAGGGTATTCATTGATAATCAATTGTTTTGAAATTTATTATTGTTATTATTTTCTACATTATGGTATGTGTGTGTATATAATGATTTTGTGAGATCTATGAACTTTAATATCTTTTCTCATCCTTTCTTCAAGGTCAGTACTTTGTTTTGCATGTGTTCTTTTTTGCTTTCCTATTCCAAGATTTCCATCAGAGAAGAACTCTCTTATGAATCTATGAAATTCTTTCTTACAGCTTAAATTTCTTTAGAGTTTTTTAATATGCAATGGGATCCCTAATTTGTGACTTATATTTATTCCTAATTTCATTTTTATGAATTTATATTTATCTTCTTTTAACCTTTTTGGAGTTTATTGCTGTTTCATACTCTCTAGAGAATCCATAAAAGTCTCTTTCTTTGGATATTATTAGTTAACTTTGCTTCACATTAAAATGTTTGATAAGTGAATTTTATATAGGCTGTTTTTATTCTTTATCCCACTGTTGTTTTTTTTAAAATTAGGACTTTCACTGTTCATTGATTTGATTGTGGATGGGCTTTAATGAAAGCCTTTTCTCATGGTATCTTCACTATTTCAAACATTTACTTGTATTTCTCCATCACTAACATTCTGTTCCCTTCTTTGATGATGAGCAGAATACCAGAGTTTGGATGCAAGACTGCCTGAACCTCTTAATGTTGAGGAATTTGGGGATTATTGACCTGGATCCCTGCATGAAGCAACCTCAAGAGGACATGACTCACCGTGACTGGTTTCCATTTACCCTTTCCTTCAGGCCTAAGGCAGGCACCCTGGTTGACATTTAATCCGGTTCCTCCCTCTACTCTCCCTCTTTTTTTCATTCCGGCAGACAGAATCTGCATCTAACATTTGTTGTTGGGGGCAGGGGAGGAAATGGGAGCAGAATCATTTCAGACAGAGGGATTCCATGTCATAAGGAAGCTTGGTAAGGAAAGCTTAAAACACTACATCCTACATTTCTAGTCCCCGTCCCTTCATATGGGCAGCTAGGTGGTACAGCAGATAGAGTGTTGTACCTGGAAGACTCATCTTCCTAAGTTCAAATCTGTCCTCGGGCGCTGAGTCAAACTGGACAAATCACTTAACCCTATTTGCCTTCATTTCTTCATCTTTAAATGAGCTAGAGAAGGAAAATGGCAAATCACTTCACTATCTTTGCCAAGAATACTCCAAATGTGGCCATGAAGAATTAGACATGACTAAAGTGACTGAAGAGCAACAAATTCCTTCATACACTGCCTGGTACATATCTCTGGTTTCTCTCATGTGACTGGGCAGAATGGGCATCTATTGCTTCATATTGGGTGGGAAATAGAATTCAGGTCATTACTGCAACTTCCAAGGTCCTTGTCCTTAGTAAACTTCATTGGTGAGAGACTGCAGCCCTCTGTACTGGTAAACTAAATGATTCCAAACTCTGGTCTCCTTTCTTTCATGTGAATGGACAGAGTCAGTATCTGTTCGTTCTTATAGGATAGAAGTTGGGAGAGTATTTGGCCACCATCACTAGAGCAGTGTGATTCCTTACCATGGGAAGACACCAGATAAAAATCTAAACATGTAGATAAAAATAACACCTACCTCACAGGATAATTTAACTCATGCAAAGCATTTCACAAACTTTAAATCATGTTATAAATACTATATTATTGCTATTGTTATTTTTAGATAAATTGCAGATTTTCATTTGGATTTCCTAACCCTGACTTTTATGTGTTTGAAGAAAGAGAGCTAGATAAATCAGTTAGTACAATCTCCTCAGTTTTACACATGAAGAAATTGAAATACAAAGTGATTAAATGACTTGCCAAGGTCACATAAACAAGGAATTACCTAGTTGAGATACAAACCCATGTCCTTTAAGTTCAAGCCCAATCATCTTTTCAGTTCACCACCCCCACTATCCCACAATCATTGTTTTTTGTGCTCTTCTATCAAGATTTCATTGCTATGATTAAGTTAATCCTACCATCTTCTTAATATTCCCTTTTCCCTCTTCCTCTCCCTAGGTAGTTACTTTGAGAAAATTGATTTTATAAAAGGAATCAAACTGTCATTTTGCTATTTCTGTACAGAATTTAAATTGTTAAGCATAGTAGTCAAGTTCACTTGGAATGTTTCTTGTGAAAGCTTCTTTGTGGTTGATTTTTTGATATGTTATATGGACAGTTTAAGCAACTTGCAAATTCATTCCCTTAGTATTGTACACAATGACTAGAATAGAAGAATTTAGGGTTCATCTTTGGTCATATCCTGTGCAGCTCCATAATTTTGAAAATTCTGGAAATTGGCTGAAATGATTTTCTCATATATAATTTTTAGACATTTTCTTTAATCACATTTTCTAGAGAGAACCCTAACATTGACATTTTCTCTCCAAACCTTAACAGCTAGTTGTATCATTTTCTTGTAAGATTCTCAATTTTTTTTATTCTTCCACTCATGTTTTAGATCATTTCATTGATGGTCATAGTACTTTGCCTGTTTTGTATTCTGATAGGTAAATTCGATTGCCAGTAAATCACATGATAATTTATTATACACTGATAATACCACATTGTTGCTTCATTAACAACTTTTTACTTTCTTTTCTTTAATGAGATAATTTATTTTTTTATTATTGTCAAATATTTTAGTTTTCCCTTAATACATACATACATACATATATATATATATATATATATATTTTATTCTACACAGTAAGTCGTATATAGTTATAGTTTCATTTCTGGACATTGTTGATGCTAATCAGTTATCTTTTACTTCCAATGCCTTTTCTTCATTTTCATTTAACACATATTATTTATTCATCATGCATTTTCTGTTCACTCATTTTTGTTGTTATTCCTTTTCCCCTCTTTTTTTCTATTGAATTTGTTTGTTTCCCTATTTTTCTGTTTTGTGTATTGCTGTGACTCTCTTACTTTTAACCTCTCCACTATCTCAGCAAAACCTCCCAAACTCATTTCTACTAAGTAATATCAAGTAAAAATAAGTTTTTCTCTCATAACAACTCATGTTAAATGATATAGCTCTAAATCTGTATCTAGGTAATGTAATTATCCACATCTCCCACCACATCCCAGCAAAAATATTACCACACAACAAACTCACATGAGTTTTAAGATTTCATAACATACATAGTTCAGGAATAACATTTTTCACTGAGTTTCTATTTTAAATAGAATGGAAAAATTTGTTCTAGAAAAATAAGTTTAAAATTTTTGTTCTCCAGTTTTGTTGTGTCGTCTCTCTATCACCAAGGATTCAAATCTCTCATATTTCATAATGTAGGAAAAATTCAGTGTGAACCAATGAGTGAAAAAACACTAGACTGTTGATTATAAGATCTGTTTTGTTGTTGTTGTTGTTGTTAGAGCTTTGTCAAAAACTGAGTTAAAAAATGTGTTTCTAAATATTTCGAATTATGTGAGGAGCAATATTTTACTCATATCCCCCTATCATGAATTTTTGGGAAAACTTTTATTAATGGTTTTCAAATAATAAGTACTCCTTCCCATTTCCAGTTATGACATTTTTATCTCATGTGAGAGATGAAAATAAATTAAAAGGAATATGATATTGTTGAATTGGCCTTTTTTTGTTTTTTAGCTTTTTGCAATATATTATTGATGTGGTCCCCTAGCTATTAGATATTCTATGGAGTCTATGCAGACTTTGTATTTTAGTACAAGTAGTCAAATATTTTTGAGGATAAAATTCATCATAAAAAGAAAGTATTATTTAGGAAATATAGTATCTGGCAAAATCCAATTATTTTTGAGGTGAATTTTAAAGTCTTATTCAACTAATTTTATAAATTATCAATTTGTTTACATTTTTATTTTTGGTTCCAGATTTTCTCCCTCCCTCCACCTCTCTCTAACTCAATGGGAAGGAAATAAGGTGCCCATTATACCCGTAAGAGGTCATACAAGACAAATTTACGCATTAGCCATCTCGAAAAATAAAACTCCAAAAGGGATCACAAAGAGTCAGGCATGATTAAGAATGATAAAATAATACCATTTCTTGTTAAGACAAAGAACAATCATTCACTTTTGGTGATTACTATGGGCACAGATGATGCTTCCAGAAGTCATCTAGAAAGTATTGCTAAATATTTTTAAACTTTAGGCAGCTAACTAAAACCTATAAGATCATGATTGATATTTTCTTTCATTTTTTAATTTTAATTTTTTACTTTTTTTGGGAGGGCAATTGGGGTTAAATGACTTGCCCAAAGTCACATGGCTAGTAAGTGTGTCAAGTGTCTAAGTCCGCATTTGAACTCAGGTCCTCCTAACTCCAGGGCCATTGCTCCACTCACTGTGCCACCTAGCCACCCCCATGATTGATATTTTCAATTGTTGCCAAAGGCAAATTACTTAAGAGGAGAAAGGGAACTGAAAGATGAATGTGTGATTAAGAAATGTCTATAAATGAGATTTGCCTTTTTTGACCTATGTTTAAATATTAAAAAAAAAAAAAAAATTACAGGCTTCTTGCCAGAGACAGAGCAGTACCCTAAAAGAAGAAAATGCTTGCATAAAATACTACATACTGAATCAGAATGGCTTTAATCTTAAAAAGAAGGGGGGTTGAGTAAATTGCCTATAGCCATCTACTGCAGATAAGAGATGCTAGCAATAAGTATCAGCAGTATAGCAGTGCAGTAGACTATAAATTTATAGAAGAAAAAATTCAAGATAAAAGAAAAGGCTAATATCCATGGGTACTGCTAACTCTACTCAGATGAACAAAGTGTGCATGGCATGCAACATGAACTGGAAATTCTTTTGCAAGGAAGTACACTTAGCCTTAGGGCACTGAGGAGGTATAGTGGATAAATTGTCAGGCCTGGAGTCAGGGAGACTTCTCTTCCTGTTTTCAAATCTGACCGCAGACACTTACTGTTTGTAAAATCCTGAGTAAGTCACTTAACCCTGTATACCTCAGTTCCTCATCTGTAAAATGAGCTAGAGAAGGAATTGGAAAACTGCTCTATTATCTTTGCCAAGAAAATCCCAAATAGAATATGAAGTGTTGGACTTGACTGAAAAAGAACTGAATAACATTAGAGGTATGAATGCAATGTGATGGGATGAGATACATACTTTAATTATAGCTATGTAAACATATGCGATAGTTAAAAACAATATGATATACAAAAGAGCATGAAGTGGGTAGGAAAATCAGAATTTCTTATAAATCTGTAAATAAATGGAGACATGAGTCATGGGAAACATAGTGAAAGTCATTTTGTTGAAGACCAGTGGAGGGAGGAACAGAAGAAGGTCTCTTAATCTCTTTCAGACTCAGTTTGTTTTCTGATCCGTAAAATAGTTACAATAATAGCATACATATCACAGAATTTTAAAGGTAAAATGAGATGCAAAAAATTAAAATTAAAAGATAAAATATTTTGTAGAACATTTTTTACATTTTGAAGAATATCTAAATTCTAGCTATCATTATTATTAGATCTGTTAAATATCTCCAAAAGGAAATTAGTCAGAAAGAACCATTAGAGCCACATCATGTCAGAGAAAATCAAATTCTGAATAATTTGTATGACTGAGCAATTGAAGAAATACAAAATTCATAATTTATTTTATCAATATTAGAAAAGCAATTGACATATTCTTTCTTTGCTGTATTTTTCCTATTTGCATGTATTGGTAAAATTATTAGATGCTGATTATTCAACAGTACATTTGGTGGATTTGGAAATAATTAGTCATACCAAATAATAGTTATTAGTGTTGAATACACACTTGAAAGGAGGTTTTAAGGAATACATCCAGGAAGCCATCTATTTTACTAAGTTGTTTAACTTAGCAATACAGGGACATATACCATAACTATCAAATATACAGATTACAAAAAATGTCTCAGTTTCTCACACTGAAATGAATTGATTAAGATGATCATTCCAGGCTTAGCCTATGATCCTCAGATCTGGTGAATTTATTAAGATACCATTTAATTTTTTTTGTTGTTTTATTTTGCTATTTTTATAATTGATTTATTTACTTTTAGCTTACAAGGTTTAGTTCCACAACACCTTGAGTTTCAAATTTTTTCCCCTCCCTCACCTGACTCCCCACCATGGTGGCTTGCAATCAAGTATAGGATCTGCAAATAATTTCACATTGGACATTAGTCTGGTGGTATAGAAATGTTGTAACCGATGGGATGAACGATAGGAAAGAGGAAACACAACCAAACATGGAGAAGATAGAGAGCATGTAGTTTGCTTCCACTTAAACTCTGTTCTTTCTGGATCTTTCTCTGAATGTAGACATCTCCTTCCATCCTGAGACTTTTAGAGTTGTCTTGTAACCTTGTTTTGCTGACAAGAGTCCAGTTTATCAAAATTGGTTCTCACACATATGTTGTGTCTGTCATTATGTGCAAATTTCTGCTGGTTCTGCTCTTCTCACTTGGCATCAGTTCCTATAAACCTCTCCAGGTAAATATGAAATCCATCTGCTCCTCATTTCTTATTGCACAATAGTATTCCAATACATTCATATACCACAACTTGTTTAGCCATTCCCCAATTGATGGGCATCCCCTTAATTTCCAATTTTTTGCCACCACAAAGAGAGCTGTAATAAATATTTTTGTACATATGGGTCTTCCTCCCACTTCGATGATCTCTTTGGGATACAACTCTAGAAGTGGTATTACTGGGTCAAAGGGTATGAAATTATTTATAGCCCTTTGGGCTTAGTTCCAGATTGCTCTCCAGAATGGTTTAATCAGTCCCCAACTCCACCAACAATGCATTGGTGTTCCAATTTTTCCATATCCTCTCCTGAATTTGTCATTTTCCTGTTTTGTCATCTTAGCCAATCTGACTGGTAACATGTGGTACTTCAAAGTTGTTTTGATTTGATGCCATTTAGCTATAGGAATATCAAGACTAGGCAGCAAATATTATGGAAATAATGCAGTTTTTAAATGGAATTCAAGCCCAATATAAGGCAATCGTGTGATATGAAACAAATAAATATTAATATAAAGTTAATCTACATTTACAGAGGCCTAATATCCAGAAATTGAGAGGTAATAATCTGTGTTCCATCTTGAAACCACATCAGGAATAGCATGTTTGGTTCTGGACAACACATTTGGTGTATGGTATTGATAAACTTTAAAATGTTGAGACAACAGCAAATATTCTGGTTACTAAACTTAAGATCATGCCATGTATGAATCAGTTAATTATTGTTATTTCTCTCTTATATTCATAATCAATTATTGAATTAGGACCAGGATTTTTTTTTCAGAAGCTTATAGATTATTAATCTCTGATGGATATTGGTGATGGATGTGATTGCCCAAATCCCATGGATCTATGTCTTTTGATACTGGACGGGAGACCCTGCCCAACTTTACATAAAGTTTGATCTAAGGTGAATTCTAGCACATTGTGTTCTAGTCAGCTAGGTCTGAGGAGAGGTGGGGACACTTTTGTCTAGATTTCCCTAAGTAGGGATAGTCTGGATAACAGATAAGTCTCTTAATGCAAGACTGAGTGGTCAGAGTCATATTGCTCAGCCCTTCATTAGAATAAGCCCAACTCTCATTATCATATTCATTCTTAACCAATCAAAGTTGATTGCTGCCCTCAGGAACACCCACTCTTCCAAGGGCATATAAGCATTGAGTGCATTCTATGATAGGGTGCATAGCATTCAAGAGTACCATTTACCATTGACCCCTTTTATTAATTATCTGCTAATATAACTAATCAAAATGATTAATTTCTCAGAAATTATGTCTGTCAAACATTTTTTACATCGCAGAATTAAGGATGCCTAGCCAGAAAAATGAAGACTTGGAGGAAATTTGATGACTATCCTCAAGTGTTTGTGATACTGTCATATGAAAGAGGAATTATATTTGTTCTAGTTGGCCTTAGAAGGCAGCAATAGAAAAAAACTTGGTGTTGTAGAATGGTAGATTCATGGTTGATGAGAAAAAAAAATAATCCTAACAATCAGAGCTATCCAAATGTAGAACGTGCTTCCATTTAAAAGTGTGTTTCCCTTCACTAGTGTTTCTGTATATTCTCAAACAGAGTCTGGATGAGCAATGATTGGATACATTGTATAAGAAATTATTTTTCAAGTAAGAGTTGGAACAAATGGCTGTTGAAAACTCCTCCAACCCTGAGATTTTAAGATTCCATAAAACAGCAGCATCACATTAGGAAAATTGAGAAGGTCTGGATCAGAAGTAATGAAAGCAGAGGCAGGTAAAAGGCTAATTGTCCAAGTTAGAGGTGATGGGGGCCTGAAGTAGGGTGACAGCAAGTGTAAGCAGAGCAGTAAAACATTGTAAGAGATACATTGGTAGAATCAATTCAAACATTGACTGGCTCCCCACTTCCTGTAGAATAATGTTAGATTGGCATTCTAAAATAATAGAAGTATGGCTCCAATAAACCATTCTAATTTTTAATGCCAAAATATTTATATCATTTCACATTCTGTCCACACTTCATAAGCAATCAGTCATCAGTGTCATACTATACTATCTTGTCCCCAAATACTTTAACATGTCACCACTCTGCCCAGAATGAGTTTTCAGCTACCATCCTCTCCATGAGGCTTTCACTAAAACATGCATTCCTACCATCATCTCTCTTGAAAGTAAGCTTCTTCCTGAAATTTTTCATAACATTTTTCAGTCCTTTCATTTGAACTTTTCACATTATGCAATGTGTTTTATTCCTTCATGTCACATCTTTTTGATTGTACTGTAAATTCTGTGATATCAGGAGGTATGCTACAATTCTTCATTTGTATCTTTGCTACCTAGCAGAGTTCCATACAAATAGCAGGTACTTAATAAATATTTAATGGAATTGAACTGAGAATACAGAAAACATTCTGAATTTAGAAATCTGTACTCATTCTGTTGACTGCAGTGCATTTCATATTCATTTTTAAAATACTTTCTTTTGAAGAGAAACTCATATTTTTTATCAATTGTATCAGTTGTATCAATTCAATGACTGCTTCCTTGTGTCCTTAGTAATTTTCTATGGTCAAGGTTTGTTTGTTTGTTTATTCATTTGTTTGTTTGCCTCTTGCTTATTTGTTTTTGCCTATTCTATAGCCTTTAAAGTTGAACTCTCCTCCTGGCCACGGGGGGGGGGCACTATCACAAGCTTCTTGTACTGGTGGCCAGAGGTCTAATCACTGGTTTTGTGAGCTAGGGTGGTCCAGCCTAGACATACCTGTTGTTGCCTGGGGCTGTCAGCTTGTCTTCCATGCTGGGGTTAAATGCCTCACACCTGGCCTGCTGTGGCGAAGAGCTTCCCACTGGCTTGCCTGGGTACCATCCATGCTGGGCTGTGCTCCCCTTTTACCCAAACGAGACTGGCATTTCTTGAATTCCTTCGAAGTTATTTCAAGCTAGAAAATAGTTTCACTCCTTCTTTTTGTAGGTTTGGTCACTCCAGAATCTGTTTAGAGACTTGATTTAATGTTGCTTCTGAGGGAAACTGGGGAGAGTTCAGGCAGCTTCTTGGCTTCTCTCCACCATCTTGCCTCTTTCACCCCTGATTATCTTTTTAATCACCTGTGTCACCTAAGTGCTTGATGGCATTGTGATAAGTGAGGATATTAAAGGACAAAAAGAAGAGGGGAAAGAGGAGAAAAGGGAAAAAGTAAAGGTGGAATGAGGCATAGAAGACTGATGAATTTTGGACATGGTTGGGGAGGAATGGATAGAAAGAAAAAGAAAATCTTGAAAGCCCTGATGTATATCATGTAAAATAATTGTTTGCAGTTTAAAAAAATATGAAACATTGCATGTTAGAACTTTTATTTTTTATTTAACAAATATAAATATGTTTATTGAATAAATCATTGTGAAATACCTACTCTGAGGATCATTTTCTGGAAAGCCCACTCATATGAATTGGTTGGGTCCTGAGAATACAGGTCATTACTTCACAACTCAGAATGCTAGAGTTAACCTTGAGGAGTTTGCAGTGTGTTTCCCAGACCCTTAAGCCTGTGATATATGTTTGTTTCATGAGCTAGAAAAATGGGGGTCACAGAATTTAAATGATTTGCTTAGGATAATTGGATTATAATAATGAATTATATGGAATAAAAGGGAATTAAAGTCACTTTTTCCCAATTCCAAGACTCTTCAGATTATTTTTATCACTCTTTTTAATGAAAGTCAAATTCCAGTTAAACATTTCTACCTTATTAAGATTATATTTCCAGTTCTTATACATTTAAACAGGACTATAAGCTAATTTCTATAAAATTAAAAAAGGGTACTTTCTTATACTTCAATATCATTGACTTTGCAAAGTATTTTTTATCCTAAACCTAAATCTTGGTTACTCATGCAAAACAAATGTAAGGTAATGTTTGATTTATAGATGAGATAGAAAAAGATTCATAATTTGCAAATATATCATACCCTCATCTTAAAACAGTTCATTTCCTCCACACACAAGTAAGAAAATCAGCATATAAGTACATACACAACCAATAATTTTCAACAATTGTAATAGAAAAAACTTGGATTGAATAATTTCCAAGATCTCTTCTGACTCTCTAACTCCATTATTCCATAAATTTAGTCAAATGACCAGTTAATTCTTTAAATGATTACTTGACTGAATGCAATACCATAAAGAAGCAAGCACTCCATGTCAGACTAGATAATAAAAATAAAAAAGAAAGACAATGGTCTCACTGAACTAATGTAGTCACACTATTTGTAGTAGTCACAATAAATATCACAGTATTTTAATATTGTGATTCACTTATTACTCTTTTATTTCAAGAATTATTTTTAAAAATTATGAATGAGGTTTTTTTTTACTTTTTATAAGAAATACAATGCTAGAAAAAGAATCTGAATTAAACATGTTTTTTTCTAAAACTTTAAATAGCTTGCAAAATTATATAATGTATGTGTATATACATATAGACATATGTATGTGTATATATTTATATTGCCTATGTATGTGTGTACATGCATGAATGCATATATATGCACACATATAAATACATAGATATGTGTGTATGTGTGTACATACATGTTTAAGAATTCTACAATTTGTGGACACACAGATCACAGTACTTTGCTACCTC
>CM053585.1:429763318-429773675 GCA_028646515.1 Pseudochirops corinnae
ACATTTTTATATACAAATCCTTCCCTTAATCTCCCCTTCTTTTAATCTTTCTTCCATTCTCTTCATTCCCTCATATATTCCTATTTTGTTACATATATTTTTGTACCCAATGTGTGCATATTCTTTGCCTCCAAGTGTCAGTCATCCCGCCAAGTCTTTCCCCTTTGTCTGTGGAGAATCTCTTTGTATATCCTGATTATGTGAGATCATTTTCCCTATCCATATTTCCCTCCCCAGAAAGTATATAGCTTTTCTCCTTCTTTTCTTTTAAGAGCTTCAAGACACAATGGAAGCACTCCTAGCTTTCTGTCTATTTAGAATCCCTCTAGAACCCCTGAAGATGATAGAGATGAAAAGAAATCTATTTCATTTGAAATACTAGAATGTAAGGAGTATTATCTTTGTTTAGCCCTTTAAAATTGTTCATTCATATTTCCCTATTCACTTGATTTTTCTCTAATTAGGAGTATACTTAATTTTTGTTAAGTAATTTTTGACTGCAGTCCTATGTTATTGTATAGTTATTTAAAATCATGTCTGACTCTTCATCAGACCTTTGGGAGTTTTGTTGGCAAAGATGCTGGAATAGTTTGGCGTTTTCTTCTCCAGCCCATTTTAAAGATGAGGAAACTGAAGCAGACAGATTTAAGTGACTTGCCCAGACCCACATAGCTAGCAAGTGCCTGAGGCCTGATTTAAACTCAGGTCCTCCTGATGCCAGGCCCAATATTCTATCCACTGAGTGATTGAGCTTACTCCATAGTCCTATATCTGCTTCATTTTATAATACAGCATTTGAAGCTCATTACTTCTTTATAGAGAGGACTACTTAAGAATGTGTGGTACTAATTATGACTCCTCAGCACTTGAATTCCTTTTTTTCTGATTTCAATATTTTTCTTTCACTTGGAAGCTGTGGATTTTGGCCACACCAATTCCTCTATTTTTTTTTTCATTATGTCATTCAGGTAGCATGAAGATTCTGAAAATTTTTCTTCTCAATCTGTTTTCCAAGTCATTTGTTTTTTTATGAGCCTACTTACATTTTCTTTTTTTAAATGCTTGATTTTTTAAATGTGTCTTGTCTTATGGAATCCATTTATTAAATTCATTTTATACTTTCAAAGATCTTATTGCTTGAGTAAGGTTTTTGTACCTCTTCTATAAATGTCAATTCCTTTTTCCAGTTCTTTCTTTCACACCTCTCATTTTTCCAATATTTTCCCTCTAACATTCAAATTTTATTTATTAAAAGAAAATTAACTCTTGTTTCTTCTCTTTCAGAAAGCCTAGTTTAATTTTAGCTCAAACTGTGTTTTTCTTTGTGCCTTTGCTTCTAGATGTTTTATAGTAAATCTCTATATTTCAAGTTATTTTGAGGATCTTCATCATCCTATTTTTTTATTGTGGGATTCTATTTTATGTGCTTATTCTTCCAAACTGCTTCATGATATTGGATTCAATATTAGGGCAAGACTCTGTTCACTTTTTTTAGGGAAGTTCTGGGCTAGTTCTTTGCTGGTGTCTTATGAGTATTGAATGTTGTCCTGTGATAGAATCTCATAAACAGCTCAGGCTCATGACCTTCAAGTTCTCAGTGTTCTGATCATGGTTTGTCTTAGGGAAAAATCTTATTGATATTGTTTGAGTCTGAACTCTGTAAGTTATTGACCTGAGTTGGGGGTCTAAACAATGGTAGAGTGCTAGTATAATTAGCCATTGAGAAGCACTGATAGTTGTCACAGAATTTCATGTTCCTCTTTGATGTGAGATTCCTGTTCTCATTATTCTTCCATAAGCTTCAGATTGGGCTGAAGGCTGATTGATATCCCACATTTCTCCTGGGGACTAAGGTACACCATTGTCATTTGCTACTGTTTGGTCTTTTCTTGGTATTATGTCCAGCACCTCTTAGTGGTCTAATTAAGTCTGTCCTGGATCTGTGAACCAGAACTCAGTAGTTGACAAAAAGTCTGACAATTTGTACTTGTACATTTTCCAATTCTTCAGTATCCCAGTCTTTATATGTTCTTGATAATTAGAATTTGATCTTCCTAAATATTAATAGCTCTTTATGGTCTTGGTATTCTTTTAATTTCAAGAAACCAACTATAATGTCAAGGAATCAGTAACAACCTCTCTAGTTCCCAGCTCCCTCTGAGTTGTCTTTCTCTGTTTTCTGAGCTTTAAATAGGTTTTTTTGAAGTAATTGCCAGTTCTTGGCATTGTTTTCATTTTTGAATACAATTCTGTTTATACTTCAGTAAAAATGATCCTGTTTCTTTGTTAGATTAAAGGATTCTTGAAACATTCCCACCTTCACTCCTAGTTGCTTCAATATCAACACCCATCCTTCAAATATGCTCTTTAATAGCCTTTTTTGTGCATTCCCTCATAGTAATAACCATATTTTGTAACCATAGAATGAAAAAATACCATAATAAAAGAGAGCAAGGAAATAAGAGTATGACATAGAATCTAGAACTAAAATAGAATGAAGAAAGGTGGTGAAAGCTTGTTTTAGTTTCATTTGATAAAGGTTAAGATTTCTAAGTCATCCAGGAATTAGTAGAATTCACAAGTGCATGATTATTTCTACCACAGAATGAAACTATATATGACTTTTCCTTTTCCCAAATAATTCACATACTACCATATTAACAAATTATATTATATTAACATAAAATATTTAATACTTATAGCAAGACATAATAACATTATTGTCAAGGTTAATTTTTTCTCCTATTCTCTTCCCTGTAAGTCAAAACTGATTAGGAAATATGATGATTGAAGAGCTAAAATGAGGGGATATCCCCTGTGAAGTACTCTAGGAAACCACAGAGAGAAAGAAGCTGTGGACTGGACTGTATTTATTCTAGCCCCCTTTAGGTTTAAGTTTGCCCCATTAAGTCTTATTAAGTTCCTGGGAATTTTCTATCTTTCTATCTCTTTTGCCTCTCTCTAACCCACTCCCAATCCAGTCAATTTCCTTTGTCTACTCTTTGTTTTCCCATATACTCTGCTCATAACTACCAGAAAATCATATACATGTTCTTCCTCATATTTCATGCAGGACAAACATCGGGCTTAGGGGTTTATCCTCCTTCTCCTTGCGTTATCCTAAAAAAGACCTAGGTGGAGCTCCTTTCAAGACCAAAGAACAGACAGCAATACATCTTGGGAAAGTGCACTGGTACTCATTCCCGATCCCAAAGTGCCTTTGATATTCTAAATTTTTTATGACTTGAGGTCTATAACACTCTTAAAGATCTTTTTAATGCTTTAATCGGTATATGCATGCAAGGTATTATTAGCATGTTATTTATGGCTAAAAGATACCAACTAGATTGTCAACTGCTATTTTATTTATATTTTTGGTTGTGATAGTTGGATCAGATATGTCACTTCATTGGTGCAAAGGAATTTCTCAGAAGGAAATTATTTTCTCTAATTCTATGTACTTTACAATGTGAGAGAATGACCTTGGTCACTTGAAGGTTAAGCAAGTTGTTCATGGTTACACAGTTATATCAGAGGCAGAATTTTGAGCCCAGATCTTCTTAACTCTCAAATTGGTCCCCTGTCCACTGATTTTTAGTATTTTGTTCATGAATATATAATATTTCTGGCTGATAATTTGCCTTTTCTAAGTATGGAAGAGCAATAAGCAGTCTGCATAGATTCATTATCATCTATCAAATGTAATTTGCTCCTGTTGGTCATAGATATGGATAAACCCATGATCCTAGATTTGTATCTCACTTTGACTATTGTCAGGGATTGGGGATATATAGTCCTCTAGTGAGAAGGCTCTTGATTAGCAACGGGAAAGTAAATTGTCTGAACTTGAACTTGTCTTCACAAAAAGCTCAAACTAATCAAATTGTTATTCTCTTATTCCCTCAAAACAGAGGCTTATTTGAAGGGAAGATTGTTTGGGTAAACAAGTGTGGCTATGGGAAATGTAGACTTTACGTGAGACCTCTTTTTATATTATGCTTAGTTTACAAACAAAATAATTTCATTGGCAATGGCATTCTGCAAGAAACACAATTCAGTCAATCAACATGTATTTATTGGGTATCTACTATGTGGCAGGGACTGTGCTAAGTATGAGGGCTATAAAAACAACAAAAAAAAGAAGAATGTCTCTGACTTCAATGGAATTACATTCTGCTGGACTGAGGAGGTGATAGCATGTAAACGATAAGTATGCATATGATTATTTGAAGGTGAAGAGAATATTAAGTACACTGCCTTCCTCAAAACCAGTTCTTTCTTCAACTCAGAATACCAATTTAAGAAGTATCCGACAGTGTTATTCATGGTTTGGAAAATATTTATGAATGAATAAGGTTCAGATATTATTTATGACTGCTAGGTGAAATTCCCATAGCCTACCACTAGATTTCAGAAGAAATAGGAAATAGGGGATTTCCTTTGTTGAGTATCTTTTTAAACAGCTATTTAACTGAGTATCGGACTACTGAAAACACATACATTCAGAGTAGTGTTAATTTGTAAGAAATCGAATGGAGGCATTGATTTTTCTGTTGATTTTCCCTGAAGAATGCAATCCATTTAGTAATTCTAGCACAATATCAATGATAAATATTTCCCTGACTTTCTCTGAATCTGTTTTATTGCAATTTGGGAAACATGTCATCATTAAATGAATAACCATTAAAAATTTTGGTTCTAAGAAGAGAATTTAGAGATTTTCTAGTCAAAATTGAGATGAATAAAAATTATTCATCTTGACTCAGCAACTATATGATCTATAGCAATTCCAGAAATTTGTCCTCAAGGTTAGATAGTAAAAAGCAAAAATGTGATAATGAAATGAAACAGGGATTCCTTATTTTCTGACCAGTTTATAAATTTTTTAATAAAGCACATGAATTTCACTTTAAACTGTGCAATCATTAAATTTTAAGGGAACCCATGCTAAATAATAACCACATTTATTTATACCATTAAGTTGAATCCAACGATTTCTTTGTGACAACCTTGACAAGTATATAGTCTAAGAATGTGTTCCTTTTTTACCTATAACAAAGCTCAAGCTCAGAGACCAAGGATATGTATTGACACAGCTACCAGATCTCCTGGCTTCCAATTCAAGAATATTTCTACTATATCATGAATCTTATGAATTTCCATTTATCTAGACTCAATACCAGGAACAAATAGATAATTTCCTCAGTTGTAACATGTTGGGTGCAATGACCACTTTTCTAACTTTTTATAAATGTACATATTTTAACACCTAAGAATTTTCTTCCAGATATAGGTCAAAAGTAAAGGTTCACAGTCTTCATTAAGAAGTAATATGACTCTATGAATAAATAAAGTGAAAAAATTATTGTTATTATTAACAATAACAGAAGTAAGAATAATTGATGTTTCTATGGATTTCTCAATAACATGAGAAATCCTTCCAAAGAGGCAAAGGACAACCTTTCCATACTATGTAGGGCAGCTAAACAATACACTGAATAGAGAACTCAACCAGGAGTCAGAAAGACCTGAGTTTAAATCCAGTTTCAGATACTTACTATGGGTGACCTCAGGTGAATCACTTGACCTCTGTTTATCTCAGTTCCCTCAACTGTCAAATTGAGATAATCAGCACCTATCTACCAGGGTTTTTATGAAGATCAAAAAAGATAATATTTGTAAATTAGTGAAATACCTGGCACATAATATATACATAAATGCTAGTTTTATATGCCAGCTCATCATGTGATGCTTGCCTATACTTTATAAATTGTCCTTTGGAGTTCCAGTCAATGTGTAAGAAATTCTCATCTAGTTCTTTTGACAATGCATGAATACCAATGAATTACAACATGATAATGAAGCACCCCTCTTGCTTACCTACTGGCCAGCATAGCTTCTTTTCTAGTTAGATGCCTCTCAGATGACATTCATTTTCTGATGTTTGTGTTATAGAATGCTTGCTTTATAAGACAATTTTTGGATGACACCTTAATTTTTTCAGGAAATGTGTTATCTCACAACTGCATCATGATTGCTTATCAAACACATTTATAAAGCGCTTTATATTTTGCAAAATACTATATGTACATTGTCTTGTCTATGCTAAAGAAGATTTTGTAAAATGGAATGATAGAGTTATCACATCTCCAATTTGAACCTGAAAGAGGTTGAGATTACTGGCATATAGTTACTATGTGTCAAAAACAGGGTTTTAGTGGTTATTATCTCCCTAACTTCAAGTCCAGCACTATCCACTAGGCAAGACCAATAGATCTCAGAAAATTTTTCTGTTTTTCCTTACATGGAAGATGAGACACAATTTTATAGTCTTGGCACAGACAGACAAATGCAAAAGGCATTTGGCTGCAGCTTGATGATAGCAGCTTGTAGAGTTACCCTAAAAATGATAACACATCTGATTTGGTATGAAATCAAAGAAGAAAGTAAAACTTGAATTTTAAATGTCACAGTTGAGGAGAAAGAACATGCCAGATATGTGGACTAGTTAATGCAAATGCTCGGATTAATAAAAAAAAAATGGGGAGACAGAAAGTTTTTGAGTAGCGGAGTAAAGTGGTCAGAACTTTTCTTAGGACAATTCTGGAAGTAATGTAGAGAATGAATTGGGGAGATACTAGAGGCAGATATTCAAATTCAGAAGCTACTTCAATAGTCTAAATGGCTTGGTTTAAATTAAGGTAGCCAGTAGTAAAGAGAAAGAGAATGATTTTAGAGACATAGAAGAATTGATGGGGCCTGAGGTCTACTCTATTAGTATCCCAGGTTCTTTTCTGGGTATAGGTCTGAAATGCTCAGCTAATAACCATAGTGATTATTTATCCCCACCTCAGACCAATAGCTTGCTTGCTTTTCTCTACTCTTGTCATTGAGAAAGTGAAATCATCCATTGAATCTTTGCTATGAAAGAACACATAGTTCCCCTGATAAGAATGTGTCTCCCTAGTATCAAATATCTGGTGCCAGTAGACATGGCCACCTCTTCGGAAAAGTGGCTCTTAGCAGCCTCTAAACAAACATATATGTTTTGTAAATTCATGTTGATTGGGGAATTCACACAAATTGGTCAGATTTTCTGGATGAATACTTTTTACATTCACATTAAGTGCCAACAATGATAAAAATACTGTATTAAATTCTTAAAATTCCACCCAGTTTTCTTAAGATACATCCAAGATAATCCTTTTCTACAAAAAAAGTGCTTCTGATTAATAGTCCATGTACACACATACACACACACACACACACACACACACACACCAGTGCACAAACATTCTGGAAAATAAAAGAGCATAGCAGATCTCAGCACATTATCTGAGTCTGGAAAGGAGGTGTCATTTCATACATCATTTAGAATCCTATCTCAACCCTGATTCTATAAATTCAATTAGTTCTAAAATGTTAATGAATCAGAGAATAGAAACCAAATATGTGTTTTCTGTTAATTTCCACTACTATGAGGTGAAAATAAATTGAGGATCTATTGAATATTTTTGACATGCACACCCTGATTTTTCTGATAATCATGTTTTCTGTCTTTTATCTAAACACAGTGAAGAGGCTGTTCTAATTTACCTTCTGTTATCTGAATAGGCCATGTCTCTAGGGGAGTACACAGCTTCCCCTTCTAACCATCTTGTCCCAAGAGAGCTATAAAAAGCCTAGTGTAATTTAAATGATACCACTGAGTTGTCCCAAAGATATTCTTTGGGGACTAGAGAGATAATTAGGAGAGAAATGAGGATGCTTCGTGAGCTTCTAAACCAGTTAGAAGTATTCCTTGGGGTGCAAGGCATCTGGCCTTAGTTTCTGAATGGCAGAGGATATATAAGTTCATATTTGTCATTTGTGAATGTGTTATCATCAACTGGGGTCCATGTGGATATAAGAAAGTACGTCCTTCTGATCCCTAGCAAACTTTTGTGAAGCCAAATATTGGTGGTATAATAGGAGAAAAGAGGCGTGAATAAGTATACATTAAGGTGGCTACTCCCCCAGCTTAGACATTTGCCATCAAGTTGTGTCCACAGAAGTGGAAGGTACTTTAGGTACTAAAGTGAACTAGAGGTAATAACCCTTGGGGTCATTACTACTACCACTACTGCTACTGCAGTTCATGAGCCCCTACTGGACTACTCCTCAATAACAATCAGCAAGTACTCTTAATTAGCTTGCAGCAAAGGCATTTACTAACATGGTATAGTGTAAACACTTCACATAAATTCTCTCTTTGCTCCTCCTCTCCATAAACCTGGAACTAACTCTCTCATGTACAGTGTTCATGAAAAGAATGGGCTCAAATTTAGAGTATACAGCTAGCCAGACTGGAAGATATAAATTTGTCACTGAGCATTTGTTTAGTACGTATGTTACAGGCACTCTGCTAAGCATTGGGGTAGCAAGGAAAAGGAAGACTGTCCCTGACAATCTAATGAGGGAGACAACATGGAAATAATTATGTGCAAACATAAACTGCACACAAGATGAGTGGGAGATAATTAATTAAATTGAAAACACTAGCAGTAAAAGGGATTGGGAAAGGTATCTTATAGAAGATATATGGTTTGAACTGGGATTTGAAGTAAACCAAAAATAACCAGAGGAGAAAAAAGAGTATTCCTGGTTTGGGGGATAACCAGTGAAAAGAAATAAAAATAGGAAAAAAAATCCCTTCTTCTATAACAACTACAACAACAAAAACCTACACAGGGTTTTTTTTTTATAAAACACTCACAAGCCTCATTTCCTCAAATCCCAAACTGAGACTATTAGAAACCATCCAGCTTGTTAAATACCATAAAGGGATAGTTGACTTGTTTGCTCAATCACACTCTTCCTTCTTGACTCCATGAACAAAATTCATACTTTGTTAACTCTTGTTTATTTTTTTGATTTACATCATTGATTTCCACAAGGTTTTGAGTTACAAATTTTCTCCCCATCTTTACCCACTACCCCAAAATAGCAATCCCACTGTATACTCCCTCCCCCAATCTGCTCTCTGTTTATCCTCCCCCATTACCCCTCTGACTTTGTGGTAGGGGAAGATGGATCTCCCTGTCCCAGTGCTTGTATATCTAATTTGCCAGTTGCATGAAAATAATAATAATAATAATAATATATATGTATATATATTATACATATATATTATATATATATATATACACATATATATGTAGATATGTAGATATATACATTTGATTTTAGAACTTTAAATTCTAGATTCTTTCCATTTCTCCTTTGCACCTACCTCCACCTAAAAGACAGGTAATTCGATATAGGCCATATATGTGTAGTTACACAGAACATCTCCACAATGAACATATTGTGTAACACTGACTGTATTTCCTTCCTTTCTATCCTGCCCTCCACTTGTTCTGTTCTCTACTTTGTCCCTGTCCCTTTACAGAAGTGTGTGCTTCTAACAACCCTCCCCCTCAACCTTCCCTCCCCTCCATCTTACTCCCTCTCATCCCCTTCCCCCCTACTTTCCTATGGGGCAAGATCCCCAATTTAGAGTGTATGTCATTCCCTCCCTAAGCCAAATTCAATGAGAGTAAGGTTGACCCATTCCCTTTGGCCTTCCTGTTCTTCCCCTTCATTGCAACAGTTATGCCTTGCCTCTTCTATATGAGATGATTAACTCCATTCTGTCTCTCCCTGTCTCCTCTCGTTCTATTCCTCTCCCACCTCTTGATTACACCTTTTAAAATATCATCCCTTCCTATTCAATTGATCCTGTGCCCTCTGTCTACATACACATAAATACCCACGTTCACATTTGTATTCATATGCATATATACCCTCCCATACAGACATATGTGTATGTATACATGTATATACATTTATATTCTTTTCACCTATCCTCATACTAAGAAAAGTTTCACTTAAGTTGTAATTCTCATTTTTTCATGTTGGCATGTAAATAGTTCAACTTTGGTAAGTTCCTTATGATTTCTTTTATGTTTACGTTCTCATTCTTCTTGTGTTTGAATGTCAAATTTTCTGTTCAGTTCTGGTTTTTTCTTCAAGAATGCTTGAAAGTCCTCCACCCCACCAAATGGCCATATTTTCCCCTGAAACATTATACTCAGTTTTGCTGGGTACCTGATTCTTGGTTTTAATCCTAGCTCCCTTGATCTCTGGAATATCATATTCCAGGCCCTTTGATCTCTTAATGTAGAAGCTGCTAGATCCTTTGTTATCCTGATTGTGTTTCCACAGTATTCAAATTGTTTCTACTTGGCAGCTTGCAATATTTGCTGCTTGATCTGGGAACTCTGGAACCTGGCTATAATATTCCTAGGAGTTTTCTTTTTGGGATCTTTTTAAAGAG
>CM053585.1:429774175-429791375 GCA_028646515.1 Pseudochirops corinnae
ATCTGGGCAATTTTCCTTGAGAATTTCTTGAAGGATGATTTCCAGGTTCTTTTTTTGATGATGGCTTTCAGATAGTCCAATAATTTTTAAATTATCTCTCTTGGATCTATCTTCTAAGTCGCTGTTTTTTTTTCAAGGAGATATTTCACATTGCCTTCTATTTTTTCATTTGTTTGGATCTGTTTAATAGTATCTTGATTTCTCATAAAGTCATTTGCTTCCATTTTCTCCACTCTAATTCTGAAGTAATTATTCTCTTCAGCAAGCTTTTGAGATTCTTTTTCCATCTGGCAAATTTGAATTTTTAAGGCATTCTTCTCCTTATTGGATTTTTGGGCCTCCCTTGCCATTTGAGTTAATCTATTTTTTAAGGTGTTATTTTTGTCAGTCAGATTGTTGACTCCCTTATCATGATTTTCTTGCATCATTCTCATTTCTCTCCCCAATTTTTCCTCCACTTCTCTTATTTGGTCTTCAAAATCCTTTTTAAGCTCCTCTCTGGCCTCTATCCAGTTCATATTTTTCTTGGAAGCTTTTGGTGTGGGGTTCTGATTGTGTTATCTTCCTCCCATTTCATGCTTTGGTCCTTTTTGTCCCCAAAAAAGGATTCTAAAGTTGGTTTGGTAGGCTTGCTTTGCTTTTTTTGCCTGCTCATGTTGCCAGTCAATTACTTGGCTTTCGGGCTCAGCAGTAAAACTCTTCTTTCAGAGGGGAGAGCTCTGTCTCAAATCTCTAGGGTTTTTGCAGCTGCTGGGGCTATTAGGAGGCCACCATTTTTTGCAGCCCATACAAGCTTTGGCTCACTGAAAACGCACCTCAGCACCATCACCCAAGACCATGTTCCAAACCAGGCAGCTCTAGGTAAGAGCACTTAGCCCCTGAATGATTTCTTGTTCCACCTGCAATCTGCAGGCCAGGAGCTTCTGATGCAGCCATGTGGTGGTGGCTTCAGGGCCATAGTTTCAGACTACTGCTAGCTCCGGAGGCAGTTTGGCCGAACCTTCTTCCTCAAATTTAGCTTAGTTCCACTGACATTTTCCCTTTGTCCTTTGCTCTTGTGAGTTGGTGATTCTGGAAATCACCACAGCTGCTGCTGATGCCCTCTCCTGAATGTTCTGGGACTGAAACTTCATGGGGCGGGGCTCTGCTTCCAGCATGCTGTGATGACCACCTGCCAGGTTGCCATCAGTGTGAGCTTTGTTACTCCATCATTTTAGTGGAGTCTGGAGCCCCAAAATTTGTGTAGAGTCATATTTTATAGGTATTTTAGGTGGTATTGGGAGGAGCTCACAGAGTTCTCCTGTTTCTATGCTGCCATCTTTATTACACCCCCCCCTTAATGAAAATTCATACTTCAAAAAGTAATCACACGACATGCAAATATCTTTTTCACCCATCAAAATTCAGTATTTAAGATCTATATCAATTGAGATAGGAGGGATAACCCCTCCATATATTTGATTCTATGAAGTGTGTATGCAAAAAGGGAGCTGATATCAATACACTTGATGGTATCAACTAGTGTCCCTCATTTTCAAGGTGGAGGTTACCATTAAGAAGGGTAAGAAATTTCCCAACATACTAGCATATCCTTTTTGCCCATGTAAATGTTTCTTTTTTAATCTTGAAAAAGAATAATCTAAGGACAAAGATTTAAAGAAAACTACAATCAATTAGATGCAGTTCCATACAATGGATGAAACTACGTGAGCTTTAGGCATTTTTCTCTAAAAATACACACACACACACACACACACACACACACACTTTTCTTGTCCAAGGCATTGATCATAACAATTTTTAATCTCTGTTAATTCAGGGAAAAGACAAATGGGAAGGAAGGAAGCCAGAGATTTTATAAGAATGAATCAGTTTTTAGTTTTGTGTTCCTGATTATGAATAAGATGTATTCAAGACTTGATTTCTCTTCAAGTGAAATGAGTTATGAAATAAGTGTCCCTTAACAATCCTTTTCAGTTTCCCATAAACTCTCTAAACGTCATTTGTTTCAAAATTATTTTTCACTATGCAATCAATAATCAACATTTCTAAACTACTTAATATATACCAAATACAGGGCTGACTTAGACATGGAATAAAAATTTATAGCTTTTAAACATGAGGAACTTACAATTTAATGAGAAAAACAAATTATAAGCAAATTTTAATGTGACAAAAGTGTACACCTTTTCAATGAATTAAATTGAGACAGGTATTCTGGAAAATGGCACAAGGATAGCTGTATCTTTTCTTTTCGTTTGTCTTTATTTTGAAGAGAGAAATTAGGTTATCTAAACCCATTTCATGTTCCAGATTCTTTGTGTTTTCTTCCACCCTCTTGCCCCTCCCCCCAGCTCATTCTATACAATTGGCATCAGCTATAAGAATAAAATTGAAAAAAAAAAAAAGCAGAAACATTTGGCTGTCTTTCTCCTTTCCAGTGCTGCTTTACCCAATTGTTTCCTACCTACTACTTCTACATAGCTGTGTACTAAGAGATGCGAAAAATTTTCACCTGAAATAAAGTATGACACACAGACACATCTCCTCCAACACACACACACACACACACACACACACACACACACACACACATACACACACACACACACATATACACACACACAAATTAGAAGCTGCCATTAGAAGCTACTATTGCTGTTTCATCAGCTCTAATAGAATCTTGATTATATCCCATTTTCTATTTCTTTTTAAGTTCCTGGGCAATGGAAAAATCAAAATATTAGGTCCAATAATAAATTCAATTAACTCCATTCATGCTACATAACCTTAGCTAGACCTATAGAACTACTTATCATCTCTTAACATTTTATGTAATTTCCTCTCTAATGCATTCTCCACATTGGCTACTCCAATATTTGTTTCCAACATCCTCAAACTCCCCACTGTAATCTCACACTCACTCTGAAGAGGATCTGGATTATAATTTTATTGAGATGACGGAAGTTATCCATTTTAAACAATCTTAATTTTCCTTGACTTTGGGGATGGAGCCTAGATGGCAGAAGAAAGGCAGCGACTTGCCTGAACTGTCACCCAGACCCTTTCAAATACCATTAAATAATGATCCTAAATAAATTGTAGAGTAGCAGAACCCACAGAAAGATGGAGTAAAACAATTTTCTAGTCCAACACTACTTGGAAGGTCAGCAGGAAACGTCTTTTGCACCAGGGTGGAAGAGGCCTATAGTCCAGTGCATCCTGTGCCAGCACAGACTGGGGCCCCATAAACCAGGATCAGGCATTGGGCTACCTGAATCACTGTCAGCAGTGGTTATTCCCAGACCTCTCAGCCCACAAATGGTAAATGGATCAGACAAGATCATCATAAGGTGACTTACAGGGATCCCTTTGCTAGCACCAGAGGTAGGATTATATTGCATTACCTCTACCTAGATTTGGATTGAACACTTGAATCTTAGTCCCAATGCAAAGAGAAGCACTAGCTCAGCAAAGTTTGCAGCCCCAGGGGATCAGAGACTGTGGTCACAGTTCCAGGGCTCAAAAGAGTGCTTTTGGTTACTCACAGACCAGAGCACAGTGCAGGGGAATGGTAAACACATGTCTCCCTAGGTCACACCACTTGGAAAGAGCCAAAAACTTACACATCCTCAGAACTGTCTCTGAAAGCAATTGAAAAAAAAAAAAAAAAACAAGAAGAAGAACAAACTAAAACTGGGGACAGTGTGCCCTCCACTTGGGATGCAGACCCCCACTTTAGCATAGAGTTAAAAGTCAAGAAATAGGATGGAAAATGAAAAAACAACAGAAAAAATGCTGACTATAGAAAGTTACTATGGTGACAAGGGGGATAAAAATAAACACTCAGAAGAAGATAACAAAGGCAAAATCTCAAAAAAATATGAAGTGGTCTCAGGACATGGAAGAGCTCAAAGGGTACTTTAAGAATCAAGTAAGAAAGATAGAAGAAAAATTGGGAAGAGAAATGAGAGTGATGCAAGAAAATCATGAAAAAAGAAGAGTCAACAGGAAACACAAAAAATATTGAAGAAATTAAAACACCTTAAAAATAGAATAATACCAATGATAAAAGAGGTACAAAAATCCAGTGAAGGGAAGAATGCCTTGAAAAACAGAATTGGGCAATTGGGAAAAGATATGCAAAAAAACACTGAAGAAAAGAACTCTTTAAAAAGTAGAATTGGCCAAATGAAAAAACTCAGTGAAAAAAATAATTCCTTAAAAGTTAGAATTGGGCAAGTAGAAGCAAATGACCTTATGAGACATTAAGAAACAACCAAACTAAATCAAAAGAATGAAAGAAAAATAGAATACATTGTGAAACATTGGAAAAAGAAGTGATATGGAGAATAGATTCAGGGACATAATTTAAGAATTATTGGACTACCTGAAAGTCATGATCAAAAAAGAGCCAAGATATTATCTTTCAGGAAATTGTCAAGGAAAACTGCACTGATATACTTGCAGCAAAAGGTAAATAGAAACTAAAAGAATTCCCCAATCACCTCCTAAAAGAGATTCTGAAATGAAAAGTCCCAGAAATATCATAGCAAAATTCCAGAGTCATTAGAGTATGGAGAAGATACTGTAAACAGCCAAAATGAAATAATTCAGATATCATGGAGCCAGTCATAATAACACAAGATTTAGCAGCTTTACAATAAAGGATCAGAGGCTTGAAATATAATATTCTGGAGGGCAAAAGAGCTGGTATTACAACCAAGAATCACCTACCCAGCAAAACTGAGTATAAGCCTTCAAGGGAAAAAATTGACATTCAATGAAATGGAGGATTTTAAGCATTCTTGATGTACATACCAGAGCTGAATAGAAAATGTGAATTTCAAACATAAGGTGCAAAAGAAGCATAAAAAGGTAAACAGGAAAGAAAAATCATAAGTGATTTGATAAGGCTAATTTGTTTATATTCCTACATGGTAAAGAGTTATTTGTAACTCCTAAAAGCTTTCTTATTATTAGGGCAGATAAAAAAAGTATATATAGACAACAGAGGTGTGAGTTGAATGTTGATGGCATGATTATCTAAAAAAAAAAAACTGAAATTAAGGGAAGAGGGAGAAAAAGATATTAGAAGAGGGGGAAATAGAGAGGTAGAAAGGGATAAATTATCTGACATAAAAAAAGGCCTGAAAGAGATTTTACAGTGAAGGGGAAAATGGAGGTAGTGGGGAAGGGAACACATGAACCCTACTCTCATCAGAACTGGTTCAAAGTGGGAATAATATACAGTTAGTTGGGTGTAGAAATCTATCTTGCCATATAGGAAAGTAGGGAAGGAGATAAAGAAAAAAAAGGAGATACATGATAGAAGGGAGAGCATTTTGGGGGAGGTAAAAGTCAGAAGCAAAACTTTGAGAATGAACAGGGTAAAAAGGAGAGAGAGAAGGATAAACAAGGGGGAAGTAGGATGGAGGGAAATATATAGTTGCTAATTAGTACTGTGAAAAAAAATTGCAGTGAGATTCTATAAGGACTTGATTTCTTAAACATACAGAAAACTGAGTTAAATTTATTGAAATGGGAGCCATTCTTCAATTGATAAATGGACAAAGGATATGAATAGGTAGGTTTCAGAAAAAAATAATCAAAATTATCTATAGTCATATTTAAAAATGCTCTAAATCACTATTGATGGCTAAATGTAAATTAAAATAACTCTGAGCTGCTGCCTAACACTTGTCAGATTGGCTAATATGACAGTAAAGGAAAATGACTAATGTTGGAGGGCATGTGGGAAAATGAAAATGCAAATATACATGTATAACCTATATCAGATTGCATGCCATCTTGGAGAGTAGGGATGTGAGGGAGGGAGGGAGAAAAAAATTTGAAACTCAAAATCTTATAAAAAATGAATCCTGAAAACTATTTTTCCATTCCATTTGAAAAAATAAAATACTATTTACAAAAAAATGTGAAAAGATTCAGAGATTTCTTTTAAGTTGAGATCACTTGATTGGCCATCCTGAAAACTATGTTCAAACACTCACTATTTTGCAGATAGACATCCTTATCTTGAAATAGCAAGATGAACCATGAGAATGTTTAGAAAAAATTTCCCAACAGAGCCATGGAAAATCAACTTCAGCAATAGCACATGTTGCTCAAAAATCATCATTAGCTTCAAGGATGAAATCCCAGCTTGGCATTCAAAAACCCTTCAAAAATGGACAACTTCCCTCTACAGGTTTATTTGATATTACTTTTGTTTACATGTTGCGCATTGTAACCACCAGTCCACGAGGAGTCTGTCCCTCACACTTACAATGCTCTTACTTCCTCTCTCTACATTTTAAAACCCCTTCATTTTGGGGAACAATTCAGGAAATCACTGAATTCCCTCCGCCCACACTCCACACTTGAATGGAATGGAAAAATAGTTTTCAGCATTCATTTTTTATAAGATTTTGAGTTCCAAATTTTTTTCTCCCTCCCTCCCTCACATCCCTACTCTCCAGGTTTGTTCTTCTGATGTGCTCTTCAGATAATCTTTCAGATACTTATCTGTTTACATGTATTCCACTAAAGAAAAATTTAAAAAGCAAACTTCTTGAATGGAGGAGGGGAACCTTCATATATCTATTTTGAATACCAACTCTGACCTTAAAGACTTGAGTTTAAGTCCTCCTGTGACATACAATAAAGTGTGACCTTTAGGCAAATCAATTTACCTACCTGAGTCTATTTTTGGACCTTAATCTTTCTGTAGCTCAGGAAACTCCTAAAGTCCATAAATACCTTGTGATTTGGACAAGTCATTTTAATTATATAAGCCTCAGTTTCCTTCAGGAGTTTACACCCAATACCTTCCGTGTTCCCTTCCATTTTTAAAATCTATGATCTTCTTCAATATGATTAAATAACCCCTCATGCCCCATCTAGTATTGGAAACACTGATTGTATAGTCATATGAAAGTTACACTTGAATTCAAATCCCACCTCTTACCTCTGCTGCTTATTACCTTTTAATTGTTAGTGTGGGTTGAGAGAGTTTACCACATTGAAGAAATCATAGGTGTCTGTATCCAGATCTGAATTCATAGAACTTCATTAAGTGAAGTTATAGAGTAAACACAAAATGAAAGTATTTTTTTTAATTGGATAAAAAGCACAATAATGATGCAAATGTGATGTTGCTTGTAACTGAGCAGAATAACCTCAGTACTGAATCAGCCAATTAACAAATATCCAAGAACCTATAATGTGTGAGACACAATTATAAGGTACTAAGGATATAGAGACAAACAAAATGATCCCTACCCACAGAAAATTTATATTCTATCAGAAGCAACATGAAAAAATACAAATATATATGAAAATATTTTTTAAATCCCCTAGGAGATTGTGAGACATAGAGGGTCTTTCTATGGTGAATTTGTCAATTGTTGAGGGAACAACTTTCCAAATATGTGGACTTTAGGTTACTTTTGGATAGACAAGAGTTGACACACTGCATGTTAATTCTGTGCCTTCTGAAACCTTTTTAAAAAGTAACTCTCAATAATCATCTCTCTCCTAGTACCACCCAACACCCCAATATAGCACATGATGTTGGTTTGGATAGTGACCTAAGAGATCATCCATGAACAAAATAGCATGAGCTTTGTGGATACCACAAAGACTACAGTGTGACAGTATTAAATGATCACATATACACTGCTGTGAACCTTCTGCCACACTGTGACATGTCTTTCAAACTAAATTTGATGATATTATCTCAGATGTCATGTTTGTGGCTGCAGAATGTTAGAAGCCTATAAAGGGAATTTCCTAACTCTACGAAGCTTCTTGGTCACAGTGCTCTGCTTGCAACCTTCCTTATCTCCTGGTATACATTTCCATTACTTCCCTATTTTTATTTCTCAGCCATCATGCTGGGCCAGCTGTCTCACCAGAATTTAAAATGTGGTTTCATTACCCAATATGAGACTCTTTTTAACATGTAAAAACTTTCTATGTTAATTTTAAATATCACTAGTACAGACAATGAAGCATTTATCAGAATGAAGAGAGGAATGAGTTGATGGGCCCATCAAAGAAAACAAATAAAGTGTATACATATCTGTTTGATAGCAGGACACCTTCTGTCAGCAGCCTGTTTCCCTTGGAATAAGCCTTTGACACTCTTCATGCTTTGGTTGCCTAATAGTCTTCTGTCAGGAATAAATTGGGTTTCTGGTAACACATTTGCTCTAAAAAAGCATAAAAACTAATGACTGTGTCAGGCTCTGTACACTGCTGGCAGCCACAGTATGCTGGGATAATTGCTTAAATTTGGATTTCTGATAGCCTTGCTCCATCAAAGACTGCAGATTGACTGCTGGCAGACCATTCAATTAGCTCATCATACATTTTATAGATGGAAACTGCAAGACCAGCACCAAGTGTCTTCCCTCCCCCTAGAAATTAGATCATTTGAGCAGTGACACTGACCCTCATATCACCTAAATAGATATTTTATTCCAGAGTTGAGTCCCCCTGTATCCATGCAATGAATAGCATCGGAAGAAATTCATTGGGATGAAACACTGGAAGGGTAAGAAGCTTAAAATAGGCACATTGTTAGTTTTTAACTATTACAGACTGTCCCTTCTTCAATATGCCATATATATTTTTCATGCAAAAATATGACACCTATGGCAGAGTTCTTAAGGTGTTTTTTTTTTAAATCACCTCTTTTTTCCTGAATCCCCAGCACTTGACACATTCCTTGGAACTTAGTAATTGCTAGATAAAACTCATTTGCTAATTGAATCATTCCTGTGTTTAGCAAGGCATCCAAGAATGCCTTTCATTCATTCTGTGGTACACAAAGTGGTCAAATCTTGAATACATTAGATTGGACTTCAAGGAGCCAAGATGGCAGATCAAGCAGTAAATCCCATAACTCTCCTGTATTCACCTTCAAAAAACTATACCATAGTGCCCCCAAAACAAATCCAGGATTAGTAGAACCAGAAAAAGATGGGCAAAATAATCTTTTATCTCAAGAAAGTTGGAATATCAACAAGAAAGTTCTGACTCACTCGGGTTAAAGGGAAGTGCATTCCAGGACAGGAAGCATCCCAACAAACCATCAGTAAGCCCTACCTCAGCAAATCAGTGAGAGATCCTGAGCCTGAGTATAGTAGAGAAAGCAAATGAAAAAATCAGTTCCGCCCCTACCCTCCCCCCCCCGCCCCCAGTCACATGCTTTAGCATAACCAGGGGAATCAGTAGTCTCCAGTTCAGAGAACCACCATGTGCTTTAGCATAGCCCCAAGCAAATAATCATCCTCTAGAGGCCAGACCTCCACATGCTTCAGCACAGCTCCAGGTGGGCAGGCATGCTCTATGACAGTGGTTCTCAACTTTCTTGATGCCGTGACCCTTTAATACTCATATGTGGGCATATCTGCATGTGGGGGGCCTGCCTGGAGATAAAGGAGAAATGTCTTGATTCCTAAGACCATCAGAAATATGTGTTTTCTGATGGTCTTAGGCAACCCATGTGACCCCTGTGAAAGGGTTGTTCAACCCCCAAAGGGATCATGACCCACAGGTTGAAAACTGATGTGATGCTCTATGACCAGATCTCTGTGTGTTTCACTCTTGCCCCGGGTAGGTGGGCATCCTGTAGTGGCTGGACCTCCACATGTTTTGTTGTGGCTCTAGGTAAGCAAACATCCTCTAGAATGACAAGAAAGTAGGTCCAGCACCACCAGTAGGACCCCAGCTCAGCACCAGGTAAGCTACCAGACCCCTATGGCTTCCAGCAGTGCTACTTACCCCCACACGACCCCTTCAGCATAGCACAAGACACAAGGGTCTTCCCTGGGTCTCAGAACAACATCAGTGCAACACCAGGTAAACAGCCAGGGCCTATAGCCACTGGCACAAGAAGCCTGAGATAGTACCTTTTCTGCCCTGGGTACAAAGCACAAATTTAAAAGATAAGAAAAAGGAAAAAGAAAAAGAAGAAGAAGAAGAAGAAGAAGAAGAAGAAGAAGAAGAAGAAGAAGAAGAAGAAGAAGAATATGAGCATAGAAAGTTAGTGTGGTGAAAAGGAAGACCAAAACACAAACTCAGAAGAGGACAACAGTGTCAAAACATCTATGTTCAAAACCCCAAAGAAAATGGGAAGTGGTCTCAAGCCCAGAAAGGATTCATGAAAGAGCTCAAAAAGGAACTTACAAATCATATAAGAGAGGTAGAAGAAAAATTGGGAAAATAAATAAAAGTGATGCAAGAGAATTATGAAAAGAGCCAAAAGCCTAAAAAAATTGCTTAAAATGTAGAATTGGCTAAATGGAAAAGGAGATACAAAAATCCACTGAAGAAAGAAACTCCTTAAAGAGTACAAATGACCAAATGGAAAAGAAAGTACAAAAGCTAATTGAGGAAAATTCATCTTAAAAACTAGAATTGGAAATGTAGAAGCCAATGACTCTACGAGACATCAATAATCAATTAGACAAATTCAAAAGAATGAAAAAATAGAAGAAAATGTAAATGCCTCATGGGAAGAACAACTGAACTGGAAAATATATACAGGAGAGCAAATATCAGAATCATTGGACTTCCTGAAAGCTATATCAAGACATCAGCATCTTTCAATAAATTATCAAGAAAACTACCCTGATGTTCTAGAACAAGAGGACAAAATAGGCATTAGGAAAGAGATCCTAAAATAAAATTCTAAGGAACATTATAGCCAAATGCCAGAACTATCAAGTTGAGGAAAAAACACAAATAAAAAAAAGCAGCAAGAAACAATTCAAATATCAGGGAGTCTCAATCAGGACTACAGAGCATCAGGCAGTTGCAACATTAAATGATCAGAAGTCATAAAACATGATATTCTAGAAGGCAAAAGAGCTAAGAATACAACCAAGAATCACTTTCTTGGTAAAATTAAATATAAAATCAAAGGAAAAATAGTCATTCAATGAAATAGAAGGATTTCAAGCTTTCATAAGGAGAAGATCAGAATTAACCCAAAAATCTGACCTATAATATTCAGACCCAAGAGAAGCATAAACAAGTTAAAAAAGGGAAAAGAAACTTCAGGGATTCAATAGACCTAAACTGTTTACATCCTAACATGGGAAGATGATAATTGTAATTCTTAATAATTGCATCACTAATTGTACAAATATAAGGAATATGCAGAGATAGTGGGTGTGAATACCAGGTAAGCTTGTGGGCATGACATAAAAAAATTAAGAGGTAAGAGAAAGAAGCACAATGGGGGCAAAGGGGAGGGAGAGGTATAATGGATAACTTATTTCACAGGAAGAAGAATGAAAGACCTATTACATGGGAGGGGAAGATGGGAGGTTGGGCAATGAGCATCACTTGAACCTTACTCCCAGAGGTATTGGCTCAAAGAAGGAATCAGATACACAATCAGTTAAATATAGAAATCTTTCTTACCTGACAGGGAACTAGGACGGGTGGAGATAAAGTAAAGGAATCTTTCTTACCTGACAGAAGGGAGAGCAGATCAGGTGAAGGGGTAGACAGAGGCAAAACACTGGTGAGGAGGTAAAGGGTGAAAAGAGAGAGAGGACAGACAGGAGGAATAGGATGGAGGAAAATACACAGGTACTAATCATAACTGTGAACGTGAATAGGATGAACTCTTACCATAAAATGGAAACAGATAGCAGAGTGGATCAAAAATCAAAATGCTCCAGTATGTTGTCTACAAAAAACATATGCTTGAAGCAGAGAGACACAAATAAATTAAAGGTAAGGGGCTGGAGCAGAATTTATTATGCTTCACCTGAAATTAAAAAAAAAAAAGCAGGAGGAGCCATCCTGATCTAAGGTAAAAGCAAAAACAAACCTAATAAAAAGAGATAAGGAAACACTACATCTTCCTAAAAGAAGGTACTGTATACAATGGAGTAATATCAATAGTAAGCATGTATGCACCAAGTGGTACAGCATGCAGATTTCTTAAAGAAGTAAAATGAGTTATAGGAAGAAATAGACGATAAAACTATTCTAGTAGGGACTTCAAAGGTTGGCTCTCAGAAATCAATAAATCTAACCAAAAATAAGAAAGAAACTAAGAAGGTAAATAGAATATTAGAAAATATAGATATGACAGACCTTTGGCATAATTTACTCATAAAGGGTGATACCACAAGGAAATGAGAAGAACAAGTTCAACTGTCAGATTTATGGTAAGCAAATGAAGACATTAAAGCTGTCTATAGGCATATGAAGAAGAGCTCTAAATCACTTTTAATGAGAGAAAGAAAAATTAAAACAACTCTAAGATACCAACTCACACATTATCACATTGGCTAATATGATCAAAAAGGAAAATGTGAAATGCTTTAGAAGATGTGGGAAAATTGGGACACTATTGCAGTGTTGGTTGAGTTTTGAATTGATCCAGCCATTCTGGAGAGCAATTTGGAACCATGCCTGAAGGGCTATGAAACTGCATTCCCTTTGATCCAGCAATAACACTATTAGGTCTGTATCCTGAAGATTCATAAAAAAGGGAAAAGGACCTACATGTTCAAAACAAATATAGCAATCTTTCTTTTGTAGAAAATATTGGAAATTGAGGGGATCCCCATCGATTGGGGAATGACTAAACAAGCTGTAGTATATGAATGTAATGGAATACTATTGTGCAATAAAGAAATGATGAGCAGGCAGATTTCAGAAAAAACTGGAAATACTTGTACAAACTAATGCAAAGTGAAAGGAACAGAAACAGCAAAACATTGTACCCAGTATCAGGAATATTGTGTGATGATCAATTGTGAATGATTTAATTCTTCTCAACACACAATTATTCTAGACAAGTGAAAAGAACTCATGAAGGAAAATGCTATCAATTTCCAGATAAATAACTGATGGACTCTGAATGAAGATCCAAGCATTTTTTTTTTTACTTACTTTATTCTTTCTTGTCTTTCTTTCCTTTCGATTTATTTCATCTTTCACAAATGTGACTAATGTGGGGGTATGTTTTACATGATAGTAAATTATAGGCTATCATGAATAAAATATATCAAACAGCCTAAAATTTTCAGAAGAGGGGAGGAGAAGGAGGGGAAAAATTTAGAATTCAAAATCTTGTAAAAACGAATACTAAAAATTTTCCTGACATGTAAGTGGGGGAAAAATAAAATGCCATTTTAAAAAATTATAAATATATTTCTGGTTTCTTTTTCTATTTAGCAAAAACAAAAATATAATGTCCACTTGAATGCATCTTTGATGTTGGTGCTATGCAAAAAGTGTGAATCAAACATAATCCCTATCTCTTTAACTGCTTACATTTAAAGAAAAATTAAAGATTTTAAGGTCATGCTCTGATTCAGTTCTTGGGGAACTTTCTGATTTTCTTCCTTTTTACTTACAGTCTAGATAAATTAGTGATTTTTCATGGTTTGAACCACTGCCCTACATGCATATAGATCACTCTTCACATATGGCTTTGACCTTTCAGGCTTTACTGTGTCTATATCTCCCTGGGCCTAAATACTTTCTAAAATCACTTTGATTTGCTGGAAAGAGACCTGAATTTCTAAAGAACTCATTGGAACTCCTCCCTCTTACATAGACCATGGGCAAGCCACTAAATTTACTTGCTCTTTTATTTTCATCTGTAAAATGTGGGAACTGGAGTAAATGGTCTTTAAGGACTCCTCCAGTTCTAGAATTTATGATTCTCCATTTGTAAGGTGTGGGACCTTGGGCAAGTCCCTTTGCTTCTCTGTAGCTCAATTTTCTCATTTATAGAATGAGATTAATAACACTTATGATACTTAAATGTTTTGGGGAGCAAATATGAACTAATGGATGTGTGACCAAAGAGTCTAATCTCTATAAAGCATATGCAGAGAGCAGTAGCATTCTGATGCAAATCTCCACATGACACTGGGGAAACTGCTTTTCTGATAAGCTATTGAAATGTCTTGAAGAGATTTTAGAGCATGCATAGACATTCTGTAACTGGGTACAGTCTTCTGCCTCATGATGGACTTCAACCTCTTTCATTGTAATGGGGATATCAGAATCCTGAGGTCTTCAAAAAGTGTTAATCGGTCTTGGCTTCTCTCTGTCTCCTTGGATTAGACCTTTGATATTCATCTGCCCCCTTCGATAACATTATAAATTATCAATAATGGTAGAAGAGGAGATGCCTCAGACCTTCTCTTTCTGAGGCCACAATGTGGCCCTATTAATATGGGACTCATTTCTTGCCTTATTGTGCTCTCTCTCTCTCTCTCTCTCTCTCTCTCTCTCTCTCTCTCTCTCTCTGTCTCCCTGTCACTCTGTCTCTTTGTCTCTCTTTCTCTCTCCCTCTCTCTGTAAGATGTTAATCTGGTGGCTACAACTTTGTACGTTTAAAAAGGTCAGTGGAATGAATTGTCTAGGTATATGGCCGACTAGGAGTCTGAGAGTTATCAGGCAAATACATACACGTTTTTGGTAGTCATAGTAACCAATAGCTGAGATAGTAGTACTCATCTGTCTGCAATCCTGCATTTGGATAAAAACTTGGTGGGCCCAATAATATATAGAAACTACATTAAGTCTGAGTCTGCTTTCCTCATAGACAAGGTGATATAGGGCAGAGTGTGCAACTGAGGTGGTAAGGATATTTCTTCTCTTCTTTCTCCATGCACAAACTAAATATCCCTTTGTAAAAGCTAATTGATATAAAGTGATTAAATGAAACTCTGTACTAATCAGTGGTAACTTAATAGTGGATTAAGAAAACTTTGAGAAAGGTGACTAGGTATTCCCTGGCACCATGAGAGAAAAGCATAGTGGTCTGACTGTAGGACAGTAAATCCAGAACAAAGAAGCATACATTTCTTTGGCAATATATGTGAAACCCATGAAAAGCCTTAAACCATTCTATACATGTCAACTATTTTTATTATTGTTATTATTATCATTGTTACAATTATTATCATTACCTGAATTCTGTCAAAATATGATTCCCACACATACTCGCACACAAGTGGGTATACATTTGAAATTGCCCCATCCTTTTCAAGGATGTCATTCTTTTTTCTTGGACCTAAGTCTTCATAATTCTCTTCTCTGCTGTATGTCTCCATATATAATCAGTCACTAAATTCAGATGGTTCTTTTGGATATATCAGACACTAGCTCCCTTCTTGTGGTTTTTCACAACTTTTACATTATCATACTTTAAATCCAAATTGCCTCATGTCTCAATGATAGCAATACCCTCTAGCATCCCCTAGTCTTTGTTTATTCTAGTCTAACCTGCACACAGGTACCAAGGTGGAAGAAAATCCAGTAACCAGCCATCTTTCCCCAAATACTATTTTCACCACATCCTGCTACGGTAACTCCAGACAGCATGATGTATTGGGTCTATGCTTCTTAAATTAGGCTATACTTAAACAGTCCTCTCAACTGCAACTTATCTCTGACCATTATTTCCAACAGAACCTATCTCAAAATTTATCTCTTTTAAAAAACATTCTCCCCCTAAATCACTCTGCTTGCATTTCTTTCCCTATAAACACCAAGCCATTCACTTTCCCTCATGTTATTCTGCCTCATCCTGGCCTCAAGGATGATTTTTGTACTATTTTTCTTGTTCTTTCTCATGTGGCTTCCTCCTACTTTCCTTCCTTTCCAAATAGTGTTTTAAAGTATTTGAGGTCTTGTAGATTCAAAGCCTAAGGTTATCTTTTTTTTTTTTTATTTACTCATTTACTTTTAATTTACAAGATTCAGTTCCACAATCACTTGAGTTTCAGATTTTTTCCCCTCCCTTCCCCCCCCCCCATGGTGGTGTGCAATCATGTATAGGATCTGCAAATACTTTCACATTGTACAATAGTTTGGTCATAAAGCCTAAGGTTATCTTAAAGGTCATTTCATAGATAAAAAATAACTAAGGTTGATCAGACAGGAAAAGCAGCTTGTCTCAATGCAAATTGGTAGTAACTTATGAAGCTAGGTTGGAAAACCATATGTTCTAACTCCAAATGACACACTGACTCCTTCCACTGTACTCTCTAGCCATTGTATAAGTGGACAGTAGCCCCATTTTATCATTGTCTTCAAGGTTCAACTTCATTTACTCACATCCCTCTACCCTACCTTAAAATCTATCCAATCATAACAGCATCTTATTCTGTGCTATGTCTTCACTGAGGATTCAACAACTAATTCAGTGATTTGTGGTACAGACAGAATCTTATCTGGAAGGGATCTTAAAAGTAACGTAATTCTGGGGCAGCTAGGTGGTGTATAGAGTGAATCGAGCACCAGCACTGCAGTCAAGAGGACCTGAATTCAAATCAGTCCTCAGACACTTAATACTTAATAACCCTGTGACTTCAGGCAAGTCACTTAACCCGAAATGCCCTGCTTTCCCCCCCCTCAAAAAAAAAGAAGCCACTTAATTCATGAAGTCTTGTGAAAAACATGTCAAACATTCCCACCAGTTGAGATTTCTAGAGTAGGGAAAGGCAACTAAGCAGAATCATTAGGCAATTCTGAGAAGGAAACAAGAAGTAGCATGTATGAGGTAAGCCAAACTATCACCATCTACTCTCAGTCACCATCTACTTTGAGGTGATGATTGTAATTGCATGGGATCATGAACCCAAAAGTTTTGTAAACAGAATGTCTTTCAGATCACTGGTCCTACTTCTAGTCTGAGTCCTATAGGCACCATTGAGTAAAGAAATCCCAGTAGAAAAGAGGTATACCTTTTTAAATGCCATTAACAGGAACTGCTGCTGCTGACTGGCAGATAAATCCAAGAGCTCTTGAAATGACAGCGCCACCATAGTTATAGACCCATTTATAGCTGAGCTCTCAAAACTTTTGTGAAGCAATATGCCTGGAGATATGACCTGGTAACTGTCTCTATGGGTGCAGCCACCAATGCTACTGCAGACTCAAAAAAGAGAGTTTGAGACACCAAAATCCTTGGCACAGTAAAATGTCAATATCAGAAACTACTATTATTTTGTTATACATGGCATTAAAGATGATGCCTCACCATTTACTCTGCTGCTGCTCTGTGAGTATTATGGACACTTTCCATCTGAAATACAGCTGAAAACTGTGTGTGTTGTATCATCTATTAGAAAGTGAGGTCCTTGAGAATATGTACTTTAATGACTTTTGCTTAGCTCATATTTGCAATACTTAAAGTGCTTAA
>CM053585.1:429791875-429814519 GCA_028646515.1 Pseudochirops corinnae
GATCACTCATTGGTTACAGCCCTTCTATATGACCAAACTATTGTACAATGTGAAAGTATTTACAGATCCTATACATGATTGCACGCCACCATGGGGGGGGGGGAAGGGAGGGGAGAAAATCTGAAACCCAAGTGATTGTGGAACTGAATCTTGTAAATTAAAAGTAAATGAGTAAATAAAAAATAAATTAAAAAAAAAACCATGAAAATGTAAAAAAAAAAATCATTGAGTAGGTGTCACAGGTACAAATGTATCATCTAGGAGATCATAACAAACTTAGCAGGGCTGTCAAGGGCAAGTCATCTTTTCCTTTGATTTGTACTATTACCAAAAAGATCAATGGGACTGATGCTGACAGCTGCTTTCAATCAAGCATTAAATGCCTAAATAGAGTAATACAATAATTCATTCAACAACACCTGAAGCAGCAACTAAGATCCTATGTCTTGGCATCCAGGATAGGCAAAATAATATGACAGAAAGCTTGAATTGATGAATTGCAGAGACAGATTATTTGTGGATATGTTATTTGCCATTAGATAACAGGTTTTAAAGAATATTGAAAGAGAAATACTGAAGTACCACTACAGGGCTGCTAGATTGTAGGAGCAGACTAGAGATAGGGAGATCTTTGTCAGCCTTCTTTCTTGCCTCAACACGTATCAAAAAACAATAATTTTTCATACAGTAGATAATGAAATAAGTTTATTGAACAATTCATCAATAATCTACATTTATCTAAAAAAAATATTAGTAATAGGGGGGGCAGAGCCAAGATGGCAGAGTAAAAGCAGGAACCTGCTTGAGCTTGTCCCTCAGTCACCTTTACAAATGACTCTACATAAATTTTAGAGCTACAAAACCCACAAAATAACAAAGTGAAGTACAACCCCAGCTGAAGAGAGTCTGGCAAGCCTAAAGGAAACTGCTATCACAATGTGTGGGAGCAGAGCACTAGCACAGACTTGGGGCACAGACCTGTCCAGAATAGACCTCAGGGGACTGAATCACAGGCAGCTTTCCAGTTTCCAGACTTCCCAACACACAACTACCAAAAAGGAAGTAAAAGTTCAGTGAGGAAACCCTGTTGGATCTGGGTGACAGAAGAGTTTGGTCTGGACCCTGCCCTTGGGAAAGCAGAAGTAGCTGCTCCCAGAACTCTAGGTTCACAGAGTGTGGGGGAACCAAGTGGAAAATCAGAGGGCAATTGCAGGAATCTCTTTGCTGGTGCTGAGGCAGGATTCTCTTGCTTTGCCCTGCTTGCATCTGGGCTGCAGTGTTGGGTGGCAGTCCTGAGGTGTGGAGGAGTGGTGACATGGCACAGATTGTGGTGGCTGTAGAGAGGGAGTCCTTCTCACAGTTCTGAGGTAAGTGCCTAGAAGTGGCTCTGACAACAGCTGAATAAAATGCCAGACATTTGGGACACAACACTCCCCACTATGGAAGCTGAGTTCCAGCATGGAAAAGAGCACAAAAGTCAAGTAATTGGCTGGCAAGATGAGCAAGCAGAGGAAGCACAATCAAATCATAGAACCTTTCTTTGGTGACAAAGAATATCATAGAATAGAATGATAAGACCACAAAGTCAAAATTCCTGCATCAAAAGTCTGCAAGAAAAATTTGAATTTGTTACAGGCTATGGAGGAACTCAAAAAGGATTTTGAAAATAAGATAAGAGAGGTATAGGAAAAATAAGGAAGAAAAATAAGTGGTATGTAAGAAAAATCATGAAATAAAGAGTCAACAACTTGCTAAAGGACACCCAACAAAATACTGAGGACATAACAACTTAAAAAATAGACTAACTCAAATGGCAAAAGAGGTCCAAAAAGTCAATGAAGAGAAGAATGCTTTAAAAACCAGAATTGGCCAACTGGAAAAGGAAGTCCAAAATCTCACTGAAGAAAATAATTTCTTCAAAATTAGAATGGAGCAATTAGAAGTTAATGACTTTTTAAGAAATCAAGACATTATAAAACAGATCCAAGAGAATGAAAATAAAATAGAAGACAATGTAAAATATCTTACTGGAAAAACAACTGACCTGGAAAGAGATACAGGAGAGATAATTTTTTAATTATTGGACTACCTGAAAGCTATGACCAAAAAAAAAAAAAAAAAAGAAAGAAAGAAAAAGAAGAGTCTAGAAATTATCAAGGAAAACTGCCCTGATATTCTAGAACCAGTGGGTTAATTAGAAATTGAAAGAATACACTAATCACTTCTTGAAAAAGATCGCAAATAGAAAACACCTAGGAATATTATAGCCAAATTCCAGAGTTCCCAGGTCAAGAAGAAAATATTACAAGCACTCAGTAAGAAACAATTTGAGTACTGTGGAAACACAATCAGGATAACAGAAGATCTAGTAGCTTCTACATTAAGGGATCAAAGAGCTTGGAATATGATATTCTGGAGCTCAAAGGAGCTTGGATTAAAACAAAGAATCAGCTACCCAGCAAAACTGAATAAAATACTTCAGGGGAAAATATGGGCATTCAATGAAATAGACAAGTTTTAAGCATTCTTGATAAAAAGAGCAGAACTGAACAGAAAATTTGACTTTCAAATACAAGATTCAAGAGAGTTGTGGAAAGGTAAACAGGAAAGAGAAATCATAAGGAACTTAATAAAGTTGAACTGTTTACATTCCTATATGGAATGACAATATTTTCAAGTCATGAGACTTTTCTCAGTAGTAGGATAGTTGAAGAGTATATATAACCAGATTAAATCACAATTGAGAGACTTATTATCATTAGGCTACCCAAAGATTACAAATGCAGGTGTGACTGAATGGAATGGTTCTATTGTTTTGTAAATTAAAATAGAAGTGTAAGCATCATGCCCAAAGGCAACAAGAAATATCATTTAGTGGGATGCTTAACCCTCTTGAGTCATGGTATTATGTGTAATCCAAAAATATAATTATGAAGATAATTATTGACGTCAGTAGAAATTGCAAAGGATGAGTGAGTAGAAACATTCCATGAAAAATTTGACAAAGACCTCTTAATTCGATGAATGTTGACTTTAATAATCTTTATTAGAAAGGCATGATTGTAGGTCACAATGGAGAAAAGCGTATTGCAAGATTCATATGCCTTGGAATTTAAAAAAAAATGGCAAAGCCAAAAGACACAGTCTATAGAGAAACATTGTTATTGTTGTTGTTTGTCCTTTGTTCTCAAAGATGACCATGACATCAGGAAGATGATACAATGACTTGTAAATGAGTTGGATTTAAGTGAGGAAGGGCTATGCAAGGTCACCAGACTCACTTTCTCTTCCAGAGTCATCTGGCTCCAGTGACAAGATAGAGATCAGGATGAATGGAGATGGTCCCACAGAGAAACATTTTACCTGCATGTAAATGACACCTTTCTTCAGGTAGATTGCAAAAAGACTATATATGGTGAATACTCAAAAAAGTAAATGGATTATATTGTAGCAAACAGGAAGAAACCAATTACTCATTGGGAGTATTTCTCAATCAGCTATCTCCATTTGGTCAGAATACTTATTAATTAGAGTAAAGATCAAAATCAATGACACTTTGTAAGAGAATAAAGAGGTAAAGATATGCCATGCAAATAAAAATCTCCAACCCAATTTGATCCATACAATGATCACCTGGCACTAAAAAATGAGATATTGATGAAGTGACAAATCTCAATACAAGTCTATCATTACTTCCCACAGAAGTTTAACACATGTGATGGAATCACTACAATGAGAAAGCAAAAAAAAAAAAAAACAAAAAAAAAAAACAAAAAAAACCCTATTAACTGTCTTAGCCAACCAACTCAACCAGCAATTGTTTTTCTTGCTGAGTAAAACAGAAATAAGAGCCAGGGGAAACAATTGTATAGAATATGAACTCATTTTCAAAACCTTATTGAGAAGGATGCTGGAAGATTATGAGTATCATTAGCTCATAAAACAAAACAAAACAAAAAGATGGAAGGGAGGGGAGGATTAGTTTGCAGAAAGCTTGGCATGAGCCTCCCTACTTCCCACTCAAACCAGATAATTTCCCAAACTCATTTAAAGATGAAAATGGAAGGTCAACAGATGGAGGGAAAATTAAAAAAAAAATTCAACATTTCTATGACAAATTCATTTCCTCAGCAATGATATGCTGAATAAGGAAGCAAAAATAGGACTAAAAAAATTCAAATATAGGAAGAACAGCTGTACCACACCAAGTAAATGCAAAGGAAGTATGTATTGAAAGCAATAAAATTTTAGGGCTTAGAGGCATCACTTCTTAATATAACCAAAATATGTGAAGATAAGAAAAACATAGAAAATATTACAAGCAATGCTACCACCAAAAAGGGACTTTGAGAGGACTTAAATAACTAGCCAGGTGTTGGGGACCTATGGCTTCAAGGCTACATGTGGCCCTCTAGGCCCTCAAGTGTGACCCTTTAACTGAATCCAAACTTCACAGAACAAATTCTTTTATTTGTTATTTTATTTATTTTTAAAATTTTATTTTATTAAGAGGATTTGTTCTGTGAAGTTTAGATTCAGTCAAAGGGCTGCACTTGAGTACCTAGAGGGCCACATGTGGCCTTGAATCCATGGGTTCCCTACCCCTACTGAACTAGCCTATTATTTGTTACGCTCTTAGCTTTATAAAATATTTATGAGAAGGATACAAGCATTTATCAAGGGCATCCTTGCTGAAAACATGGCAAGAGAAAAAGGCATGCTTTTGATAATTATTGTCTGTAGCAAACTATGTATTACATCACACTATTAACTAAATAAGGCAAAATATATTATCCCTTTTCCCCTTTAGTTTTCTGTTTGTTGATATTAAAAAAAAAATCCACTTACAGAACAAATATAGTTTTAAAGGCTCTCTTTCATGATAAATATATCTCTCATGAATGGTTGTCTCTAAAATATTGCTTGATTGCAATAGCAACAGAGATAATTATATTGAGGATATCTGGGTACTGATAATAAGGAAAGCATGCATTTTGACAATTCTTTCCCATTGTCGGAGAAGATGTTCAGCACAGAGCATAAATTGAATCAGGATTTCCACTAAATGGTAATGTCCTCCTTATGTTTCTATTTGCAAAGGGCATTGTGATGATTGTATCAAGCCACAGAACAATATGAAAAGGGTTTTTTTTTCCTTTATAAATTGGGAGCAAGACCAGGTGGGATGGAAGAAAAGTAAATGTTTGACAATTTGAAAAACTACCTTACAAGAAGGACTTACCACTATCAGTCTTCTAAAAGGAAAGTGACATTTAACAATTTTAAAACTACCATATCACTCTCCACATTGAGAGCGATTCTTCACTAATATAATATTGACTTACCCAATATTATGAAATATTAACTTCCCAAGTATAACCCAGTGTAACTTTATGACCCATTAATATGTAACTTTGTATATCAGATCTAGTGGAAGTATAAGAGTAACTAAACTTTCATGGCTGAAATATTTGGCACTGTGACTGAATGTTGGATATGCCCCCAAAGTACACCATTAATAGAACTACCACCAAAGACACAAGTAGGACACATTTTTGATGGCTTCTGCCCCTCCATACCCTTTTACTCTTTTCTATAATCCTGCTTAATAACACTATTTACATCTCATTGAGAGAGGTGATTTGAATGCAATTACTTACTTTAATACATGATATAATCTAGAATACAAACTTCATGCTGTTAAACAATTTTCTCTCTCTCTCTCTCTCTCTCTCTCTCTCTCAGACAGACAGACAGACACACATACTCTCTCTCTCTAAACTGCAGTGTCTCCCTGTTAATTGCAGGATCAAATGTAAGAGGCTCAATTTGCTTGTTCAATCTTTAAGGTCCTTTACTAGTTTGCTAATTCCTATCTTCCTTGTCTTCTTATACTAAACTCCTTTCCACATGAAAATCCAGGGACATTTATCTTCTTGTTGTTCCTCTCACACAACCCTATTTCTTGACTATGTTCTTTCAATAGCTGTCCCTTATCTGCAGAACTTTCCCTCCTTAGTAGTAGCTTTGTCTTTCTCCCTATCTCTCTTTCTATCTACATATATTTATATATGGACATACAGATACATATATCAGTGTGAGAAATCTGTGACCTTGAGGCCACATATGGCTCTCTAGGTCCCCAAGTGCAGCCCTTTGTATTCAGGACCACATTTGGGCTTGAGACCACAGGTTCCTCACTCCTGAATTATAGATATATATTTCATGCCCATGGCTATTTGGCCCTTTCCTCCATTAGGATATGACCTTTTGCACAGTTATTAGTACATAATAAGCATTTAAGAAATGTGCCTTAAATGAACAATGCAAGAACTCAATAACTGACTTTTGTTTGAGGGAGGGAAGACAAGACAATTGGGGTTAAGTAACTTGTCCAAGGTCACACAGTTAGTTAAGTTTCAAGTGTCTGAGGCCAGATTTGAACTCAGATCCTCCTGACTCCAGGGTTGGGTGGTCTATTCAAAGCACCAACTAGCTACCTGAACTGACTTTTTAAAATAAAAAAAAGTGTTACATTTTCTAATTAGAAATTTTTTAAAATGACTTTAAAATGTTTTAGTCCAGCTTAGACTTTTATTTATGAATCACATATGAAATTCTATTTTACAGATTAGATTTTGTAATGCCACACAATGAAAAATATATATCTTAAAATCCAAAAGAAAAACACTACTGTTATCAAAATTGATAGGCCATGCAGTTGAACAGAAACTTAATAAGATCACCACGAAAAGAATGCTGAACCTGGAATAAGGGGCCTGAATTCTTGGTCTTCCCTTGCCACTGAGTAATTTTAACTTTTGGTAGGCTTAATTCACCTTTGTGGCACTAGCTTTACGCATCTATAAAAAGAGTTAGACTTGTCAATTGGTAAGGTCGTTTCCATTCTGTGTTAACATTATTTTCCACGACATTGAATGAGCACTTAACATTTCAGTTAATATTTCTGGAGTGTAATCATTCTCATCTCCTCAAGGGGGCACTTGTGTGTAAGCTAAGAAACCAAGTCACCTGAAAGAGCAATTTGCAAAACATTCATAGAGCTTCTGCCTTTCAGTATGATACATCCCATGTTTAATATCAGCATTATTTCCTGTATGAGTATTTAAAAAAATACATAGAGTAATTGCAATATCAAATGCGTGCTTTAGAATGAATAAGTTAACTTTTATATATTTCCTTTTTAAAGGGACAGACTTGTTAATGAAATGACCCACAACCTCAAGATTTTACTAATCATTTTCTGTAACTAATTATTCTCTTTCACTGTGTGGTAGGAAAGGAATAAGAGATTTTCATTGTTCAAGTTTTATGCTTCTGGACCTGGATTTAGTGAGACCTGAGTTTAAATCTAGCCTTAGATACTCACTTGTGATATCAGGCCTGTCACTTAACCCCTGTCTCAAATGGAAAATGAGTATAATAATGGTACCTACCTCACAGGGTTATTCTAAGGACCAACTGTGTGACTGTGGACAAGTAACTTAGCTTCTCTGTTACTTCACCTTTAAATGGGGATATTAATATGTACACTGTATGCTTCAAAAGTTTGTTGTTGGGAAAGTCTCCTATGAAAGTTTTTTTTTTTAATTCTTCATTAATTCAAGGATCTAATATGACCCTGCTGCAACAAATCTTCCATTGAATCACTGATACTATTTTCCTAAAATGCAGGTATGATCTTGTCACCTTGGTGATCAAAAAATTCCAGTTTCTCCCTATTGGGTTCAGAAACAAATAAAAACTGCAGTTTGACATTAAACGCCCCTTGTAACCTAGCTCCCATCCCCATCTTTGTGGTCTTTTTACACTTTACTCCTCAACATGTATGTAGTCTTTGATCCAGTGATACTGGCTTCCTTGCTGTTCTATGAGCAGGGCAGTCCACCTTTCAGCTATGGGCATTTTCTCTGGCTCTGCCCCATACCTACAACTCTCTTCCTCCTCCACTCTACTTACTAACCTCCTTGGTCTCCTTTATGTCCCAATCAAAATCCCATCATTCACTGGATGTATTCCCCACCCCCTATTAACTCTAGTGCCTTCCCTCTGTAAATTATTTCATATTTATCCTTTATATATCTTGCTTTGTATAGATTTGTTTGCATATTGTCTCCCCTGTTAGACTTTATTCTTATTAAGGGAAGGAATTACTTTACCCTGTTTTTCTTCCCCAGCACTTAGCAAAGTGCCTGGAACAGAATAGGTGCTTTATAAATGTTTCTTGATTGATTTCTGTGATTCACTGACAATAACCGCTCCCCTCCTCCCAAACACCCACTACCACAATGTAAAATTTCTTAGTGACAAGAGGAGCATCAGATGGAATTGCTGTGGCCAAAATAATTCATGTCCACATGGTCAACCTGGTACTGAGGCTTATAAAGTTTAAAGTGCTATAAAAATATGATTTATCATTGAGAAGGGGGATTGCCTTGTGAAAAGAATGAATAACTTAGGGTTTGTACTGTATTTTAATGCTCAAGCCAATTGTCTTTGGTTATAGCTTCCTAAATGAAATTTAACTCATGTAAAATATTTATGTATTTTTTAAAATCTATATTGCATTATAAATGGAAACTTTCTCCTCGAAATTCTATTATAATACCCATGGTATTCTCCAAACCAGTGTGTTTGGTGAAAATATTTAGATCTGTAAACATCATGTACAACTGGGAGAAGGAGGAAGAATAACTCAAAACATCACATCCATTTATAGATTTACAACAGTTTCTTAGGGACTGAAAAAATCACTTATAAATAGCATTGTTTTATACTGTATCTAATTGAGATAGAGAAAGACAACAGGGAAAAACAAAACAAAACAAAAAATCCAACTGCCTCTGGAGTCTAGAACAATTTCAAGCTCTACAGTTTGAGAACTCATCTTCAAATCCTGCCTCTGATAGATACTGGCCATGTGATCTTGAACCTGAGACTGAACCTCCCTGGTTCTCCATTTTCTCATATGTAAAATGAGAAGGGTTAGACTAGAGGTCCTCTATTGTCCCCTTTAGATATGTGATCCTATAATGTTAAAGCAAAATAACCAGTTCTTTATATTTTCAATTCCTTTCAGAATGTATGACTGAAAATTTTAGGACTAAAAACACTTCTTTGGTTGGAGCATAGAGATAGAGAGATACACTAAAAGGTGCTTCCTTTGTTAGAATGTCATAATGATAAGCATTTTGTTAAAACACCTGTGAATAGTCCAATCACAGCTGCCACATTGGTAAAACATTTTTAAAAATTGTTTTTTTAAGTTGATAATCATCACAAATTAGTAAGTATCTGTGTAAAATGAAATATACATATATGTGATGATTATGCATGTGTGCAGTTACATATATACATATGTATTACATATTCATTTATATCATATGCATGCACACATATCTTGAGGCATAACAGATGGACAGCCAGGTGTTACACTAATACACACAGAATGTTCAGAGCCTTACAGACCTACAGAATGGCCTCCAGCAGTGAACTAAACAGAGCATTAAGAAAATTACTGAGGCATCTAGGTATAGCATGGATCAAAGGAGAGACTAGAGGCAGCAGTCCCAGTTAGGCAGCTATTATAATAATCCAGAAAGAAGGATGCAATACAAAGAACCTTGGCTTTGGAATTGGGATGACATTTATGACCTACTATTTGTGTTAAATTGGGCAAAACACTCCATCAGATTGGTACCTGTTTTTCTCCTTTGTAAAATGAGGAGATTGAATTCAGTGTTGCAGATGAGAGATAATATTGCATAAGCAATGGACCAACCAACAAGCATTTATCAAGAATGCTTATATATACTTGTGTGTGCATGTGTGTTTGTGTGTGTGTGTGTGTGTGTGTTTAGTGACACTTGAGTTACAAAAGGCAAAAAAAATAGTCTTTGATTTCAATTTGCTTACATTAAATTAGGGGAGAAAACATGCAAGTATATAATATCAATGAAATACAAAATATAAATGAAATAAATACAGAATAAATTTAGAGGGGAGACATTTTTATCTGGGGATATAAGTAAAATCTCCATGTTAAATGTGAGGCTTGAGGTAAATTTTGAAGGAAACTTTTGAAAGGTTTCTAAGATATGCATAAGTGAGGAGTGAGAGTCTATATAAAGTAATGGAGGTGACAGATGGAATCTTGTGTGTAAGAAACAAGAAGGTCGATTTGGCTCAATCACAAGGAATGTCATCTCAGCTAGTAATTATTAAGTATTTTTTACTTGCCAGACACTATATTAAGCTCTGTAGTGAAGAGGAATAAAATGTTGTAAGACTTTAGACAGTGACATCTATTATAAGGCCATTGAAATAGTCAGTGTGTCAACTTCTGGAAGCCAAGATGAAGGAGTAATCAGTAAGTCACTCTCATTTTCCTCTAGTGACCTTGAAAAACCCAAAAAATACTGCCCCAGGAAAAATTCTGGAAGAATGTAGTCTACAGAAAGATGGAGTGCAGCAGTTTTTTGTTTTTGTTTTTTAGCTTGGAGGGCTAAGGGGATTAACAGGAAAGGTCCCTTTTGCTGTTGCTAACCAGAAGCAGTCCTTGATGGGTGGTGTCCACACAAGCTGACCGCAAGCCCTACCTCAGCCAATCAGCCGGAGATCCTGAGCTCCAAGGTGGTGGAGTTGGCAAGCCACAACAATGGGACCTACCCTCCCCCCAACACCTCTGTGTGCCATCACACAGCCAGAGAAATTGGCAGACACCAGTGAAGATAACCACCACTTGCACTACAAACAGATTTCCACCAGCAACTGAGCCTACTCATGCTCTAGTGCAGCTCTTAGGGAAAAGGAGACCTCCAGTGACCAGACCACCCCTCCCACACTTCACACAGTGAGTTTCAGAGTAACCCTGGGAAATGCAGAAAGACTTCACCTTGCCTCGGCACACACCAGCCACCTACAATTTAGTGTCAGGTAAGTTACAGCACTATATAGCTTCCAGCTGTCAGAACCTTAGGTCATGGCCCATAAAGCCAGTAATCAGTCCCCTAGCCCCCAACACAAGAAGCATAAGATAGAAACCCCTGTGGACCAGAAGCAGAGATCTACTTTAAAAACCAGGAAAAAGGCAAACACAATGAGCAAAAAACAAAGACCATAGATTCTTTCTTATCTTCCTACTAAGGAAGATAAAAATACATATTCAGAAGTGGACAATATTGTCACTATATCCACATCTTCAACCTCAAAGGGGAATATGAATTGATCTTAAGCCCCAAAAGCATTCTTGGAAGAGTTCAAGAAGAATTTTAAAAGTTAATTTAGAGAGGTAGAAGAAAAAGTGAACAATTCCTTTAAAAATAAAATTGAAAAAATGGGAAAAAAAATTACTGAAGAAAACAACTCCTTTAAAAGTAAAATTTGCCAAATAGAAAAGGAGACCAAAAAAACTAAATGAAGAAAAAAAAATCATTAAAAATTAGAATAGGACAAGTAGAAACTAATGACTCTATGAGACATCAAGAATCAGTCAAACAAAATTAAAAGAATGAAAAAAATAGAAGAAAATATGAAATGCCTCATTGGAAAAAAACAACTGACTTGGAAAATAGATCCAGGATAGATAATCTAAGAATTATTGGTCTACCAGAAAGCCATGATAAAAAAAAAAGTGTCTTTGGAAAAATCATCAAAGAAAAGTGCCCTGAGGTTCTTGAACCAAAGAGTAAAATAGTCATTGAAAATATCCACCTATCCTCCTGAAAGAGATCCCAAACTGAAAATGCCAAAGAATATTGCAGCCAAATTCCAGAATTATTAGATAAAGGAGAAAATACTACAAGCACAACAAAGAAACAATTGAAATATCATGGTACTACAGTCAGGATCATGTAGGACCTTGAAGCTTCCACAAATGAAAAATTAAAAGATCAGAGGGCTTGGAATATGATATTCCATAAAGCAAAGGAGCTTGGATTACAACCAAGGATGAACTACCCAGCAAAATTGTACATAACATTTCAGGAAAGGAGAGGATATTCAATGAAATAGGATACTACTAGACCTTTCTGATGAAAAGACCAGAGCTCAATGGAAAATTTGATCTTCAAATACAAGAGTTGAGAGAGACATAAAAAGGTAAACAGGAAAGAAAAAAAAACATGTTATTCAACAAAGGCAAATGTTTACATCCCTATATAGATTGATGATACTTGTAAATCTTGAGAACTGTTTATTTATTATGACATTTAAAGGGATATTCATAGACAGAGCATGTGGGTATAAATTAACTGATGGGATGATTAAAAAAACCCTAATTAAGGGGTGAAAAGAGATTGTAATGGGAGAAAAGAAAAGAAAGAGACAGCAAAGGGTGAATTATATCTCATGAAGAGGGACAAGAACATAGTAGAGGGAAAGAAGGGAGGAAGATGAGTATTGTTTGAACTTAACTCTCATTGGATTTGGCTTAAAGAGGGAATAGTATACTAAGTTAGGTACAGATTGCCCTAGAGTTAGGAGCTGGGAAAAGGGGAAAGAAAAGAGAGGGGGTCTGATAGAAGAGAGGAAAGACTGAGGGAGGTGGTGGTCAAAAGCAAACCTCTTTTGAGGAGGGGAAGGGAAAAGGGAGAAATAAAAGCATAAAGGAGAGTGGGGGAAATAGGATGGAGAGAAAGACACAGATAGTAATCATAACTGTGAATGTGAATGGGATGAACTCTAAACATAAAACAGAAGTGGATAACAGAATGGATTAAAAACCATAATCCTACCATATGTTGTTTACAAGAAACACATTGGAAACAGGGTGATACACACAGGATAAAGATAAAAGGCTGGAGTAGAATATGTTATGCTTCTGCTGAAGTAAAAAAAAAATATCAGGGGTAGCAATTCTATTCTCACACAAAGCAAAAGCAAAAATAGGTCAAATCAAAAGAGATAAGAAAGGAAACTATATCCTGCTAAAAGGCATCATAGACAATGATGTAATACCATTACTAAACATATATGCATCAACTGGTATAGCATCCAAATTCTTAGAGGAGAATTTAACTGAGTTACAGGAAGAAATTGCTAACAAAACTATACTAGTGGGGGGCCTTAACCTCCCCCTCTCTTTACTTGATAAATATGACCTCAAAATAAATAAGAAAGAAGTTAAGGAGGGGTAGCTAGGTGGCACAGTGAATAGAGCACTGGCTTTGCAGTCATAAAGACCTGAGTTAAAATCTGGCCACAGACACTTAACCCTTACTAGCTGTGTTACCTTGGGGAAGTCACTTAACCCCAATTGCCCCTCCAAAAAAAGTAGTTAAAGAGGTAAATAGAACTTTAGAAAAGTTATATATGGTAGACCTCCAGAGAAAATTGAATGGGGATAGAAAGGAATATACCTTTTTCTTAGTGGTTCATGGCACATATACAAAAATTGAACATGTACTAGGGCATAAAAATCTCACAATACAGTGCAGAAAGTTAGAAGTATTAAATGCATCCTTTTCAGATCATGATGCAAAAGAAATTATGTGTAATAAAGGGCCATGGAAAGATAAATTAAAAATCAATTGGAAACTAAGTAATCTGATCTTAAATAATGAGTGGGTCAAACAACAAATCATAGAAACAATCAGTAATTTCATTCAAGAGAATGACAATAATGAAACAACATGCAAAAACTTACAGATGAAGTGGAAGTATAAAGATAAATATCCCATATTAACAAAAGAGGATGTAAAATACTTACAGAACATGATCTCAGAAGAAAAGAAATTAAACAAGTCATCAATGAATTCCCTAGGAAAAAAAATCTCCAGGGCCAGAAGGATTTACAAGTGAATTCTATCAAACATTTAAAAAACAATTAATCCCAATATTATAGAAAGTATTTGGGAAAATAAGTAAAGGAGTTCTACCAAATTATTTTTATGATATAAATATGGTCCCGATACTTAAACCAGGAAGAGTCAAAACTTACAAAGAAATTATAGAGCAGTGGTTCTCAACCTGTGGGTTGTAACACCTTTGGGGGTTGAATGACTCTTTCACAGGAGTCACAGGGGTCACCTAAGACCATCAGAAAACATGTATTTCTTATGGTCTTAGGAACTGAGACACTGCACCACCTCTATCTGTCTCCAGGCAGGTCCACCCACATGCAGATACGCCCACATATGAGTATTAAAGAGTCATGGCATTAGGAGGGTTGAGAACCACTGTTATAGACCAATTTCACTAATGAATAGAGATGCAAAAAATTTAAATAAAAAATTAGGGAACAGATCACAGCAAATTATTATGAGAATAATGCACTTTGATCAGATAGGGTTTATACCAGGAATATGGGATTGGTTCAATATTAGGAAAACTATCAGCATAAGTGATCATATCAACAACAAAACTAACTCAAAACATATGGTTATTTCAATAGCTGCAGACAAAGCTTTTGCCAAAAAACAACACTCATTCCTATTAAAAAACACCAGAGAGCATAGGAATAAATGGATACTCCCTTAAAATGATAAGCAACATCTACCTAAAACATCAGCAAGCATTATATGTAATGGAGATAAGGTGGATGCATTTCCAATAAGACGGGGGGTTGGAGGGATATGAAACAAGGATATCCATTATCACGACTTTCAATATGGTACTAGAAATGTTAGCTTTAGCAATAAAAGAAGAAAAAAGAAATTGAAGGAATTAAAATAGGTATAGAAAAAACTAAGGTATCCCTAAGGTAAACTAAGGTAAAGCCAATCATGAGCAGCTTTCTTGAAAACTGCTGCCGTGAATAACTTTAAGGATCTAATCACATAGCAAAGTGAACTCTATTTTTATTCAGCAATAAAATAAAGCAAAGCATTTAAGAAACTAAAGCAAAACATTCACAGCAATATAACATAACCATTTATTACTTAGGTGGCCACATAGTCTTAAACAAAATACATCATACAGTAAGTCACAATCTCCTCAATCAACATAGACTACCCAAGTAAAGTCTTTTTTCATCTCTACTGGAGGCTGATTTCCAATCATCCCTAAGCCAGTCATCATCCTTAATGGGTAATCATCCTTAAGGAATAGCAGAAAGTACAAACACCATCCACTCCTAGGTCACAGTAAGTTACAATACCACCAGTCACAACTGAGTACCCACATAAAGTCTTCTTTCATATTAATTGCAGACTGACTTCCAAACCCCACAGCTCCTCTTCCATGGGCTGGCTGCTCCCAGCTCTTGTCTAGGTTCAGTTAGGCAGCTCTCCAAGCTCTTGCCTGGATTCACATGTAGGCAGCTCTCTACTGCTGTTCTGTATCTCAGCCCATGGAGACTATCCCATTAAAGTTCTTTGCAGTTTCGAGGAAGACAAGGCTTAACAGAGCTACACGATTTACACACATTAAGCTTAACAGAGCTGTATTTACACACATTGTTGGCACTATCATCTCAATTAACTTTCTGTCTAAGAAAGTAACAGAAACCAACAGACAAAGCTTCTGTCTGAGAATCAAACACAGATCAACAGTAAAGTCCCAAGACTTTTGTAAACAGCAATAAAGTCCTCTTTTGGGATATCTGTAAATAGCAGTAAAGTTTTCTTTCAGGGCTTCTGTATCAGCAGTAAAGTTCTCTTTCAGTAGACAGAATGCTTCAGTTTTGACAAGGTAACATCAACACTGACAAAACAGACGGAGTACCAACACTTCAAGCATTCCCCCTCTCAGTCCTGCTTCATCCCAACTCTTGCTTGAGTTTTTCTATGCTCTGTGCCTTCCTGTTCCACCCTCCCTGTTTTTTGGCAATCTCCTCCTACAATATGATGACATTAGGCTTATTAAGGGCAGAGAAGGTCTCCAAATTCCTTTGGTCTGTTAAAGGTCATACAATGTATGCTATTTCCAACAAAGACTTGACACAATCAAAGACTAGGCTCAAAGACACTTGAATAGCTGAAACAAGCAGCAAAGTATTACTTTGTTTGCCAATACAGCAGATGACATGATGATATACTTAGAGAATCCTAGAGAATCAAATAAAAAAAAAACTCCTTGAAATAATAAGCAACTTTAGCAAAGCTGCAGGATATAAAATAAACCCACACAAATCTTAGGCAGTCCTATCTATTACTAACTAAGCCCAATAGCAAGAGATAAAAAGACAAATTCTATTGAAAGTTGCTCAAGATAGTATGAAATATTTGGGAGTCTACTTGCCAAAACAAACCCAGGAACTATATGAACACAATTATAACAAATTTTTCACACAAATAAAGTCAGATCTAAATAATTGGAAAATCATCAGTTGCTTGCAGGTAGGTAGAACTAATATAATAAAACTGATAATTCTCCCTAAATTAATTTACTTATTCAGTGCTATACCAATGCAAATACCAAAAAAATCATTTTATAGAGTGAGAAAAAAATAACAACAAATTCATCTGAGAGAACAAAAGGTCCAGAATATCAAGGGGAATAATGAAAAGAAATGCTAGGGAAAGTATCCTAGTCTTACCCGAACTTAAATTGTATTATAAAACAGCAATGATCAAAACTACTTGTTTCTGGCTAAGAAATAGAGAGGTAAATCAGTGGAATGGAAAACCTATTAAATAGCATGGCAATAACTGGGCATAGACCAACATCCAATACTGCATGACAAAATATCCAAATGGGTATGTGATTTAGATATAAAGGCTGATATGATAAGCAAATTAGAGGGGGCAAGAAATAGTTTATCTGTCAGATTTATAGAGAATAGAAGAATTTATGAATAAAAATGGGACAGAAAATTATGAAATGCAAAGTGGATAATTTTGATTACATCAAATTGAAAAGTTTTTGCACAAAGAAAATACAAGAGTAGGGGGAAGCAGAAAAGTGGGAGAGAATATCTACAATCAGTGTTTCTGACAAAGGCCCCATTTCTAAAATGTAGAGAACTGAGTCAATTTGTAAGAATACAAGTCATTCTCCAATTGATAAATGGTCAAAGGATATGAACAGGCAGTTTTCAGATGAAGAAATTAAAATTATCTATAATCATATGCAAAAAAAAAATGTTCTAAATCACTATTGATTACAGAAATATAAATCAAAACAACTCCAATGTACCAAATTAACACCTATCAGATGGGCTAACATGACCAAGCAGGAAAGTGATAGATGTTGGAGAAGATGTGGGAAAATTAGAATACCAGTTTGTTATTGGTAGAGTTGTTAATTGATACAACCATTCTGGAGAGCAATTTTGAACTCATGCCCAAAGTGTTATAAAAACATGCATACCCTTTTACCCAGAAATATCACTTCTAGGTCTGTATCCTAAAGGGTAGATTGGATTTAATGAATTTTCTAAAATAATTCCTAATTGCATTGCAGAATGTCTGGATTAATTCACAGATCCATGAATACTGCATAGGTTTGCTTTTCTCACCACCAATCTTCCAATATTTATCATGTTAATATTTTTGTTTTTCAATTTTAGTGGGAGGTGAAACTTCAAAGTTTATTTTACATTTGTTTTATTTTTGGAGATTTTAAATGTTTTTTCATATGACTGTTGATATTTTGTATATCTTCTTTTCCAAACTCCCTACTTATATGCTTTGATAACTCATCTATTGTGGAATGGATTTTTAAAAAAACATATTTTTATCAATTTCATGCATATCTTACATATCAGAAATAATTGTTGCAAAGATCTTTCCCCCAATAATCAGCTTCTCTCACTTGAGCAGTTTTAATTTTGCTTATGCAAAATTTTTTAATGATATATAATCAAAGGTACCTACTTTATCTTCTGTGATTGCTTTTATTCTTTAGAGATCAAATATGCTTTTACTATAAGACATTTTTGTCTAACCCTGACACATTTCTAAATAGTTTTACACACTGTTGCTGATGAATAGGGAGTATTTCTTTATCTTCTAATCTGAGATTTATCAAACAACAGAATACAATTTTCAGTAAGATCTAAATCTAACTTACCAAGTCACTTCCAATGAAATATCTAAAAAGTTTTGCTTCCTGTTTGATAATATAGTTTGAGAGTGGGTATTGATTAAATCCCTTCCCTACTATATTTTCATTATTTCCTTTTCATTCTTTGATCTTTTTTTCCCTAAACATGAATTCACCACTATTTCCTCTACTTCTATGAGGTAATTCCATTGTAATTAGATTTATGTGGCACAAATAGGTCAATTATTATAAATAATAACATGATTTTGTAATCTTAGCACAACCCAATAATGAACTATGAATACCTCTTTAAGTATTTACCTACTTGTGGATTATTTTATAAACACAATCCTACAAGTTTAGAGTATTTTTAAGTACATACTCTATCTTATGCATGTGTATGGAGACAAATTCCATGCTGGTCAGAATATAGCACAAAGTAAATACAAAGTAAAATTTTTGTGAGGTTTTTTTGTTTATCTGTTTATTTTTGTTAGTGCTAGCAACTCTACATATTAGTGACAGGAATTAGGGCCAGGATGATAGCATATTGTGATTCTGCTCTTTGTACTTTCTGGGATTCCCACTGAATTGAGTGAATGTCAGTGCTAACTGTTTCTCTTTGGAACATCAACCCTCAGGATCTTCCCCTCTCAGCTTGATTTTTTTTTCTTTTGTTCTAATTAAATGTACCATCCCTTGACTTCTTAAAGAGGCCTATTCACTGAATGGGTATTACCTCACTCTTAATGAGTACATGAAAAAGCCTTAGCCTAAAAGGGCAGGGGTCTCCCATTGCATCACTGGTCATCTCCATTAATCCTTATGAATATCTGGTTACTGGATCCAGATGACTTTGGAGGAGAAAGTGAGGTTGGTGACCTTACCTAGCTAGCCCTTACTCAAATCAAAGTCAACTGCAAGTCATGTCATCATATTCCTGATTGCATTGTTCTCTTCAAAAAGCAAAGACAAATACAATAACTTTTTGGGATTCATATGCCTGCCAATACAAAGATGTTAAGAGTAATATAAGCGTTTAAATCTAATTTGCCCATGGCTTCAGTGGAACTTCTTTTTAGAGACCTCTTCCATAGGAAAGTCACAGACTCTGGGAGTGTACTGGAGCCAGTTTGTACTAACTTGTGAAGTTTGACTGTTAAATTTTAATTTTAGGCATTTACAACATATAAAGGGGCAAATAGCACAAACCATAGCTTGATTTGTTGTTTGCCTGATTGTCCAAACTCAAGAAAATGATGAGCAAATGTTAATAATTCATATTAGAATTAAATGTCATTTGTAGTTTTTTTTTTTATCCAGAGAGCTGGTTATTAACACATTTAGTAGCATACCCTTGCCTGTCATTGTGATACATTATAATTAGAATGTAGTGTTGTAGCCAAAGAAGAAATGCTTCTCAGTTATGGAACAAGAAGGACATACCACAAAATCAAGTTTAGGAGACAAGTGGGGCCAAACAAAGAATAATAATGATAAGCAGTTATTGTTTAAATTCTTTGTTATCTCATTTGAGATTTTCTTGGTAAAGTTAATAGAGTGATTTGTTATTTCCTTCTCCAGCTTATTTTGTCCTTGAGGAAACTGAAGCAAACAGGAGTAAGTGACTTGCCTAGGGTCACACAGCTAGTAAGTGTCTGAGCAGGAATTTGAACTCAGGTCTCCTGACTTCCTGTCTCCAGGCCCAGTACTCTATCCACTTGCACCACCTCTCTGCTCTAATAATCAGGAGGGACAACAGTATTTAATGACAGGCTAGATACTTCTAGAGTTTGAAGCAGCTTCAGGTCTAGGTAGAGGGGTTGGGGTGGGGACTAGTGATGAAATCTCAATGTGGTTATCCACCTATCAGTTTCTGAGGTAATAACATGTGTATTGACTAATACTTGTGACAGTCTTATGATCACAGATGTCTTCAATATAAAACTCTTATTTCCTCATTTTATAGTGAAAAAAAGAAATGAGGCTAAGAGATTAAATGAATTACCAATGTCTCACAACTAGTGTCTTCCAGGTTTCAAGTCATTATATAATGCCACCTCTCATAATATCCATACTGCTATCTTCCATTTAAATGTGACAGTGGGGAAGAAATTAATTAAAAAGAAGGAATACAGGAAAGAGTTAGATTTTTTTTTTTAAATCTCTGTCCCCTCCCTTACCTCTTTGTATTGCCTCCTTGATTTTGGAGTTTAGGAGTAAACACAGAGCCTAGGCTCAAGCCCCAGCCTCTGATGTTTATTGTGTTTTTGAGCAAGGACCTTAGACCATGCCTCAACTCCCTTAGTCCATCATCATAAAGGGATTAGACTAGATGACTTCTGGCATCTTTTTTTTTTCACCTCTAAATTGTTGGTCTTATGATTCTATGCAAACTTTCTACACTGCTATGACCAGCAATTCTTCCCTTCTTCCTATAGTTTAGTGACAGTATGAAGAAGTAACAAGTGGGGCCTAGGGAGAAGGCTTGGTAGAATTTGAATGAAACAAATATTGGTGACATTAAAAATGGAGAGAAAAGTAAAAGACGGAATGGCAGACATATACCAGGGTTCTATACTGTCGTGGATGCTCAATAAATCTCGTAGATTGATTACTTTCAATGGTCGTTAAAAATTGATAACTTACTCCCCTCACTTTCCCTCAAATTAGAATACTCATTCTCAATAGGCTTGAATGTTCAGATTTTTTTTTCAAGTTCACAAATCCCTAGGGGAACATTCATTTTTCAAACACATTAATTAGGCCTTTAGGCTCCTGAGCCTGGAGATTTTAGTAATTGAACTTTTTCCCCAGCTGGGTTTCCCAAAGTGACCTCTAGTCCAAATGTTTTACTTTCGTCTGAACCTGAATTGGCTATTTATTCACATTAACTGGTGTCTGAGATAAAAGGGGTCTTTTTGTCAGTGCATTGCAGATGTCACTAATTGAAATGAAGGGTTAAGAAGCTATATTAAGAAAAGCTTAGATTATATTCCATTAGAGGAAAACATGGAACAAACAAATAAACAAGGACAGGAAAGAAAAGAAGGTCAATTTATTTTTCTTCTCTAAGGCAAGTTTAGGAGCCACAGCTAGGACTAATTGTGTGCTCAGAAATCCAACACCAGGAAGGCCTGACAGGCCTTCAAAAACATGTTGTCCCTTGTGAACTTGTATTAGGGAGATTGTGAGTGAACTTTAAAAGGTGCAGGTTTTGTACTCCTTCTTAACCTTTCTGTCTTTTACATCAATTTCAAACAGAACTCCAAACCCCAAACAGGAACACAAGGGAAGTAAAGGGAATTCGAACAGAACTGCTACTGATTTTCTGATGGAATTTTTTTGCTGGCCCAAATATTGGCTGAACACATCAAAAGCTTTTTGTTCCAACATTTTTGTCTTGCCTCACAACAGACGGCTATGATAATCCAATTCACAAAGCAAATATATTTCCAAGGTTGGAACAAGGTTTCCCCACTTTCAATAAGAAAAAATTTCTAAGGGAAAACAGAAAGACATTATTATGTTAAATATCAGAGAAAGGACTTGATGGAATCACTTAAATTTATCTATATTTGATACACATGTGGTTAGTGTGTGTTTTACAAGAGAAACAAAATACAAAACTGGGAAAAAATATATTTTATTTTACAGGGAAAAGTAAATGAGTTAGGATGTGATACTTCAATTTTAACAACTTTTCAGAGATGGCAATTTCCAATTATAAATTCTGCTTCCTTTTTTTGCCTTTTAATTTAGTGTTATTAGTGAATCTAATAAATCACAAAATCATTTTATGTCTTGGAAAGAAGTATCGTGTTCCAAATTTATTAGGATAATTATATCCTATAAAGGAATATTGAGTACATGCAAAGAATTCCCTAGATGTATCTGGGAGGTAGATAATGCTTATTCCTAGCAGTCTCATGTGGCTTCTCCTTCAGTTTCACTGTCCTCAAAAACTCTGTTCTGCCTTCCTTCATCTAGATTTTATATTGCTTAAATGTTATCATTCTCTTCCTTTCTTAATGGGTCCCTGGACTCTACCCTGAATCAGAAGACCCTGAAAGGTTGAGTTGTTAGCTCATCTCAATGGAGTCCAGGTTGCCTCCTCACACTTTCTCTACCTGGGTCAGCCCCAACTTTTCCAACCCCCTCTTTCTTGGACCTTTCTTTGTGTTGTCTTCCTACATTTGAATGGAAGATCCTTGAAGGCATGTGCTGTCTTGGTTAATTGTGTTTTGATCCTGTCACTCAGCATTCCTGGCATCTAGAAAGCAATTAATGAATGTTTTTTTTTTTCCTATCCGTCTATTTGTATTAGCTCTTTAATATTTCTGTTATACTAAGATATTTGATGATTAATAAGATTATTATATATAATATAGTATATATACTAGCTGTATATTATATTGCATTATATTAGTCATATATTATGATATAATCTAACATTATTCAAGGGACATCACACTTTAATGCAATTCAAAGACATAGCAAGTTTAAAATCAAAGCTTCATAAAATTTAGAATCCTCCTACCAACAGCCTAGTCCTGTTCCTCATCTGTAGATGAGGAAGCTAAAACTTCTGAGAGCTTCAGAGTCACAGCTAGTAGTTGAATGACAGAATTTTACTTATCTTCTGATGAGAAAAGAATTATTATTATTATTATTTTTTCTTATTCTACTTATCATGTT
>CM053585.1:429824952-429851762 GCA_028646515.1 Pseudochirops corinnae
TAGAGAGATAGGGGTAGTTTTTGTCAGTAACAATGTTAAATTTTCATGAGCTCTCATTAAAGAAATTCCTAGAACGTATGTATGCCTGTATTCTAATTTCTAGGAATTTGCTTGACTATTAGTTCATTTCGTTAAACAGTGTTTTCTCTTTGAAAAATGAATCAAATTTGAAAATTGAAACTAATAACATATAGAGCTATTTTTTCTATAAAGGTTTAAGACAAAGAATTTGTAGCTGGACTCTTTATAGCCTTTGTTTTCTTTTTAATTACATTTTTAATGGAATCAAAATGACCAAAAATTTCAAAACATCAATACCTACTCTGTTTTTAAGTGGCATTACAAATTGTACATTTAACACATGTCAATTAGCTGTCAAATTCCCCCAATAAGAATGTTTTTATGTTCATACTTCTGTGCTTAAGAAACATAAAATTTTTTGTTAGGCATAAACCGATTTACCATTAACCAAAGAAAAATTAACAACATTGTCTATCAAATTCTCTTACTTTCCCTGTGTATTACTAAGTTTTACAGACCTTTTCCCTTCCTCCCCACATAGTTTGATCCAAGCTCATTGAAGTCTCTTTGTCTTATTTCACATGTACTCTTATCTACTCAGTAGACCAGGGTTTCCTAACCTGGTGTCTATAATTTATAAAACATTTTTTGATAATTGTATTTCAATATAGTTGGTTTCCTTTGCATTCTATGCTTTTAAATATATTATTCTGAGGAGTCCATAGGCTTCACCAAAATAAAAGAACATGGACATGGACATGCACACATACACAGGATCACAACTGCTAAACTTCACATTTCAAGTCTGTCCTGGCTTTCCCATTATGATCATTCAGAGCTTTTGTTGAATTTGCAGAATTCCAAATCAATTATTGGTTTTAAAGGCTTCTTGATTGTGTGGCCTTGCCTCTGCTATTCCAATTATTCCCTCAATTAACAAGGTAGCCATAACACTTTACAGCTGGTCATCACAAATAAAAGCAACATTAGTAGTAGAAACAGGCATTGTCCAAATGTATTATTTAGGAGTCAGAGAGTGAGCTATAAAAAGTCTTCATAAAACATTAAGTAAATAGAACTGTCAATTTCATATTCCAGTTAGTTATGTCAGTATAAATGCTTTGATGCCTGATGAGGATCTATTTCTACTTTTGCTCATTGATTTCTATTTTTGATACTAATTTTAACCCTTCTTTTCACTCTGTATACTGCCATTCATCTCTGCTCCTTTAGTTACACAACACCTTGCTTATCAATTCACAATTACTACACAAGGCTTGCTTTTTTAACTGTTATAAATTTCCAGACAGAAGTATCCTTCAAACTTCAGCTAGAATGTTTTCCATCTACTCCAGAGAATTCATTCTCCTAATTTCCATGGAACTCAGAATGTACCCTCACTGGGTCTGACTATTGTGCCTTACATTGAGGTTGATTTTTTAAAATGCTTTATTGAAGCCTTTTGTTATCATATCACAGTCATTTTTTATATACTTCACTCTCAAACCTTCAATTAAACAAAGAAAAACAGTTAAGCAAATCTAAATGACATAGTGTTTTCTTTTGACAAAATGTGCAATGTACATTTGCATTTGTCTCCTTTAGTGGTATTTAATTCTTATTTTTCCCTCACCTAGTTGTGGAAACTGATAATATTCATCATCACTTTGTATGCTGAAATTATTTTCAGAAGTCTGAAAATATTGATCACTTCGATGTGGTCATTAGATGAACAGAATACTTTGACTACATCTATTATTGCAATTTACAACAAACATAATCCAGGTTTAAGATATAGAAAACTCTGTCTCCTGTTTGAGATTTATTATTACTGAAAACAATGGGGATATTTTGCAACATTATTTAGAGGTAGTATTTGCATAGTGAATAGAGAGCTGACCTTGCTTTAAGGAAGAAACTGGGGTAACATTCCACCTTTTAGAAAGAATGAGTATGAAATATAACTTAACCTCTCAATACTTAGGCAAATCTCTAAGACTGTGGGTTGCAAAAAAGGCGCTTCCCTGAATAAGGAGTTACATTATCTCAGAGTATGCTGTGTTAATGACAGTCCTTATACTTAGAAGTATCTTTCAGTTAGAAGATAACATAGAGATGTACTTGAAATCTCACTTTCACAAAAGATAAATGTGTTATCAGAAGAGGACAAATGATTCAAAAATCAATCATCAGCTAACTAGGGTCAAAATCACAGAATTAAAGGCCTCTGAGTCCCTATATCAATGCAATTTTCATTACCCCACATTAAACTCTAAATATTTTATAGCATGTTCGAAGACGATAGAAGTTTTTGCCTTGACTATGTAGTTCAGAGTGTTATCTGTGAGAATCATTGGACTACAAAGAAGATCACAAAAATCAAGATGTAGAAATAAACTATTCAAAGAAGAATGTATTTGGAGCTTGGAATGAGAGGAAGGAACTGTTCAGCTGCTTCTATATGCCTATACAATTTACTATCCTTGCTGTTCATTTGGAAATTACACATATTCTGCCTTCTTTCATTTTTACTCTTATGTCAGCCTTTATTGCAATTTACCCCCACTACTATCCCTCTGGAGCGCCTTAATATGATATGGTGGTGGTCATGAGTTCTTAAAAGCTATGTGAGTAGAATATGAAGGCTGGAAAGTTTTCAGAAATAGCCTTGGGAAGAGACTGGGTTGAGGCACATCTGTGTTGAGAAGACTAGTTTTGTGCAGTATCAACGTTGCAGTTTAAACCCAGGGACACCAAAACCTGTTGTGGTGAGGGCTCTGCCCACCCAAAAACAGTTGTGGTTTCATGATGTGTTGTGCTGGAACTGTCTCAAAGAAGTCAAAGTCATACTACCTCTAATCCAAGTTTAGGCATTTATGAGATTGACCCCTGTCATGAAGAAGGCTAAGTTCCAAGAGGAACAAGCAACTTCAGAGAAAGCAAGATGGATTTTTATAGGATAAAGATGTTGATTACACAATGAAAATTTACATAGAATATAGGAATATAATTAATATTAAAAAGGCCAGGAGGAGTTTGTTAAGGGATTAGGTAATGGAGGATGGGTCCCATTTATGGTTTGGTGGCTAAACATTCTAGTCAAGCTTCCCTCTAATTGGCTAGCTATTGTGGTCCTATTTGGTCAAGATGGATAGTTAGGTATTGTGGTCCTTTCTTGAACTAGATGGATCATGTGATTTTGATTGAATGCAAGAACATGCCTGTTTCTGTGGGAATGGGTCTGGAGCCAGTGACTAGGTAGAGGCAATAGCTAGGTTCCCATCACATGGACACACCTGCTGTTTCGGTAGGAACTAAGAGTTCAGTGGACACAGCAGGGAAGCATATATGAAGAAGTTAGGGCATTGGTGGTGGGTGGAAGGGTTAGGTAGGTACAGTAGGCCTACTGTTCAGTGGGGATGGGCCTATAATGAAGTTAGAATACTGGGGCTGAGGGCAACTTTATTAGGATTCCATCATTAAAGAGATTTAACACAAAATGGAGTTACAACAAGAGACTCATCAACCTCGCAAAATTTGAAGAGGAGATTGTACACCAGCTTTGCCCTGTATTTAGACAGGGAAATTGAGCTGACATATGTGGAAAGCATATGTAGACACAGAAAATCTTTATGGGAGCAGTGTACTTTTCTCACTTGAAGGCTTCTGGGAGAAGCAGCAGAGAAAAGTAAGGAGTTAGATAAAATAATTTTAGATTATGAAGTAATCCCTCATATTACAATTGATTCAAATAAGCTAATGATCAAAGTATGAAATGTAACATCAGAAAAAAGGAGAAATTTGGAAGGACAGAGTTTTCTCAATTACCTATAGGGAAAGAACTTGCAATCAGACAGGTCGAAGAAGAGATAAGAAAAGATTAAAAAAAAAGTAATTTCAATTACATAAAATGGCAAGTTTTTACAAAAATAAAACTGATAACTAGAAATAGAAGAAAATATCTTATTTGGGAAAAAAATTTATGCTAAATAATGCTAATAAAAGCCCAAATCCAGTCCTGTATAATATAGATATTTTATATATAATATGCATAAATCTATAAGAGTTCTATTTTCCAACAGAAAAAGGGATTGGCACAGAATACACATTTAATAAATATTTTTTGCTTCATTGATTGCTAGCATTTTTACTCCTGTATTAATTAGTATGAATTCTAGTGTGTTCCCATTACACATAATCCTTTTTTTTAGTTGTAGATGTATACTTTTCATGATATGACTAATACTTTGAGGTTTTAGCAAAATATGCTATTCTATATTGTCAAAGACTTTGTATACAGAAATTTTGAGTTTTGTTTAGTTTTGCTTTTAATATGGTTAATTTTATTTGTTGTTTTCCTGGTGTTGAATCATCTTGGGATCCCTATTATAAATCCAACTTGGTCAAGATTTATGCTTTATTTGATGAATCACTGTAGTCTTAGTATTTGATTTAATTTTTAAAATTAATATGACATGAGTCTATAGTTGTCTTTCAATGTTTCATTCTGCCCTGGTTTGGGCTTAAGAACTATATTTGTGCCATAAAATGAATCCGGCAGGATTATGTCTTTTTCACTTTAAGAATAATTTGTACATTATTGAAACTACTTTCTCTTTTTCAAATTTGATCAAATTCTTCTATGAATCCATGCTTGCCAAGACTCATTTTTGGCATACCCTTTGCAACTAGTTTTGCTTATTTTTCTGAGATTATTTAGGTTCTCTGTTTAGTCTCTCAGTTTGGGTATTTACGATTTTAAGATATTTATCTACTTTTGTGTTTGTAATTTTACTAGCATTTCACTATGCATATTAAGATTTCATCATTGTTTTTCCCCCTCTGTGGGTTTTGTTTGTGATTCACTTTGTTAGCTCATTTGATTATTTGATTTTCTGCCTTATATTTAATTGACTTATCTAAAGACTTATATGTCTTATTAATCTTTCCAAAAATCAATTTTAATTATATTTAGCATTTTGCAGGCTTTTGTTTCCAGGTTTTCCATTTCTCCATTAATTCTTAATATCTCTCCCTTATTGCTAATTTTATGATCACTTATATATTGGTTTTCTATCCTTGAAAAAAGGGCATTTATTTCCCTATTCCTCCATTTTTCTCTTTGTTATGATACCCATTGTAAGGTCCCTATCTCCATTTATTGATTATCTCTCTTCCCATATAGAAACATTCTTTACTGAGACTGTATCTGAGCAGAGGAAATTTTCCCATTTCTTTTCCCCTATTTCAAATCCTTCCTTGTTTCTTCGCCCAAATTTCCTATAGGCCTTCATTTTTCTTAGGGACAAAGCTATTTGCCCTTAATTTTTAACTTTTAATTTGATTAGGCACATAATATATTGCCTTCTATCTTCTTTTCCCCATTCATTTCATACACTATCTCATTCTGCAATTTAATAGTTATAATTCTTGTCTCTATTCCATATTGAAGATCAGTATTTTTGGTTGTATGAAGATCACACTTTTGTTTAATGTTCTTTTTGTTCGTTTCTCTTCTTCCACATTGTCCTTTCTTTCTTTGTATTTGCCTTCCTAATCATTTTTTTTTCTTTTAGTGAGTGGTCACTTTGTATTAAAGTGTTGTTGTTGTTGTTTATTCTCTCAAAATTATTTTTCTCTGGCAAATTAGTCAGGAATATCCTTTTATGGGTCCATGCTCTCTTAAGAATCGCTGGAGTTTTCTACCTCATCAGGTTTTGATTCATTTTCCTATGTCTTGCACTATTTTTTTAGAGATAACTGGAAATGTTTTCCTGACCTAGATGCCATATTCTCTTCTGTCATTAATGTAATCCCTTTCAATTTATTAGCTTATGCTCAAAATTTTTAACTGAGTTTTCCTCCTCTTATGAGTTTTGGTAATTTGTCTTTTTATTCCCCCAGTCACTTTCTAACTCCTTTCTCTTTGATGGAAGCTACCCTAGGGCTCTCTCTGACTCCTCCAATGATGAGGAATTTATCTTCCACTGGTTTCAGTCTCTAAGAGGATTGGCCCCAACTTAATGGCACAACTTTCACCTCAGGTTTTATGGAATACCATCTGCAATGACACTTTGCTCCAATTCCTACTGTTAATCAATTATTTGGCAGAATGTGGAAAAGAAGAGAGGGCTGACACACTAAAGTCCAAGACAAATTAATCTCTGCTTTTTGGTTTTCTGAGACACAGTCTGGAAAGATAAGTGGAGCTGCTTTCTTGCAAACCTGTGTCAGAGTGTAACAGCTGTTGGGGTGCTGAATGAGCAAGTTGTGGGTTAGTTATTAGCTTTCTTGGCCTTTCACTGAGGTTTTACATGATTGTGGTTTTTTGTATCTTAGATGATGGAGACAGCTGAAATTGCTTTATCTCTTGAACAAAGTTCCTATTTTGAAGAGGTTTGAAGATCATGAGGTTTGGATAAAGTGTTTAGTCCTACATGAACTGTAAGTATGGCCACACATCTATTAAACTGAGATTGAACATCTTTTTTTTTTTTTTAACAACGCAAAGTTGCCTCTTACTTGAATCCACTAAAAAAATAACTATTGGTACAGGCACATACATGTATACACATAAACATAAATATATGTATTCATGTACCCTATTACAGAACCTGAAAACTGGAAAGAACATCAGACACCCTCTGGTCCAGCAGTTCTCAACCTGTGAGTCACAATCCCTTTGGGGTTTGAACCATCCTTTCACAGGGGTCACAGGGATCATCTAAGACCATCAGAAAACCATATTTCCAATGGCTTTGGGAACTGAGACACCGCTCCTCCATCCATCTCCAGGCATGCCCACCTACATGCAGATACAACCCATGTACGAGTATTAAAGGGTAAGGGCATTAGGAAGTTTGAGAACCACTGCTCCAGTCCAACTTGTACTCAAATAAGAATCCTTTCTGATAAGTGAATTTCTTTTTTATGTGACAGTTATTAACTGATCTTTATAGGAGAGGGGACAAAAGATTCTTCCAAATGTTCATTGTTTTTGCTTTAGTGCCATTCAACATATTAATATCCTTCCTATAGGGCATCATTACATCAGAATTTGAGGGATATGAGGACCTTAGTAGACATTTGGTCCAGTTCATATCTAAAGAGGGATTATACAGTAGTATATCTTTGAAATGGTTATAAAGGCTTTGCTTAAAATGAGAAAAGATTCCCACCCTACTGCTTTTCCTCAGAGGGAGATTTCACGAATGTGGTACATTGCTCATATCATTCAGGCAATTTTTTCAATGTTATAAGCAGTTTCACTTTTTTTTCCTCTTCATATTTTTGTATGTATGTATGTATATATATATAAATATATATATATACATTTATATATATATACATACATATGTGTGTATCTTATATAGGAATACTTCTTAGAAGAGGGAAAGGGAGACAAGCCTATGGCAAAATATACTGATATAAAATGGCACTAATAAAAACTTTTTATAAATGTACATGACTATGTGGAAGTCTATTGAAATCCTTGGTCTCTTTTTAGTGTCAATAATATGAGAATAATGATACTTACAATATGTACATAAACATTTTTGTAAGGAGTATACATTGTGAAAAGTTAGTGCCATAAATATGAGTCATCGTCTCTTAAGAACATCCTACCTGACCATATTCTTATCAAATTTACCATAATATTCAAAATTTGAAAAAGATAAAAGAAAAACAAATCATATTTTTCCTATTTTCCCCCAAGGATAACTAAGCAAAAGCATTTCTTCAAATCCTTTGGCATATCCATGTTGTAATTTTGAATTAAACTTCAGTTGTGTATCAGAACATTACTTCATTACACATTTATCTTAAAACCTGAATGACTTCTGATTAAAACAGTGTCAAATAAAATCTATTTTAAATTCTTTGTGAAAATGATTCCTCTGCATGCTTTTTTACTGTCCACTATGTGTAACAACAAGCACCCTCCTATACCCAGGATGGCTAGTAGCACAGGTTCTTTGATATATTGTTCTAAAGGAAAACAATTTTAAAAAGGGGTCAACAATCTTACTTTAATTACATACACACACACACATTCACATCTCTCTCTCTCTCTCTCTCTCTCTCTCTCTCTCTCTCTCTCTCTCTCTCTGTGTGTGTGTGTGTGTGTGTGTGTGTGTGTAATTCACTGATTTCAGGGGAAAGAAGTCACCATTCTGAACTTCAGAGACAATACAAACAGAAATTACAAGCAGAAAAAATACAGACAGAGATAATGAAACAAATCAACACACAGGGTTTCTAGCTGTGTGATCAAAGCTAGACATACATATTTATGAGAGAGAGAAGCATCAACTTTTCAAATCCAGAGGCTGCTTAAGAGCTACCCACAGTCTCTTCTGGCCAAATCACACAAACATTCTTCCAATGAGAGAAGCCCAAAGCAAAACCTCACTTCAGAGTATATATAGCCTTCTTCAGAGCCTGCAGGCATCACAACCTTCGTGACCCCCTGCCTAATTACAAAATAACAAAAGGTGTGGGCCTTCCTGAAAAACAAGCCTCTCCTAATAAAACTTTTCTTGTTGGGCTTAGGTAAGGCCTCTTAGTGGGCAGGGAAGATCTTCAATTCCCATTAACATTACACTGTGTTATTAAAAACTTTCTTCTAATGGAGAAAAAAGAATACATTAAGAGTTGAAAAATATCTTATATTAATAATGAAGTAATACAAAAATCATAGAAATTGGATTAGCTGCTTTTTAATGGTTCCAATTATTCTTAGTCTCTCATCCTACTTATGTTATTTTGCTATCTGAATTGAACATTTGGAGACAATCTGGCTTTGTATTACTATTTCCTTTTTTTTTCAGATAGCTAAAAGAAAAAATAAGTTAAATTACTTTTCCTATAGTTTTGAGAGATAGCCTTTCAGTATTAAGATTAGAATTAAGATTCTCATACTTCCACCATAAAACTACAGGCTATATTTGAGCTGCCATTCTTATCTCTGCATACATTTAATTCAAAAATTCCATTATAATGTTTGTAGGATATACAATATAAATACAAGAAATGAATTTTTATATAGAGCATAGAGAGAGGATTCACGTACCACCCTAGTCATTTTTTAGCTATGGGACTTTGTTGAATTTTGACCTATATCGTATCTAATTGCTTTTTAGTAAGCTTCATCCTTCTTGACCCCTCTAAAACCTCTGACATGTTTGATTGTCCTCTTTTACAGGATACTCTTTCTTCTCTAGGTTTTCATGTCACCATTTACTCTTTTCTATATCACCCACTGTTGTTTCTCATTTTTTTTGTTGGATCTTTATATCCAACTGGGCTCTGTCTTGGGCCCTGCTCTTTATGCTTTGTCTGTACTTTCTCATTTTGTGATCTTCCCATAAATTGAAAGACTATCTGCTAATGGATGAATCACATTTGTGTACATGTGTCAATACACATATGTGTTTATATATGTATGCATGCATAAACACATACATATATTTTGAGTTCCAAATTCTCTCCCTCTAAATGTTCCCCAGCTATTGTAAAGGCAAGCAATGTATCAATTATACATGTGAAATAATGCAAAACATACTTCTATATTGAATGTAAAAAAGTAAGAAAAATAAACTTAAGAAATTATACTTTAAAATACTCTCAAAGCTCAATAGTTCCTTCTCTGTAGGCAGAAAGCATTTTTCATCAAGAGTCTTTTGGAATTGTATGAATGCATATATTGATCAGAATAGCTAAGTCTTGGGGGTGGATTCAAGATGGCGGTATAGGAGCAAGAGAACTCTGGCAACTCCCCCAATAACCATCTCAAATACCTATAAAATAGGACTCTAAACAAATTTTAGAGCTCCAGAACCCACAACATGACAGAGTAACAAAGCACCCACTGAAGGCAGCCTGGGAAGAAAAACGGGAAAGGCTCATCTCAGCACACTGGGAGCAGAGCCCAGCCCCATGTGGCTTTAGCCCCAGGGTGTCCAGGAGAAGCCACGGCTGGAGTTTTCAGGAGAGCGGATCACCAGATAACTGGCAGCTGTGGCAGTTTCCAGAATTATGAACCCATAGGAGCTAAGGACAAAGGGAAAAGGTCAGTGGAACTCAGTTAAATTTGGGGGAAAGGGTCCAATTGACTGTCTCCAGAGCTAGAAGCAATCTGAAGTGGTGGCCCTGCAGCCACCTCCACGTGGCTGCTTCAGAGCTCCTGGCCTTCAGATTGCAGGGAGGCCAAGTGATCATTCAGAGGCTAAGTGCTCTTGCCTTCAGCTGCCTGGATCAGGAACACGGTCTTGGGTGGTGGTCTTGAGGTGCATTTTCAGTGAGCCAAAGTTGGGGGAGCTGCAGAGACAGGGGCCTCCTTTTAGCTCTGGTAGCTCCAAAAACCCCAGCAATTTGGGACAGAGCTCTCCCTTCTGAAAGCAGGGTTCTATGGAGCCCAAGAGTCAAGTAATTGACTGGTAACATGAGCATGCAAAGGAAGCAAAGCAAGCTCAGCAATCCAAGTATAGATTCCATTTTGGGGGACAAAAAGGATCAAAGCATGGAATGGAAGAAAGACAGCACAGTCAAAACTACTGCACCAAAAGCTTCCATGAAAAAAGTAAACTTGTTACAGGCCATAGAAGAGCTTAAGAAGGATTTTGAAAACCAAATAAGAGAAGAGGAGGAAAAATTGAGGAGAGAAATGAGAGTGATGCAATGAAATCATGATAAGAGAGTCAACAACCTGACTGAAGAAAATAACACCTTAAAAAATAGACTAACTCAAATGGCAAAAAAGGTCCAAAAAAGCCAATGAGGAGAAGAATGTCTTAAAAAGTCAAATTTGCCAGATGGAAAAAGAATATCAAAAGCTCACTGAAGAGAATAACTCTTTCAGAATTAGAGTGGAGCAAATGGAAGCAAATGACTATGAGAAATCAAGATACTATTAAACAGATCCAAACAAATGAAAAAATAGAAGGCAATGTGAAATATCTCCTTGAAAAAACCACTGACCTGGAAAATAGATCCAGGAGAGAAAATTTGAAAATTATTAGACTACCTGAAAGCCATGATAAAAAAAAAAACCACAATAATAAACAAACAAAAAAAAAACAACCTAGAAATCATCCTTCAAGAAATTCTCAAGGAAAATTGCCCTGATATTTTAGAACCAGAGGGCAAAATAGAACTTGAAAAATTCACTGATCACATTTTCAATGTATATATAATTGTATACATACACACGTGTCCATATAGGAGGATATATATATATATATATATATATATATATGTAAGCATATGAATACATACCTGAGTGTTTGTATATATGTGTACATAGACAGAGGGCACAGGATCAATTGAATAGAAAGGGATGATGTTGATGTTTTAAAAGGTCAAATTGAGATTTGGGAGAAGAATAGAATGAGAAGAGACAAGGAGTGACAGAATGGGGTTAATCATATCATATAGAAAAGGCAAGGGACAACTGTTACAATGGAGGGGAAGAACAGGAAGGCAAAATGGAATGGGTCAACCTTACTCTCCTTGAATTTGGTTTAGGGAAGGAATGACATACACTCAAAATTGGGTATTTTGCCCTACAGGAGAGTAGGAGGGTTGGTGATGAGAGGGGGGATAGTGGAGGGGAGTGCAGGCAGGGGGGAGGGTTGTTAGAAGCACACAGTTTGGTAAAGGGACAGGGACAAAGTAGAGAATAGAATGGGGGGGAGGACAGGAAGGAAGAAAATATAGTCAGTCTCACAGTATGTCCATTGTGGAGATGTTCTGCATAACTACACATATACAGCTTGTATGGAATTGCTTGTCTTTCCAGTAGAGTTGGGCGATGAGGGAGCAAGGAACAGAATCTAGAATTTAAAGTTCTATAATCAAATGTTAAATATATATACATATTTATGTACATTTATATACACACACACATATATAATATAATTATTATTATCATTAATTACATGCAACTGGGAATTAAAGTATACAGTCACTGGGATAGGGAGATCCATCTTGCTGTACCAGACAGTCAGAGGGGTGATGGGGGAGAAACTAGGAGAGAACAGACTGGGAGAGGGGGTATACAGTGGGATCGCTATTTTGGGGTGGTGGGTACGGGAAAGATGGGAAGAAAATTTGTAACACAAAATCTTATGGAAATGAATGATGTATACTAAAAATAAACAAAAATTAATTTAAAATAAATACATAAATAAATAAATAGATAGATAGATAAAGAATCTTCTTTAAACATTGTTGTTTTCTTACTCTTTTCCCACATTAGACTGTGAATTCCTTGTGATTCACAACTATTTTTACCTTTCTTTTTTTATTTCCAGTACTTTGCAAAACGAAGGGCATATAATAAATGCTTTTTGATTTAACTTGATTAACACTACTGAAAGCACCACTATTCTCTCAAATTCCCAAATTCAAAAGCTTAGAATAAACATCATCAGTTGCCACTCAAACTCAACCCAAGTATCCAATCTCTTTTCAAGTCTAATCATTTATATGCCCAATACATCTCTTTGGTAAGTTCCAACCTGAATTTTAATATCTTATTTTCCTAATGACATTTAAATTACATGTAGTGTAATTACAATCTTTTTTTTTTTTTTTTACACTTCAGGGTTCCAAATTCTCTTCCGCTCTTCTTCTACTACCCTGCCATTTGAAAGACAAGCATTTTGATCAAGGTAAAGCATGTACAGTTATGCAAAACCTATTTCCATATTAGTCATATGAAAGATGACACAGACCAAAACAAAACAGGAAAAATAAAGTAAAATAATTGTATGCTTCAATATACATTTAGATTGCATTAGTTCATTCTCTGGAGGTGGATAGAACTTTTCATCATAGGGCCTCCAGAATTGTCTCACACCTTTGTACTGCTTGGAATAGTTGTCTTTCACAGTTTATCACTATGCAATATTGCACTTAATATGTACAAAGTTTCCTGGCTTTGCTTACTTTACTTGGCATTAGTTCATGCAATTCTTTTCAGGTTTTCCTGAAAACATCCTGATCATCATTTTCCATAACACAACATTATTCCATCACAATTATATACCACAATTTGTTCAATCATTTCCCAATTGATGATTATCCCCTAAACTTTTAATAATTTGCCCACACAAAAAGAGCTCCTATAAACATTTTTATACATAAAGGTCCTTTTTCTCTTTTTTAACTTTTTCAGGCTATGACTTAGTAGTATTATTGCTGGATCAAAGGGCATACACATTTTTCTGTATAGTCATAGGTCAAAATTCCTCTCCAAAATAGTTGAATTAGATCACAAGTCCCCCAACAGTGAATAGCATTCCAGTTTTACAAAATATATGCCAACATTTATAATTTCCTTTTCTATCAGCCACTCTGATAGGTTTGAGGTATTACCTCAGAGTTGCTTTAATTTGAATTTCTTTAATTGGTACTGATTTCGAGCATTTTTTCATATGATAATAGATAGCTTCGATTTCACCTGAAAATTTCCTGTTCATATCCTTTGACCACTTATCAATCGGGAAATGGCTTATTTTGTTATAAATTTGCCTCAGTTCTCTATATGTTTGACAAATGCGCTAATTTAATGCAATCAAAATTATCCATTTTATATCCTGCAATGTTCTTTATCTCTTGTTTGGTAATAAAAATCTTCTCTTATACATAAATCTAACATGTGAATTTGTCTACATTTTCCTGCATATGATGTCACCCTTTACATCTAAATGAGGTACCCATTTTGACCATATCTTGGTATTGTTTAAATATGACTTTATGTGAGAAATGTTTTATAATTGTGTACATATAATTCCTAGGTTTGTTTTGGAAGTTAGACTTTCAAGTATTTTATATATTATTTTGTCTAAAATTATTTTAAATGATTGTGTGTATGTGGTTTGTCCTTCATTTTCAAAGAGGGCCATGACATCAGCAAGATGACGACATGACTTGCAAATAATTTTGGTTTGAGTGAGGGAGGAATGTACAAAGTCACCAGTCTCACTTTCACCCCCAGAATCATCTGGGTCCAGTGGCCAGATATCAATCAGTACAACTCAGTATTTTTATTTTAAATAGAATTTTTGTTTCTATCTCTTAGTGCTGGACTTCATTGGCAATTTATAGAAATACTAATGATTTGTGGGGGTTTGTTTTATATTCTTCAACTTTGCTAAAGTTTTTTCAACTTTTTTTTATTTGAATCTCTAGTATTCTCCAAGTATACCATCATATCATTTATAAAGAGCAATAGTTTTGTTTCCTCATTATCTTTTCTAATTCCTTCTATTTCTTTTTCTCCTCCTATTGCTATACCTAGCATTTCTTGAAGAATATTGAAAAATAGCGGTGATAATGGATATTCTTGCTTCACCTCTGATCTTATTGGGAAGGCTTAGCTAGTGTATCCCCTTTAATAATGCTTGCTGATGGCATTAGATAGATACTACTTATCATTTTGACAAAATTTCCATTTATTCCTGTGTTATCGAGTATTTTTAATAGGAATGGATGCTGTATTTTGTCAAAAACTTTTTTCCTGCATCCATTGAGATGATCATATGATTTCCTTTGCTTTTATTATTAATATGGTCAATAATACTTATAATTTTCTTAATCATGAAGCATCCCTTGATTCCTGGTATAAATCCTATCTGTTAATGGTATATGATCCTTGTGATATATAGCTATAATCTCCTTATTAGTATTTTATTTAGTTTTTGCATCAATGTTCATTAGTAAATTGTACCATACTTTTGTTTCTCTGTTACTTTTTCTTATTTAGGTATCACTATCATATTTGTCATATGAGGAATTTGGACTCTTTCTTTGCTTATTACTCTGTTCAGTTTGCTAAGCTGCCTCTCATGGTGGTGACTGATGGAATTTAGCAATGAAACAAAACAAACTGTTAACATGCTTTGGAGAAGTTGAATGCTAATATGTACAAACAATGAGCTATTTACATAGGAAGTTTTGATTCTCTTTGACTGTCAGTCAAAATATTCAAGCTAGTTTGTGTGTGCTGATAAGACCATGGTGAACAAATACTAGAAGCCAGGACCCTGAGCACTTGTGGTCTTTTTGATTGAATCATGATTATGTGGGATTGACTGATTTATTGTTTCCATTTCTTGTCCAGAAGCAAAAAGATGATTCACATAAATGGATACAAAAGCACTCCTTCTAACACATTCACATTTAAAACAAGTCATGCCCTTCCAACACTATTGTTAAAGGAAAAAAATTGTGTTTTCAAACCAAAGATTGGGTCAGTTTCCGATGGATCACCACAAAGGAACAACAAACAAAATGGCAAACAATTTTATTCTGAGAAATGTCAGAGATAATAGTGAGGAGGGATGAAAAATTCAAGGAAGTTTTTTGTTGTTGTTGTAGCTGTTTTTGCTTTTTTATTGGAAAAGAGAAGACTAAGAATATGGTATATTGGATGCTGTGTCAGATGGGATCAAGAGGTGGTTGACTTTTTGATAACTGCTTTTCTTTTTTATAGAGAAAAGCTCACAGGAATGGAGAAATTGAAAGTACACTCAGAAATTAGTTCAATGTTAAAATAAAAGTCATTAATGAAAGTTGAAAGAAAATAAAAGAAAGGGTCAGGAAAGATTGACAGGAAAATTATTGTAGTAGGAACATCTAAATAATTTGTGCGGCTAAAACTCAATAGGTCTTCAGACATCACAGTACAGTGTGAATTGAATGGGGAAAACATAAACACATACTTAAAATTAATGTTAGCTCAAGATAAAAATTTTGACTCTTGGCAAAATACCCTTTGTTTACCTCAAATCGATAAATATTTTAAAATGTGTGCATGTTGTGATCCAGAATTTTGGGCCTCTTTCAAATTGAATTGCCTTTTGAAAATGTTTTTCCAATGTTTTGACTTAGCATGGTTTGGAGTTCTTTGTATAAAGTTAGCCAAAGCAAAGAATATTTCTAGACTATTTTTTGAGCCTCAAATATCAGGAAGTCACTTTAAGAAATAATTCTCTTTTTATGATACCTTTCCGCCTTTCAGAACTTTTTACATTCCTTTCATTGTTCTTGCTAATTTTGTACCTTCTGGAAATCAAATGATGCCATCTGTCAGTTCCTTTACTGATCCTTCTTGTTTCTTTCATATAATTATACCAACATATCAGTTAGACAGATAAGCTGTTTGGGCATGTTGTTGAAAGCTTACCTTTTGCCCTACAAGAAGGATTTTCTCTAAAGGAAGGGAATAGATAGAAAAGCACCATTTTTCTTTTGACTTTTTTTAGTATAAAAGTGAAAATTTAATTATGAAAAATTCAAAACATCTATCTAAAGTCATCTATCCAGTCATTGCACTTACGTATCTTTTTTGGCATCCAGAAGGAAGTTGTTTGTTTGTTCTTTTTTTTTTCCTAGCCATTTTAGTCTCTATCTCCACTGGAAACATAACTCTTAGTATCTGTCAAGATTAGGGCCAGGGCCAGGCAAAATTTCAGAGTGTATTACATGTTCTTTGGCTTCTTCCTATCTTTCCTTTCAACATCTTTTTCTTCCTTATGCTTCCTGCTACTACCTTTGTTCTTCCTTCCTCTTTTCTGTGTAATAATTCTCCAGGCCATAGCTCAAACAAAACTCTTCTAGGGAATTAGATGATAACTTTCAGAGTATTTACATTTTGATTTGGCTTTGGAAGATCCAAAAGGAGATCCATCATTTTTGGTAAAAGGCATTTTATGTAGGAAAATAGGCAGTGGGAAAGTCATTTTGCAGTGACTGGACATTGTAGGGCGGTCAAATCACATGAATTCCTCAAAAAAGCTGCCCTTGGTCAGGACACCAGAATCAATATTCAAAGATTAATCAGGAATTATGTTTTCAAAATTCTTCATCATGAACTCCAATGCCATATAATAAACTGTAGAAACAGTCCTTGTTTGCGCAGAAAGAATTTTATAGCTTCTATATTCTGCTCTTGCTTTTTTTTCCCCTTTAAAATATGTTTGAACATCCTCAAAGCATCAGACAATTAGGTTAAAGATGTTATATTACCTCAGCCAAAAATTAACAATAGGTGAATGTTTATGAAATGAATATTCTGAATAACCACAATGTTAAATACCCTTTGTATTCTCTTTAATTTTTGTTGGCCCTAGTCCTAGTTTTGCATTTAATTTGTATAATTATCTCCATGCTTCAAAGAAATTAAACAGTGAAAGATGTTAGAATATTTCATAACATATTCATGTTCCTGACACCCTGATAATTTATTTGAGATAATATCCTATTTCCTTCTTCATTTATTAAATCTCCATTACACAAGACCTCGATTAAATGTTAATTTTTAAATTGGCTAAATGGAAGAAAAGCAAATTTACTCTTTGGTGCATTTCATATGTGACAAAGCATCTTTTTCTTGAACATTTGACCCTATAATATGAATAATTAAATTATGTACTGGCACATATTGAGTGATGCTTAAAATTACATTTATTTCTTAACCATTGCAAACAGAAACAGCCATGTGATTTGAAAAATTGAAAGCTCCAAATAAGAGAATCTTCAAATCTCTGTCTATGAGGCCTTTCATCTGACACTTGACTTCTCTCTTATTGTTTATATTCTGAATTCAGTACTAACCTGGAATATGATTAAAGGGCTTTATCTTATGTGTATAATCCAACTCTAATGTCATCCACTTGAAAAGAGTCACAGAGAAGAATGTCCTAAAGTAGAGGGTGATAAGAACCATTAACGGAAGGAGTGTGGACCTGTCAAAATTCAGTGAGTGAGGAAATAATGTAATTAGGAAGAATTTAAGTGTTATTTGTTTCTTTTTTAAAAATTCAATTTTATTTTATTTTCAGTTCAAATTCTCTTCCTCTTCCCCCTTCTTCCCAAATGAGAAACAATTTCTATTGAGAAAGCAAGATAAACAAAGCTCTTTACAAATAAATATATATTTAATTTGCACTAATATAAATACAGATAGTCATGCAAAACCCATTCTCAGATTAGTCATATCCAAAAGAAAAGAAAATATGCTTCAATCTGTATTCTGAGTACATCAGTTGTCTATCAGGAGGTGGGTAGCATATTTCATCATGAGACATTTGAGTTTGAGGTTGGTCATATCAAATTTCTTAAGTCTATCACAATAGCTTGTCTTTAAAATATTGTTGTTACTGTAAAAATTATTGTCCTGGTTCTGTTCACTTTACTCCATATTAATTCATGTATCTTTTCTCAATTTTTACTTAAGTCATATCATCCAACATTTCTTACAGTACAGAAGTATGCCATCACATTCATATATCAAAAGTGTCCAGTCATTCTCAAATTAATAGCAGTTTTCTATTTCTTTTTTTTTTTTTTTGCTTAGTGATATCTATTTCCAGTAACTCTAGGAGAGAACATCCTCTTTTAGGACTTTCAAGATACTGAGACCAAGCTTTTGACCATACTTGGAGGACAAATGTGCATCCTGTTGTCATTCTATTCTGCCTATCTTTTTATGTGTTTCATTTATGGTGTATTTCATTTGCATTCTCTTAAGCATACACTGTGATTAAGAGAAATTGCCTCCAGTATGTCCTGACATTTTAACAGTATAGTCCGTCTGGAAATAAACCACTTGAACAATTTGACTATGTGACAAATCTAAATAGTGGTACCACAACTGGTGTCATTTCTCACCTCACCCCTTACTGTAGCTTCACATATATGGACCATATGTACATTTTAATGGTATCCATAGTTTTATCCCAGAAAGTACAGAAGATTCACTTAAAGCTGAATTTGATTAAAAATTATCTTATATTTAAATAAAGTTTTAATCCCCCCCCCCTTTTTTTTTTGGTTTTCATTTATTTTTCTGAATGCCTTTGCATTTTAGGACATCTTTTTTTTTTCCTATGAATATAAGATTTTTGGTAAATATTATGCTCAGATTGACTCTGTAAAAAAGAAATAAAATGATATTTTAACTTAAAAGAGTATGTTTGCACATAAAAGTGAAAGGGTAAAAGGGTACACAGGTAAAGAATATGATAACTAAATGTATTGTGGGGAATAAAAGCACAACATCTCTACTAGATATCATCTTGCTTAAGATTTTCTTATATCTTGCTTGTTTCTTTTTGCTAATGATTTTAAATTACACAATTTTTGAATTGGTCTTATTAAAGAGGTTAACATGTATTTCTTGGTTTTAGTTAAAGCCAAATTTTGCCTTTAAAAAAAATCTCCTTGTTACATAAACTTCTGAGTGCCTGCCGTTCCTGCCACGTTTATCTGGTCTGACAGTACCCAAATCTGTTGTGCCCAGTCTCTTATGATTTTATAGACATAGGACTTACAATTCTTGAAAGCTGAATCTCACAAAACCAAACAAAGAAACTACTGAACTTGAAGGAGATATTTAATGGTAATAATAAAGCATATGGACTTTAGGTGAAATGATTATTTCAATAGCAAATATACAAATCTAGTATAAGCTTATCTGCCTTGCTCCTGGGCTATCATAGGAAAATCATGTAATAAAATCAATGAAAATGAAATGCATAATAGTAACAAAAAGTGTAAAGCACACACTTATTCCTGGAATGAAGGTTTCAATAGCTTCATACTAGCAGAAAGAGAAGAGGCAAAAACAAAAAGGAAAGAGAAAGATATCTGATCATTCCTCTGTTTGCCAGAATAATAATTTCCTTTTTTTTTATTTTTTGCTTTATTTAGGAGAGGGGAAGGCATGGCATTTGGGGTTAAGTGACTTACCCAAGGTCACATAGCTGGTAAGTGTTAAGTGTTTGAGTATGGATTTGAACGCAGATCCTCCTAACTCCAGGCCTGGTGCTCTATTCACTGAATAACCTAGCCATCCCTAGAATAATAATTTTCTATTGACATCTTTTACTGTAGAAAAATTCAAAGAATTTCTTAGGTTACATATTACTCCATCCTTCAGAAGAAGGAGAAAGCCCAGGCCAGAGAGCTAGTTCAAAACAGAACAAAATGAATTTACTGTTGTTCTTTTCCTATGGCTGACTTGAAAGAGAATAAGAAAACAGTAAGGTCAAGGACAAAGACTCCATTAGACTTCTCTGAACTCCTGATTACTAATTCAAGTGAAATCAGGAAATATTCTCCTAGGCATGTGCATTCTTGTTGGTTGGACTGCTCAGGTCTTCCCCCCTAGGGTTAACTAATCCTCTGGGTCGGTCACTAAATGAGTCATTTACATATTATGGTAGAGTAACCTCAATCTTCAATAGATAGCTAACCTCTGAAACCTAGTCATTGGAGAGCACAGTTTTGAAAGAAAGTGACCTTCAATTTTCACAGTAGAACCTTGCACATTTGACCTCATATTCCATTTGGATTCCATTAATTTCTTAGTGGGAGCTAAGGAGTGAAAGGGTAGTAGTTTTAATTCCTTTGTCCCCTTAGGAACAACCAGAAAGAGTCAGATGCTAAACAACAACATCATCAAGAAAGGTGGAGACTTGTCACTTCCCTTACTCCATTTAATTCACTATCTTGTAATGAATGTTTTTTTTTTTTAGTTTTTACTCTAATTACTCTGTATTTAACTAAGTAATGGAATATAATTTAAAGAGTCTCATAAAGCATATTATTAATTTATCTAAGTGTTTCAGCAGCTTACAATATTTATTTTCTATTTCCTTTCCATATTGGGAGATAATGCATAGTAAAACTATATTAGATTTTAAAGTGCCTTGTTTTCACTCTGCATGCATACAGCATAGAGGATGGAAGTGTCATCTCCTTTTAGAAAGAAATCTTTTCCCATTATCTATTTATATTGTCATTTTCCTGAAATTCTGCACAAACCTGACCATATCTGATTGTTCTTTCTGATTAGTGTTTCAAAGAGAAAAATTGACCTAAATTTCTTTAGAGAATAATGCTGCATTTGCAATTCTGTGATGTTTCAGAAAGAATAACGAAATGGAAGTTTGAAGACCTGGATTCATATCTTGTTCTTAACCAAAGGTTAGCAAAATTCCAACATTCTATAAACACCTCGTTTCCTAAGCTGTCAAATGAGGATAACATTATCAATCCCAGGTGGGGAACCTGTGACCTCAAAGTCATATGTAGCCCTCAAGTCTTCAAGTGTAGCTCTTAACTGAATCCAAACTTCACAGAACAAATCCCCTTAGTAAAAGGATTTGTTCTGTAAAACTTGGACTCAGTCAAAATACCACACCCAAAGATCTAGAAGGCCACATGTAGCCTCAAGGTCAAAGTTTCCCCACCCCTGAAGTATCCTACCTATCTTTCCAGGTTGTGGTGAAGATCATATAAGTCACTTTAAAGTGTCCTCATAAACCTGAAATTACAAATTTAATTGACACTTAAAAACTGTAGCTTTTATGAATAATTCAATAGGATATTTTATGCTTTCAGCTCCATTTGATCCTGGCAAAACTACAGGTCCATATGGTTAAATCCATTAGAATTTCTTTGTAATGTATTTTTTCAAATAGATATTTGCCTCACTATTGGAATATTTAGACTTCCCTTTGGCTGAACTCTGGATATTTCAACATGTAATATGCTATAAGGACTAGTTCAGAGCTGGCATCCTTTAGTTTATGAGTCACTAAATTGTCTTCAGATTTTGTAGACTTGTTTTCTATGAAGGGACTCAACTATTCTTAGTCACAGAAAAAAGAAAATCTTTTATCACCTTTCCCTCTTAAATTTGCTCTCATTATTTTAAGTCACCAAGGGTACAAAGATTTAAGGACAGTGCTCAGAGCATTTTGATGTAGATTTATGATTTGATGCTTCCATTACTATGTCCTTCATAGCCTCCACATCTCTATTATACTATATCCATGTTGTACGTTGGATTGTGGAGTGGGTCCAAATTCTATCTTTTTGACTAAGCTGAACAAATCACTGATTGTGTGGTATGATTTAATGGGGAAATGACTTTTGATGTGTGTGCATGCATGCCCATACATCCCTTTCATTACTTGAGTCTGAAATGTGACCCCTGGGGATTAATTTATCTGTTTTCATAAGATTGTTCATTCTTAACATCTCCAAGTAATCTGCAGAATTAAAGGAGATGGGTAACTCATGCCTGAAACTGCTATTATAATACTTTTGTGCGCATCATAACAGCTCAAATCAGATTTGGCGTTAGGGAGAAGACAAATATTCCAGCAAGCAGTAGAAAGAAGTCAAGAGAAATGTAAAAAGAATAAAGGAAAAACTTGTTTGCTATCATTATTTTGCACATAGTTCAATCTTATTCTTTCATTTGGTATCAAATCATAGGGTGCATCAATGGTTACCTACAGTTCAGGGACTGAGGACTCACTATTGTCTGATCAGTCATATCCATTAACATTATTCTTCCATTTCTGTGCTTTTTCAGAGGCTATTTTGCAATTTACCCCCTCTTCACCTGCAGTTTCCATAACAGTTTCCTTCAAATTACAACATGAGACTTTTACTGAAAACTGATAGTAACTCCTTCAAAGAAATTACTTTCTTTAGCACATATTTTGTATAGACTTATATGTATACTTGTGTGCCTCAACATAAGGCAAGCCTTTCCAGGAAATTAGTGTCTTTCTATACCCATAGCTTTTCAGTCTCCCATACAAAGGTGCTTAATAAATTCTTCTTGCTTGACAGAGATAGAAATTGACACTTATTTTTCTTAAAACATTAAGAAAAGAGTGTCTACAGCTGGGAACAAAGACTGCCAAGTTGAACACCTGGAACTATTCAAGATCCTTACTCACAAATATCTGTCACTGTTTCTTAGAGAAAACTCTGATACATTATCCACTTGCTAGGTGCTAGAAGTTGTTTCAAGATCTAATGTGAGCAGTCTGAAAAGTACACTGAGCTCTAACTCACTGAACTGGAGACTGATGAATTCCCCCCTTTGGAGAGTCCTTTTTTTTTCATTTTGGAGGGAGAAAGGTAGGACAATTGGAGTTAAGTGAATTGCCCAAGGTCACATGGACAGTTTTGTGCTAAGTGTTTGAGGCCACACTTGAACTCAGGTCCTCCTGACTCCAGGGCCAGTGCTCTATTCACTGCAGCACCTAACCACTCAAAGGGGATTCCTTTTAAGAGGTAATCAATAGACTCATTTTCAATAACTACTTTGCCATCTGATTATAACCAATTTGGAAGATTTTATTTTATAATTTCTTGAAATATAATTTCCCAGATTTTTTAAAATCATGGTTTTCAGGAAATCCAATAATTCTTAAATTATCTCTCCTTGACCTTATGTAAGTTGATTTTGATACCATATATATTTCTTCCATTTTGCAATCTTTGATTTTGTTCTAAAATCTCATATCACACCTCTGAACTATTGATTTCTATTTGGAATATTCTAATTTTGATGGAGTCTATTTATTAGGTGATATTTATCATTTTCCCTTCTAAGCTACTTATTCTCTTTCCAATTATTTCCTCCAAAGCTTTTATTTCAATTTTTAAATTCTCTAGTTTTATTTCTTCTAGGTATTTGTATGTTCATATGCAAAATGTATTTTTTTATTCTGTTAAATCTCTCCTTACAGTTGTAATGGAGTTACTTCTTTGGGGAGAAACTCTAAAATACACACACACACACACACACACACACACACACACACACACACACATATACACACACACACACACACACACACACACACACATGCTAGTATTTAAAAAATTATCCAAGACAGTTACAAAGACTCCATAAGTAAAAATGCTATCCTCCTCCAGAAAGAAAACTGATGAGCTATGAATGCAGACTGAAGCATAATTTTTCATTTTTTAAATTTTCTTTGTGGTGTGTGTGTGTGTGTATATGTGTGTGAGATGTGTATATGTTTTCTTTTGCAACATAGCTAATATGGAAATATTTTGCATGATTTTATATGTATTGATTGCCTTTTCAAGAAGTAGAAAATGGACAGGAGGAAGGGAGAGGAATTGGAATATTTTTTAAATGAATGGAATTAAAAAAATAATTAGGAAATACTTATCAAAATAAATAAAATACATTTAAAGATAATTCACCTAAAGTAATTTCTCATTGAATGTCTTCATAATGATTCTGTTTTGTAAGAATTCAAGATCAATGCTACAATAGGTATGTAGGAGTTGATTGGTCTCCTCCTCTTTGGGAAGCCATACTGAATTGAACTTCAAGCCCATTCAATCTTTGTTTATTTCATTTACTAGACTAATCTATATGACTTATAAAATTTGTTTTTTATAACTGCATGTACATGTAGTACACATAAACATATTGTGTATTTGTTTTAAATTCATGATTTTTCTTTTTATACTGAGGGTTTGGCAGGAGGGAAACTTCAATTCATTGAAAGTGAGTTAATTGGGGCAGAGCGAAGATGGCAGCATAGAAGCAGGAAAATTTCACAGCTCCCCCACAACCACCTAAAATACCCATAAATTATGACAATAAACAAATTTTAGGGCTCCAGAACTCACAAAATTACAGAAAAACACATCTCCCATTGAAGGCAGCCTGACAGGCAGACATGAAGGGGTTCATTGCAACATACTGGAAGCCCAGACCAGCACCACATGAACCCTTGGCTGGAGCTCCAAGGCAGCCAGGACAAGCCTCAGCTGGAGCCTTCAAGAGAGTGGATCAGAAGCAGCTGTGGAGATTTCCAGAATTATCAACCCATAAGAAACAAGGAATAAGTGAAAGATCAGTGGAATTCTGCTAAATTTGGGGGAGAAAAGCAGGGTTCTGCCGAACTGCCTCCAGGGCAAGGAAGCAGCAGAAGCAGTGGTGCTGTAGCTAACTCCAAGTGGTTGCTTAAGAAGCTCCCAGCCTGCAGATTGCATGGGGGCCAAGAGATCATTCAGAGGCTAAGTGTTCTTTCCTTGAGCTGCCTGGATGCAGATCATGGTCTTGGGTGGCAGTACTGGGGTGCATTTTCAGTGAGTAAAAGCTGTGGGGAGTTGCAGCAGCCTCCTAATAGTCCCAGCAGCTGTGAAAATCCCAGCAATTTGGGACAGAGCTTTCCCCTCTGGAAGCAAAGTTCTACTAAGCACAAAAGTCAAGTAATTGACAGGCAACATTGAACAGATAAAGGAAGCAAAGCAAACCCAGAAATGCAACTTTAGATTCCTTTTTTGGGGACAAAAAGGATCAAAGCATGGAACCAGAGGAAGACAGCACAGTCAAAACTCCCGCACCAAAAGCTTCCAAGAAAAATATAGACTGGTACCAAACCATAGAGCAGCTTAAGAAGGATTTTGAAAATCAAATAAGAGAAGTGGAGGAAAAATTGGGAAGAGAAATGAGAATGATGCAAGAAAATCATGAAAAGAAAGTCAACAACCTGACTGAAGAAAATAACACCTTAAAAAATAGATTAATGCAAATGGCAAGAAAGGCTCAAAAAGCCAATGAGGAGAAGAATGCTTTAAAAAGTTGAATTTGTCAAATGGAAAAAGAATCTCAAAAGCTTTCTGAAGAGAATAATTCCTTCAGAATTAGACTGGAGCCAAATGGAAGCAAATGACTTTATGAGAAATCAAGATAATATTAAAGTGATTCAAAAAAATGAAAAAATAGAAGGCAATATGAAATATCTCATTGAAAAAAACACTGACTTAGAAAATAGATCCAGGAGAGACAATTTAAAAATTATTGGACTACCTGAAAGCCATCATCAAAAAAACAACCTAGAAATCATCCTTCAAAATATCCTCAAGGAAAATTGCTCTGATATTTTAGAACCAGAGGGCAAAAGAGAACTTGAAAGAATTCACCAATCACCTCTTGAAAAAGATCCCCAAAAGAAAACTCCTAGGAATGTTACAGCCAGGTTCCAGAGTTCCCAGATCAAGGAGAATATATCACAAGCTGCCAAGAAGAAACAATTTGAATCCTATGGAAACACAATTAGGATTACCCAGGATCTAGCAGCTTCTGCATTAAAGTATTCAAGGGCCTGGAATATGATATTCTGGAGATCAAGGGAGCTAGGATTAAAACCAAAAATTGACTACCCAGCAAAATTGAGTATGATGTTCCAGGGGAAAATATGGTCATTCAATGAGGTGGAGGACTTTCAAGCATTCTTGCTGAACAAACCAGAATTGAAAAGAAAATTTGACACTGAAATACAAGAAGCATGAGAAGGTAAACATGGAAAAGAAATCATAAGGATCTTATCAAAATTGAACTATTTAAATGCCAACATGGAAAAATGATAATTGTAACTTATGAAACTTCTCAGTATGAGGACAGGTGAAGGGGTGAAGGGAATATATATACACACACACACACATATATACATACACATATGTCTAAATAGGAGAGTATATATATACATATATGCATATTAATACATATCTGAGTATATATATATATATATATATATATATATATATGAGCATATATACACATATATGTACATAGAGGGCACAGGATAAATTGAATAGGAAGGGATGATACTTTAAAAGGTGAAATTGTGTGGTGGGAGAGGAATAGAATGAGGGGAGACAGAGAGAGACAAAACAGTGTTAATCATCTCATGTAGAAGAAGCAAGGGATAACTTACAGTGGAGGAGAAGAACAGGAAGGCAAAAGGAAAAGGGTCAAGCTTACTCTTATTGAATTTGGCTTAGGGAAGGAATGACATAAACTCTAAACTGGGTATCTTGCCACACAGGAGAGTAGGGTAGATGAGGATGAGAGGGGTGATGAGGGAGGGGAGGGGAGGGGGGGGGGAGTTTTTCTGGAAGCACACACTTTTGTAAAGGGACAG
>CM053585.1:429852262-429875160 GCA_028646515.1 Pseudochirops corinnae
CTGTTCTTACTTAGCTTCTTATGCTTATTCTTACTCATGGTTCCTCAGACCGTGAATTTTTTTTTAAAATCTCTGTGGGGCTCTGCTTCCAGAAAGGAAAGCTCTGTCCCAAATCGCTGGGGTCCTCCCGGCTGCCGTAGACTTCCGGCTGACTGGATAATGAAGACTCCAAGACTGAGGCCCAAGACGACGATCCGGATTCAGGCCGCTCAACGTGAGAGCACTGGTCTGAAAACAATCGCTCAGTCCCCCTGCTTTTTGCAGGCCGAAGGCGGGAAGCTACAACGTGGAGGCGGGTGCAAAACCTCCGCCTTTCGCTTTTCTGCTCTGGAGACCTTTTGGCCAGACGCTTATCTCCCCCTTTCCACAATCCCCACTCGCAGCTGTTGGTAATCCCGCTCGATCACCTCTGAGGCTTTTCTGCACCTCCCGCCCAGCCGCCCCCGGGGCACAGCCGCGGCTTCAGGCCAGGCTGGTTTCAGTTCACAGTGCTGATATGGTTCCTCATAGCCGAGCTGACTTTAGTGCGAAGTATCTTTGTGTGCGTTTTGAAGTTCTATGATTGGTCCAGAGTCCTATTCCACGGATATTTTGGGGTGGCTATGTGAGAGCTGCGATATATTGCTGCTGCTACGCCGCCATTTTGGCTCCACCCCCCCTTTTCATCAGGAATGTTGAAAAGCCTGTATTTCATTTAATATCCATTTTCCCTTGAAAGATTATACTCAGTTTTTCTGGATAGGTTTTTACTAGTTGTAATCCTAACTCCTTTGTCATCTGGGATATCTTATTCCAAACCTTCCACTCCTTAAACATGGGAGCTGCTAAATGATCCTGACTGTGCTACAACAGTATTTGAAAGGTTTCTTTCTGCTACTTGAAGTGTTTTCTCATTGACCTGACAGTTCTAGAATTTGGCTACAATATTTCTGGGAATCTTCATTTGGAGACTTCTTTTAAGAGGTGGTTGGTAGATTTTTTTCACTTTGCATTTTGCCATATGGTTCTTAAATATCTGGCCTGCTTTTTTTTTTATCACTACTTGAACTATGATGTGTAAGCTCTTTTTTGGATCATGGCTTTCAGGTGGACACACTAATCATTAAATTATATTTCCTTGATCTATTTTCCAGGTTGGTTGTTTATTCAAGTATATGTTTCCCATTTTCTTTTATTTTTTTCATTCTTTTTTGTTTTTTTGCTTTCTTATTTTTTCATTCTTTAAATTTTATTTTATTGTTTCTTGATGTCTCACAGAATTATTGGCCCCCATTTTCTCAGTTTTAATTTTTAAGGAATTATTTCTTTCAGTGAGTTTTTGTACCTTCCCTATCCCCCATTTGATAAATTCTGCTTCTTAAGGAGACATTTTCTTCACTATTTTGGTGCTTTTTTGCCAAGCTCTTAATTTTTTTTTTTAGTACTATTCTTGTATTCTCTCATTTCAATTCCCATTCTTTTCTTTACTATTTTTACTTGATCTTTTAAAAATGACCCTTTTTAGTTCTTTAACTCTTTTAGGAATTCTTCCTGTACTTGGGTACAATCTGCATTTTTTTTTTCCTTAGAGGCTTTGTTTGTAGATGTTTTTATGTCATTGTTTTTTCTGAGATTGTGTGTTGAGCACCCCTGTTACTGTCTTAGCTTTTTATGGTCAGGATCCTTTTTTTGCTGTTTCTTCATTTCCCCTATTTCTTGCCATCAAACTTTATGTTTGATTTGGACTCTGTTCACCTCTTGGGGTGAATGGTGGGGCCAGTATCCCCCAAGCTTCAGACTTGTTTTGCTCTGTTATTTTCCCTGTTAGTTTTGGGATCTGTAAGATTTGGGCACTTCCAATGTGGTATCATCTGGGGAAAGGGATTGGGTTATTGCTCTCCTGGTTTGTATTCTGATACTCAGAAAGGATACCTGTTTCCTTGCTGTAACACACATTATAACTCATCTCTGCTCTGGAACTACTACCAGGCTCTATGTTTCCTTGTTATCCTTCTTTACTCTTCCTCCCTTTCCCCTGCCCAGATTTATATTTATGGGTCTTAGCTTTTAATTTGCTCTTGATAATTCATCCTTCAGAATAAGATTTTGTTTAATTTGTGACTTTTTGTATTTCTTAAACAGTATTTTATTTTTCCCAATTACATATCAAAAAATATTTAGCATTCATTTTTATAAGCTTTTGAGTTCCAAATTTCCTCTCTCCTTCCCTCCCCACCCCTCTCCTGTAAATTTTAGATCATTTTATATAGGTTATTCATGTGCTATCATGTGAAATAAGTTTCCATATTAGTAATAAATGTGAAAGAAGCAGATCAAAAGGAGAAAAAAAACATGAAAAAGAATAAAGTAAGTGAAAAGATGCTTCAATTTGTATTCAGAGTCCATCAGCTCTTGATCTGGATGTGAACAGTATTTTCCTTTATGAGTTCTTTATACTTGTCTTAGATCAGTGTGTTCCTGAGAACAGCTTAGTCATTCATAATTGATCATCACACCATGTTTCTGATACTGTGTACAAGGTTTCCCTGGTTCTTCTCATGTCTCTTTGCATCAATTTGTACATGTCTCTCTAGGTTATTATGAGGTCCATCTGCTTCTCATTTCTTATAGCACAATGGTATTCCATTATATTCACATACCACAGTCTGTTCAGCCATTCCCCAACTGATGGGTATCACCTCAATTTCTAATATTTTGCCACCACAAAAAGGGCTGCTATAAATATTTTTGCACATATAAGTACTTTCCCCTTTTTATGATCTCTTTGAATATAGACATAGTAGTGATATTGCTGGTCAAAAGGGTATGGACAGTTTGGTTGCTTTTTGGGCATAGTTCTAAAATGTCCTCACTATGGCTGGATCAGTTTGGCATTCCAACAACAGTGCATTAGTGTTCCAATTTTCCCACATCCTTATCATTTTCCTTATTTTTTTATGTTATATTGATCAATCTGATAGGTGTGAAGTGCTTCCTCAGTTATTTTAATTTGCATTTCTCTAATCAAAAGTGATTTAGAGCATTTCTTCATATGCCTATAAGAAGTTTTAATTTCTTCATCTGAAAACTGCCTCTTCATAGCCTTAGACCATTAATCAACTTGGGAATGGCTTGCATTCTTATAAATTTAACTTAGTCACTATATATTTGAAAAATGCAGCCTTTATCAGACATTGTGGTAAAAATTGTTTCCAAGTGTAATGGTAATGGAATTTAAAGATCCCCTGGTATTGGCTTGGTTTTGGAGTTAAGTGTTAAAACCTAGAGCTTATGAATCCCACTTGCGAGATGGGCTTGTTGAGGTGAAGAGAGGACTAAACTGGGAGAAGCTAGTGTAGTGGATTTAGAGACAGGCCCAAGAAAAGGAGGCTGGAAGAACTTTTGGGGAACAGTATCATGGAAGCAGAGAGGGAGGAGAATGGCTGGGGGCCTGAATTTCTGAGAGAGACGGCTGAAGGCCAGTTGGAGCTGCCCAGGACTTTTGAGAGCTGCCACCTGGAGCTGCTGAGAACTGAGGAGGCACGAGTGTGGTGCTGGTATCTTCTCAGTCTGTTTTGATGTTGTTTTGCCAGATTCATCTGCTGGTGAAGGACAGTGCTGTTGTTGCAGAGGTCCTGCAACCTTGCTGTTGGTTCAGAAGCCCTTAAGAAGGATTTTCTTGTTGTATGTTTACAGAAATCCTGGAAGAGGGTCTTGCTGATGTTCTCAGGGGTCCTGAGACTGTTCTGCAGGAAGAGAGTGAATTGATAAGGACACTGGCAAAGTATCTTGTGACTTTGTTAAGCTTTTTCTCCCCAGGAACAGAGATTGCTGAGAACTTGCCTTGGGTCAAGATGAAGAAATATATAATTTTGTTGGTTGTTGAATGCTGTGATGCTTTCTTAACCTTGTTTTGGCTTAGGAGTAAATGGCCTTTGTGCTCTCCATTGCCCCTTTTGAGAAGGTGTGTGGCATTAACTGATGATAATTGTAATTCAGTTGTGATCCAGGGGTGGGAAACTTTTGACTTTTTGTGCTCTGTGACTGACCAAATGAATGTACTTTGTTTATGACTGGAAACTAATTTCCATTTGAGAATAGACACTTTGTTACTAACTAAATGAATATACTAGGCAGGGGTGGGGTACTTTGACTCTATACTTTGTGATTGAATTGAGATACTTTGTGATTGAATTGAGAACTTGCTAAATGACTGAGTTACACTGTATTTTGATTTTCTCTGTTCTGTGGATGTTTTGCCTTAATTTGTCAGTGAATAAATGGATAGTTACTATGCTGGTATTTTGAACCCTGGAAGTTGCCTTTGCTTGGTGTTAGACCCAGCTTTCTGCTTTCCTTCTAATCTTTGTTGCATTGGTTTTGTTTGTACATAAGCTATTCATTTTAATATAATAAAATAATCTATTTTATATTTCATAATGCCCATAATTCATTACCTTCTTTAAGAATTGGATGCTATATCACTTGTTACATATGTTTACTATTGATATTGCTCCATTTTCTGTGTACCTTCTAGCAAGATGTAGTTTCCTTCTTTATGTCTTTTAATTAGATATATTTTTGCATTTTTACTTTGAGATCAGGATTGCTAGTCTTGATTTTTTTTTTTTTTTTGCTTCATCTGAAGTGATGGAATCCCTATAAAACTGCTCCAAGCCCCGGCATTAGAATTTCTTTATGGGCCACACTGAACATCAGGCATTTCCTGATTTAACCACGCAATCTGGCTTTAACCACACCATAGGCCCCTAGACTCAATCATAGACTGCACTTAATAGCAGGGCCACTACCCCTTAACATTCTCATATATGCTTCACTGCCTCAGTGAACAACAGGTGTGTCCATGAACTATTTCCCACAGAACAGCAGGTATGTCCATGTGATACGATCCAAGCCACTGCCTCTAGCTAGCCACTGTCCCCAGATCCATTCTTAATATATCCTACAGAATCAACAGGTTCATCCATGTACTTAACCACAACCACATCCATCTTGACTCAGACACAACCACAACAGCCAGCAAATCAGAAAGCAGCACTACCAGGATGCCCTAGCAGAATGTGGACCCCAAAACAATAGAAGGGACTTTCCCTAATTAGGAAACTGCAGTAATAGCAAAAGCTGTCCTTTAAGTGAACTTATGACATAGAGACTTATTATAATATCATTATCATACATACAATTCTTCCTCCCATAGATTTTTTTGCATGTATTGTGAGTAATTGCATTCTCAGTTCCACTTAGGCTGGGACCCTTCTTTTATTACTTAATCCCTTAACAAACCCATCCTGACTTTTTAATATTCATAATTTCTTTTGTGTAATCTGCATCATTACATTATAAAATTATTTGTCCTATTTTACTCACTGGCTGGTTCCACTTAGTACTCAGCACATTGGAGCATCATTTACAATAAATGCCTTTAATTTGGATTAGAGGTGGTCTGAGTCTGAAATCATTCAAGATGAGCCCTACAACAAACCATGAAAGTGCAACAGAAGCAAATACATATTCTGCTTCAGCCTTTTACCTTTACTCTGTGTGTGTGTCTCTGCTTCAAGAGTATTTCTTTTAAACAACATCTTGTAAGATTCTGGTTTTTGATCTACTCTGCTATCCTCTTCTCTTTTATGGGAGAGTTCATCCCATTCATCTTCACAGTTAGATTTACTAACTGTGTGTTTCTCTCAATACTATTTGTCTTTCTGTTTATCCACTCTCCCTTTTCCCCCTTTCCCTCCTCACCAGTTCTTTATTTTTTTGCTTCTGTCTACCACCTACCCCAATCTGTCCTCCCATCTATCAGTTCTCCTATCCACTTTATCTCTTCCCTTCTCACTTCCTTATTAAGTAAGATAGATTTCTATATTCAATTGATTCTGTATATTATTCCCTCTAAAACAATACTGATGAAAGTAATGTTCAAGCAAAGCCCATTGTCCACTATGCCATCTTTCCCTTCACTATCATAAGTCTTTTGTGTCTCTTCATGTGAAATAATTTACCCCATCCTGCCTCTCCCTTCCTTTTGCATCCAGTTTTCTACTCTTTCTCATCCCTTAATTTTTTATGTCATTCCCTCAAATTTACCTTAGACCTATATCCTCTGTGTATATTCCTTCCTGATGTACTATTAGTGATACATTTTTTGAGCACTGCAAATATTATCTTCCCATGTAGGGGTAAAAACAGTTTAACTCTATTGAATCCATTATGGTTTTTTTCCCTTTTTAAATTCTTTATGCTTTTCTTTGATCTTGATATAGGAGATAAAATATTGTCTCTCCTGTATCTCTTTTCCACATCAGTGGTATTTCCCCATAAAGTATTTTATATTTTCTTCTTTTTTCATTCTTTTGAATTTGTTTGCTTGATTCTTCATATCTTATAGAGTCATTAGTTTTCACTTGCCCCTACTTTTATGAATTCATTTTCCTCAATTAGCTTTTGTACTTTATTTTCTATTTGGTCAATTGTACTTTTCAAGGAGTTATTTTCTCCGGTTGATTTTTGTGTCTCCTTTTTCATTTAGCTAATTATATTTTTAAAACACTTATTTTCTTTTTCTAAGCTATTGACTATTGGTTTCATATTTCTCTTGCATTATTCTCATTTCTTTTTCCAATTTTTCTTCTTTCTCTTTTCATGGCTTTTCAGCTCCTTTTAGAGCTCTTTCATGACTTCTTTCTGGGCTTGAGACCACTTCCCCCTTTTCTTCAAGGTTTTGCCCATAGGTGTTTAGACATTCTATTCACATTTATGGTTATAACTGATAACTATGTATTTCCCACATACTATTCTCTTATACTTATCCTTTTCTTTTTTAACCATATCGAGTTTGATTTTCTTCTGATCATTGCTTCCCTCATCTACCCTCCTTTTCATCTCCTCCTATTTCTTTTAACCTCTCTCTTCTCCTTCATTGTTGGGTAAGATAAAGTTCTATGCCCAATTGTGTGTATCCATATTCTTTCCTCCTTGAACTAGTTTAGATGACAATGAAGTTCAATTGCTATCACCCTTCATCCTCCTCTCCATTTTATTACTTTTTCCTTAATTGTCCCATTTATGTGAGATTGTTTTCCCTGTTCTTCTTCTTATGCCCCTGCTTTTCCATTATATTTCTCTTTTATACCCTTCCATTCCTCTTTTGTGAACATCCCCAATTAGTAGAATTAAACCCATATCCTCTGTCTATGTGGACACCCTCTAGTAATGATAAAGTTCTGAGCTTCATGGACATTTTTAATTTTTAAGGATTTCTTTTATTCAGGGAGGTTTTGTACCTCTCTTCCTATTTGTCCAGTTCTGATTTTTAAGCAGTTATTTTATTCAATATGTTTGTGCCTCTTTTTCCAGGCTGCTATTTTTTTCATATTTTTCTTATATAACTCTCATTTCTTTTCTCAGTTTATCCTTAACAGCTCTCATTTTAATTAGAAAATGTATTTCTACCTTTTAAAATCTCTTTCTTTATCTTTTCTAGGAATTTTTGTTGGCTTTCTATCAAATCTTCACAAGCCGACATTCTTGGCATATAACGGGCCCTTATTTTATCATTGCTGGTTGGTAAGAGTTTTAGTACTTCTATTAAGGGGCCTACCTTATGACTGAAATGGCAAACAAAAGGTAAACTAGATTAAAGTTGGTATAACCATATGAGTCAATCATTTCATGACTAGGCTATTAACTCCCTGTCATCATGCAGTATGAATTATACTTCTTTGTATACAGTAAAGCACCTACCTAACCCAGTACTCTGGACATAGAGGTAAAATGCTAAAAGCTTTCTAGTTAATGAATAAATTATAATTTTACATGAAAAATTTGAGCTTATTACATTTTATTAAATAAAAATAACAAAGAAGATCCATGATAGAAATTTCCAACAGATATTATGTTGAATTGTGAGACTAGTAATGACTGAATTCCCCACACCTTCTATTCCATTCTATTCTATTCTACTCTATTCTATTCTATTCTATTCTATTCTATTCTATTCTATTCTACTCTACTCTACTCTATTCTATTCTATTCTATTCTATTCTATTCTATTCTATTCTATTCTATTCTATTCTATGCTATTCTATTCTATCCTGTCCCGTTCTGTCCTGTCTTGTCCTATCCTATCCTATCCTATCACATCTCATCTATTATATTGCATTTCCATTTTTGTCTCCCCATGTGCCTGAATTCTGACAAATGGGAAATTCATTTCCTTCTATTCATGATTTTAATTTAAAAACAAACATACAAACCAAATCTCCCTAAAACTGCACACATGCCATAAGTTCGTCTTTGTTTGGTCCCTCTTTCACTCTTGAATAAAATGGTGTTTTGAAGGTAAAATAGTTTCCTTTCTCTGTATTAGGATAAAAATTCTTGATCAGTATTTAGCTTATTTAATTTAGCTTCTTTCTTTAATTTCTCAAAGTAACTACCTTTCTAAATTTCTTCTGACTCAAATGTCTGCATTTCACTAAACCTACCCATTTCTTGTTTTCTTGGTATAAATACTCGAAAGTCTTTTATTCCATAAAAGATAACTTATTCTCCATTTAGAATTATACTTATTTGGAAGAATAAGTTATTAATAGTGGCAAGCATTTTTCCTTTGCCTTTTGATATATTCAGAATTTTCTCTTTTTATATTAGCTTCTGCTAAGAATTTTTTTTTATCTTGACTATATTTTCTTGGTATTTAATACCTTTATTGTTGTTTTTTTATTATTATTCTTGATTTGACATGAAGATTTTGGATATTGACTTTGACTTTTCTGGGTTTCTTTTATTCATTGTTACTTTTAGAATCCATAGTATGAATTATTTGTGTTTTCACTTTTTAATTTCAGTTCTAAAGTTTTCCTTCATGGCTTTTTTGAAAGAGGGTTTCTAGTTTTTATTTCTTCATACTTTTCATAAATTTTGCTATCTTCATGTTCTATTTCTAGGTCAATTGTTTTGGATAGTAGATATCTCATTTGTTCTTCTAAATTTTCCAATCTTTGACCTTAGTTTTAGTATTTCTTTTCATCTCATTAAATAATTAAGCTCTGTTTGTTTTATCATATTTTTTAGGATATTGACTATTGGGGTAAGATTATCCACTTTTTGTTCCATTTTTATTGTCTTTCAAAGCATTCTAATTACAGTCTTTTTCTATATTTATTTCTTCTATCTAATTGTTGAGTCCTTGTGGCCAATGCTGATTTTTTCCCTAATGTTCTACTTAAATTTTTTAAAAATTCTCTTCCTCTGGAATTATTTTCAGAGATTCTTTTCAAACTATTGTCTCTTTATATTGCTGTAGGAGATTCCCTTCCTACCCGTATGTGCTCATATCTCCAGTTTCAATTCTTGACTTAGATTTTTTTTTTTTAATTTTGGAGTCAGCAGGTTATTCAGGGAGAAGATTTTTCCCATTCCACAGTGTTGCATGGAAGGACTAGACTTTGATGCTATTGCCTACTGCAATTATAGAGTGAGAATATTTTATTCTGGTACTATATCCTGCCTTGGCATCAGTCTGGAAACTCATGTCCTATATTCCTTGAAAGTAAGATTGGCTAATATAATCATCTGCCTTCTTCCATAGTCCAAGTCTGGAATCCCTGGAACTTGGAACTAGAAATAGGATTCCCCATAAGCCTAATCTACTGCTGTTGTCTTCAACTTCTATTTTTGACTTTTCCCAAGACTGGTACAGTTGGCCTTGACTTTCTTTTTCCTTTTGTTTTCATTGAAAATAACTTCATGCTTTTAACCCTCCTTCCCTAGCACAAGATTATACTAGGAATTCCTAGATTTATGACCCACTGATATTGACTCTATCTCTTCTTTTCATCATCTTCCACTGTCCTTTGTCTATTGTTATACATCCTCACACCATCCCTTATGAGGTGGACAAGCTCAATGGTGGTTTACTTTAGTTCTATTTTATTGGTAGGCTTGATGGTAGGCCGAGAAGACCTTTCATGTTTTCTTAATTAAAATTTCTCTATACTTTCATCTTTACCCCTCCTTCTAATGTCATATTGAACTTATCTTTTGATTTAATAGGTCAGTAGTCTTACTGTAACCTAACAGAAGGTTTAAATGTAATTGCCATCTATAATGCCATGCATGAGCAGCTTTCCAGAAGAATGCTACTGTGAACAGCTTTTAAGATTCTGATTACACAGTATAGTAAATAATCTATTTATTCCATAACAAATCAAAGCACAACATTCTGAGAAAATCACAAATATGGTGTTCACAACAGCTCATCATTAAAATGGCCACATAGTTTTCACCAAACTGGTCACAATATTCAGAACAAAGAACAAACGAATAGTCATCTAGTATCCCCAAGAATGTTTGCCTCCTTACTCAGTCATTCAGTCATCTCAAAATACAATAGACAGTCTTTCACTCATGGGGCAACTAGATTAACTTAATCAGTCACTTATCTAGCAGTTACTAAGTATTGTTAATCAATAAATATAATCATTAGAAAATACACAAACTCTCCACCCCTAGGTCCCTAGTAAACTTCAATTTCATCACAGCATTCAATACCCAAAGAGAGATCTTTTTCTCATCTTGACTCGGACGGTCTCTCAGATTCCCTGGATCGCCTTCTATGGTCCCAGCTCCTACCTGAATCCAACAAACAGTCACCTGTATTCAGAGGCAGACAGCTCCCAGGTCCTTTTGCAGTCCTCCAGGCAGTTCCTGCTACACACTGAAGTTCACAGGGTCCAGTACATCTCAAACCTTCACAATTTCTGTTCCCATAAATTAAAGGAACAACCAAGCCATAGATAAACAAAATCTTAGCATGCTGGTCCTGCTTCCTCAGTCCTCCAGCAGTTTACCTGGCTCTAGGACCCAGAAGAAATCTCAGCCTTCCAGGCAGCAGCAGAAACACTGGCCTTCAGGCAGCAGCAGCAGCTTTGGCCTTGCATCTAGATGTAGATATGTTTCATTCTATAACTTTTTTGTTGCTCACAATGTCTAGCATATCCTATCTTTTTAACATTTTGTTAAATTGACAAAAGTCAATTTCTCACCCTATTACTTCCCATTGAAAAGAAAAACAAAAACTTTGTAACAAATGTGTAATTGAGCAAAATTTATAAAACATCTATTACAAAAAAAATCATGTCTTATTTTCATGCTGACTCAATCAACTAACTCCCTGTTAGAGGGTAAATATCGTTATATGTTATGGGACCTCTAGAAACATGGTTCATCATTACATGAATCAGAGTTCTTATTTCCTGACTCTTTTCTTTAAGAATGTTTTCATGATGTTAAGCCATGAATTTACTTTGTAGCCTAAAAGCTTCAGACTTTTTTCAGCTCAGAACAATATTTTTCTATTACATTTTTCATAGTCTTTACCTATGTTCACCTGGGTAGTGAAAACACTTAATACTCTAAGCATAAGATAATTACATTCAGTAGTTCTAATCAAGCTTTTCATGGGATCTCTCTACTTCATCTTTTGTATCAGATGTTAGCAATTTACTTAGTTCATTAAGAGGTATAAATCAACTTTTAAACACATACAATCATTATATAACATATTTTGAGCAAGAAGAAGACATTGATGCACATAACAACCCTATGAGTTATATATTATAGGTTTTATCTACAGATGAGAAAACTGAGCTACAGGGAAGCAAAATGTCTAGCTGAATTTCATATAACTAAGTAAGGTTGGAATTTGGAGTTTTAATTCAGGTTTCATAGAGGTTAGGATCATAAATTTAGATCTGTAAATACCTTTCCCCAAATCTGTCATTGTTACCCCCACATATTGCCTAGACCAAGCAGGTATTGTGGGTTATACAGGCTGTGTATCTACTGCATAGAAGTAGGAAGATTTATAGGAGTCTGGTAAAAATAAGAGATTATGAAGGCAGTGAGTCAATGCTATTTAAAACAGGAAAGATAGGACAGCTTGCAAAGGTGAAATTTTGAGAAACCCCTTGGAAATCAGTCTGGGATAGCTACATTAGTGACCAAGAAAAATATTAGAAAGTTCTGTTCCTAATATGAAAGTTGTTTGCTCTTTGATTAATTTTTTTTAACTGATCTATGGGTGAGCCAAAGCTTAGACATTAGGTATATACTTCCAGTCCCAGAGAGAATTACAATGCAATTGGTTCAATTTGCTATTGATTAAAAAAGGAAAAGAATGACTGTTAAGCTGCCTGAAAGGCCCTGAGAATGTATACTACATGTTTATGAAAGTTTTATAATTGAGTCCGCACACTAAGTGCAGAAAAGGAAAACTTCATATACTTTTGGGAAAAGAGACATTTGAGGAAGATAAAGGAAAACCTGTATTATTAGAATCAAATGGGAGAAAACTTTATAGAGTCATTTCCGTATTTGTTTCCCCTCAAAATTACATTTTCCTAACATCCTGTTGAATTAATTTGAGTTCTTCTTTCTTCTCTTTTGTCACTAGTGTTCTCCCCATGAATATTTAGTGCCCTATATCCTTTCAAAGAGATTACTACATGGCTATGAAAAGCTCTGCTTCTTCCCTAGAATGTTCTTATTACTGGTCCATGAGACATATAGAATCATTAAGAATATGTGAGCTATTTTCACCATTGAAATTTTAATCTTAAACTCACCTGTTCCCTTTGAGGATCACTTTTTCTTTCCACCAGAGGACTTCACAAACTTCTATCATTTGCCAGCCCTGGTTTATTGACCTAATCTGAACTAATAAATTGGTTGGTTGAGTTATTTCCTTTGCATATTAAGTGATTGGAAGGTCCTGCTCTTTGTTCCTGCTGGTAAAAGCAATATCTGATGAATAAAGCAGTAAAGATGAAATTATGGGTTTCAGTATTTCTTTACTGAATTTCCTAAACAATTTTTTTAAATTTTAGTTTCATATACATCTCCAAATATCATTGGTAAACATTCAGTGGGTGCTGCTGAAAGTGATTTATCACTTTATGTCTTCTGATATGATCTCTGGGAGCATTATGAAAACTTCTTTTTGTTTTACTAATTAATGGATTTAGATTTTTTTTTAAATCAAGTAATAAAAACATTAATTACCATTTACATTGATAATTACCACCTCCATCATGCACAAATACATGCACTTCAATAATGTTTGAAATGAATGAGAAAATATGGCAGTATTAAAAATGTATTAAATGATACAATATAACTGGGGAATTTGATGTCTCCTGAAGAGTGTATATTTAGACATCATACATAATTCTTTTTAAAGACATTTTAAAATTTTGGAATCTAGTTATTGGGAAAATTGATATTGCTATTTCCCACTGCTATGAAAATCTCAGAATCTCTTAGACATGTTCTCACATTTACTTCATTCCAAATCCTTTCTTTCAGAACAATTTCAAATTATTTCTATTCAAAATGCTTTTCATGATCATCTTACATAGTTATTGCTTACTTTTCTCTCCTTTCCATTCATCTTCCACTGGACCCACTTATACATATTGTTAATTTTTCTTTCATAAATCTCCGTAAGGATACCATGTTGATATATTTTTGGCTTCTTTACAGATTTTGTTCTATGTTTTTGCTTTCAAATCCCTTACCTTTTGAGAAATCAGTCAACCAGTTACTTCCTTTCCTGTTGCTAGTTTAAAAATAGCTATTTCCAGATTTTGCCAAAATGAACGTCTTAAAGACACCAGCACCCTGTTAAATGAAAGCACATATACACATACACACATATCTACACTGCCATGTATGTGTGTATGTATATATGTGAATACACATCATACATACATACATATATATATATATATATATTTCTGGAGTTAGTCAACCTAAAATTAATAGTGATGAAATAAAGCCCTCAGGAATTCTACTGAAGGGAGACTTCTGTGTATGTGAGTAATTGTTAAAACGATTCATTGGACAGTCTTAAAAGAGAACAGAGACTGTGTAATTGAAACCAAAGGACAAGTGCCAAAGAATGTAATTAGATTAACATCACCTCCTGGTCAGTGGTCTGGGACTGTTCATACTGCCTCTAGAAAAATAATGGTTGTCTGTTGCTTGAAGTATGCCTGCACAGATCTCACAGCTGCAGGACTGAATCTTTCATATTGGACAAGGAAATTAAAATGTAAAATTAGTACTATTTCTCAAATACTTTCTTTACAATATACTAGAATTTCAAATGAATTCACAACTTTAAAGACTGAAAGAAATAAATCAAAGCTGGTGACTGCAGTAAACATAGTTTCCAAGTTATACACTTTATGCATTAGAAAAGGGGTGTCAAACTCAAGATGTAATGAGGGCTAATAATCTATACATAAAGATCCCTGTTGGGTGAATAATGACTTATATTTAAATTATGAAATCCACTTTTTATTGCATTTTTATTGATTTTAAAATTTTTCCAATTACATTTTAATTTGCACCTAGGATTGTTGTGAGCCATATGTAGGTCAGATGTGGCAAAAGGCTTTTGTCACCTCTACCTTAAAATCTCCGGAGTGGTAGGAATTTAGAGATCAGCTGATCACAGAATCAGAGAATTTTAGTGTTGGAAGAGATCTCAGCTGCCATCTATTAGGAGAAATACCCAAAAAAGAATTCCCACCCCACCCACTTCTCATTTATAGTCATTCAGCCTTTAATTGCAGACCTCTAGAGAAAAAGAATCTATTACTTCCTGAGACAACCTATTCAACTTTTGGATAGCTCTAATCATTAGTAGGGCTTTCCTAAAATTAAGCCTCAAGCTATCTCTTTTCTCATCTTACATACATTGATCCCTGTTATCTGAGGTCAAAGAAAAATAAACCATTTTTCACAACATCTTTCCAAGAACTTTAAGACATCTGTCATGTTCATCTAGTCTTCTCTTCTCTGGGATAAATATCTTCAATTCCTTCAACTAATTCTTGTATGCCATGGAGTCTATAGCATTTTCCATTTTGAATATCATTTGAATACTGTCTGAGTTATCAATGTCTTTGGTAAAATGTGGGAAGCAATTCCTTTCCATGAAGCCTAAGATTTCATTAGCTTATTTGGCTGCCATATTGTGCTACTAACTCCTAATGAACTTGTAGTACTAACCTACTTTTTTGTAGATAAGGACACTCAGACCACCAGGGTGGAAGTAACTTATTCAGATATGTATTATAGAGTCAAGAAAAGGGAATCTTCTTGTAGACAATTCTCTGCATTTCTCTTTTTCTTCTACCTCCCTTAAGTGTTGTTAGGAATTCATGAACTCCTACAAATCCTGCCCATCATAGATCAGTCATACCCCATTTGAGGGTATGACCCTTTATCCTAACCTCAACTTTCTATTTTTAAGTAAATGTTTCCAATATCTGGACTAGAGGAGGAAGCTATCTCACTAACTCCTTCCTTAGATTGGATTTGACTGCAATATAGGAGGGGATTTAAAAAAAAAAAAAAACTTAGGGTGGTTAGATACCTTTCTAGTCCCATTAACCCCCCTAGATATTTGGGAGTTTCTGAGGTTATGCCCATTTGTTCAAATGTGAACAAACTGGTGGGAAAAAGTGAAAGAAACTGTAGACAGTCACCAAACATCTGCTAGGAAGGCACTGTACTAGTTTAGGCTAGAAAGCTGAAACTAGGGAATGGAGGTATGGGAATGGAAGGGAAGTACACAAAGAATATTCTGTAGCTAGAATAAATAAGTTTATAGAATAATTAAGTAATTTGGGGAGGGCAGGAGGGAAGAAAAAGAAGAATCCAAGAAAATTCCAATATATATATATATACACACACACAGATATGTGTAATATATGCACACACATATATGTAATGTATGTCGATTTTGAATCAATAAATCACAGATATGAATGTATGGAAATTATCCAGCACAATCTTCTCATTTTGTGTATAGATGATAAAACTAAGTCCCAAACATATAAAATTGTTTTCTCAGGTTCACAAAAGTAATGAAGTTGGAATTTAAATCCCCATCCTCTGATTCCAAACTCTGTGTCTTGACAATAACAACGATATTATTGTAGGTTCTGGGAGTAAGGGTGACTCTTTTTTGGGGGGGGAGGTTGGAATGCAGGGGAATTGGGGTCAAGTGACTTGCCCAAGGTCATATGGCTGGTAAGTGTTAAGTGTCTAAGGCTGGATTTGAACTCAGGTCCTCCTGATTCCAGGGCCAGTGCTCTATTCACTGCACCATTTAGCCACCACTCAAGGATGATTCTTTCTATAGCTAAAACATGTATTCATTATTTTCTTTAAGGCTAAGTTCTACAGATAAAAAACACACATACTTGTCATCCTCTTACATATAAACACTCCATATGATACCATTCATAATTAGTCATCTCTTTTTCAAAGTGAAAAATTACCACCCCCTTTTATATTAACCTTCTCCCATCATCCTACTTTTCCCACTTTTCAATCATCTTCCTATTCTAGAGCTAAAAAAATTGTCCAACAGGAATAAATGCATTAAAATTCCTATCTTTTTGTAAGCCTCATTAATTTCACTTCTCTCCTTTAAAGTTTTTTCAAGTTCTCCACATTTCTTTTTTAATGAAGTCTTCTAGAAAATCTGTTCCCAAATCATGTTCTGAGTAACATAGGGGGACCCTTTATAAAGCTATATAATAGAACATATTTATGAGGAGAAAATGAAATAATTGCCTTCATAAATGGGAGAATACACAGCTATCTTCCAGTAACAACCTAAGGGCTAAAGAAAAATTGAGCAACATTTTAATTAAATGGGACTTTTTTCTTTGGCACTTCCCCATTTCCCCTTTTAAAGCTATTCTTCCCATTCTTGCTGGCTTCTATCCTGCCAGAAGATTCTCCTTTGCCAATTTCTATAGTTCTTGACTCATGTAGATTTCTGAGTTCAAAAGCATTAATTAGAACAGCATTCAACTTTCTCTTATGTGTATCATATTCCCATAGGAGACTTTTGTAGAGTCAGTATGGTAGGGCTGGAAAGAGTTATGTTTAGTGTTAGAACACCTGGGTTTAAAATCCCTCCTCTCCCACTTATTCACCCAACCACATAAGGGCAAGTCATTTCAGCTCTTAGAAACTCAATTTCCTAATCTCAAAAATGAGAAAAGTAGGGTTTTAAAGGTCTTTCCCACTTCCAATATTGTGATCATATGAGCACATTGAAGACCCAGATAAATGACTCAGGAATAATGATAAAAATTCAGGGATTTTCATAGTCAAAATGAGAAATCTCTTTGGGGGAGATAATTTTTCTGGAGTGTTTCAAATCACACTACATCTCACCTACATGATTGTAAAGGCCTGCCTACTTCTTTTTGGTTTAAATTGGTCTGAAAGTATTGAAGACACAATGTGTATGTCATTGTGAGAGCAGTTAGGTCTATACAGTGTGGAACTTCCAATGAAAAAAAGGAAATACTTCAATCAGTCATTTATAGTTAGTACCATTTAAACTGACCAAGTAAAGGGTACCTTTGACCTTAATTTTAATGGAGCTGAAGTTACCCTAAGTATAGGCACCACAAACAGACTTTTCAGATCTTCTGAACATATCTTTAGCACAAGAGGTGCAGCTATTTGGCAAACTGGACCTAGGCATTCTAATCTATACTTTAAAAAAAGATCCCTTGCTACAATTTGCTTGAAAAATGTTTCTTGTTTATATATTACAGTAAAAAGAAATCCGTTACTTCCAGACTCACCTTATGCACGTTCTAATTATTTAATAATTTTAATTAAGTATTTTATTTGTTTTTAATTATAATCACTAATTTATACTTATTTATACTTATCAATTTGTAAATATTTAATTTTTTCTTATACCAAACATAAATTTACCTCTTTATAATTTTATATTAACCCCACCCCCACCCATATTTTTTGCACTTTTTGATGATTCAGGAATGTTATTCCATATCATTAACTTATAAACAATTAAATGCAAGTGTTACATCATTCCCAACTTTTCTCTTTTGTATGCTAAACATCCACAGTTCCTTTAACCTAATATTTATGGGATTCTGTTAGATCTGGGCACCATGCTAATTCCTCTCCTCTGAATGCTGCCTTATCAATGTCTATCCTAAAATATGATACCTAGACTTGAACTTAATACTCTAGATTTGGTCTGATCAGATGCAAATACAGAGAAACTATCTCCTCCTTATTCTTATATCTTTAATGTATCCTAAGGTAACAAAGGTTTCATGCACACTCAGATTGCCTACGATGGAGGTACCTGCATAGGAGATACCAGGAACCTGCTTTCAGAAGAAGACATTGTTCATTCTCTTAAGTGGAAATAGCCTTTTCCACTGACTGCATAGTCAGAACAGGGTCTGTATCTTTATGAGACTGAGACTCTCCTCCTCTTTTCAGCTGCATTCAGATGATGAAGGACCTATTCATAGGATAGCATAGATACAATATTGAGCTCAATGGGAGTAGCTTTTAGGTCCTGTGGCTCTCCTCTAACTTTTAGGTTTTGTGGCTCCAAGAAATGGATTTGAAAGTTTTATCTATATTTTTCTTCTTTTCTTTCTCAGTTATCAAAGCAAGCTGATGAATCCCCAGACCCTGGAGCTTAAACCATAGAGATACAATGGGAAGGATTTTTGGACAAACATTTCTTCTAGTCCAGCAGAGAAATCTTAGGAAGCCAACATGCCTAGAGTTGGTGGTAATATGTTCTATAGGAATTTAGCTAAGCTGTGAATCTAATCCTTTTCCAAAGAATGAGGCAGTGGGAAGTGGGATTATGATGTTTCTGGTTGTTCTTCCTATTCTTTAAAATAAATATCACTTTCTAAAAGCTCATCTATCAAGTAGTTAAATGAAACTGGGTACAAAGAATGCTTAGAACTGAGTAAATGGTTTGTGGGATGTGGAGCCAATGGGAGAGACTAGATACATACAAAGTTTCCTCCATGGAGGAAGAGTGAAATGTAATATACTTTGCCTTATGGAGGAGAGTGGAACACTCACTGTTGCATTACTATTATGATATATTTTGAGGCTACAATGTTTCTCAGTTAATTAACATTAAATTTGTAGCGCATTAGCTATCGCCAACCTTTTTTTTTTTTAAACATATGAGCTACTATCTAACTAGGTGTAGTCCACTCTCAAATTTTTGAAGTACTTGTTTGAATACAAATATATGGCTTAAATTGTCTATGATAAATTTTATTATTTTGTATTTGACTGAATGTTTTTACTTACAAAGATCTTTTTGGATATGCACAGTGATTTTTTGCTGTCCAAGTAAACTCTGTGTCATCTGTGAATTTAATAAACATGCCGTATATTCTCTTATCTAAATGTTGAAGCAAATGTAAAACAACATAGGACCAAGCACAAACTCATGAGTCTCTTGATTAGAGTTGATTCTGTAATATTAATGATAATTCTTTGGGTCCAGAAAGAGCACTGTATTTTTATTCAATGGAAACATATTTGAATCTTTTCTCTACTAGAATAGTGACTATTTATCCTATTTGAGAACATTTCTCTTCAGCCATAAAATGAGGAAGTTTGAATATATGACAGCTGATGCCCCTTCTAAATTTCAGTTTATGATCTCATATATTAGACAGTATACTCCTTTGTCCATCAGAATAGCATGATCTTCATTTCACAGTTGTCTCTGATCTAGTCTAATAATCCTGTCAAATGAGGAAATGGATTTAGATTGGCACAATCTTTTCTTGAAACCATGCTGGCTATTTGTGATCATGACTTTCTTTTCTACATATTCATTAAATTGGTCAGGAAAAACCCATACTTTACTTGCTTATTGTTCACATGAAGTGTTGTATTTGCCTTGGTGTAGCAGCATCTTTGACCTTGTATTTCATGTCTAACTTCTTTCTTAGGTCTTATGTATTATGAATTCTTGATGGAGGCTAAGGTTCTACTATTATTCTTATTCCTAAATTTTAGCTATTTTCTAGCTTAGTGGGTTCACTTAGACAGTTTTCTCCCAATAGATATATACTATCTTTCTTATTTTTCTTTAGCACACTCCATTTCTTGCCATCATTCCTTAAGCTGTGGTCCTGAAATTCAAATCATCTTCTCCATCACCAACCTGGTTTTTGGGTGTTCATTTCTTGAATTTGACTCTTTCTTCAGAAATTGTTACTTTGGAATTAATTTAGAAATACGGTTATCCCTTCCACATCACAAGGCTTAAGAAATTAGAAGTTAGAAAAAAATTTAAATGAATTTTCCAGATTTGCTTGAAACCTGGAAAATCCACACTAAATGTTTTGGCCCTTTGTACCAGAGAAGATGTCTGCATTATTATGGTATTAAAAATAAAATATATTGATATTATACAAGAATACACACATATTGTATGCATTTTGAAGTTTCTAAACTTTTCCTGTGTCATCTGCTGGCTTTCACTTGTCGTCTTCAACTTCCACAAAACTCCTGCAAAATTACCATTTAATTACTTATGCCTACCTGTCATATGTCAAAACAATAATGGGGAAAGTTGCTACATGGAAGGAATAACTAGGGTCTTTTATATTTGTTTCATTTTGCATTTGCTCAATAATACAAAAGCATTGTACATATCCCTCATATCTTTAGTTTATGCCCAAAAGACAGGAGGCTGTAGTGTCTATCCCTATAATGGATAATGGCTTAGAGGTAAAATATATTTCACTAAATTAGGTTTGGATAGGTATTTTGAAATTTTGGCCAATACTTCAATGATAAATATTCCCATGTCATTGATTTAAAGTAATATTGTCATTTAGATGTCTCTGACTGATTGAGGCAGTATCAGGGCTTAAGACAAGGTCACAGCTTTAGTCCTCAATGGGCCAGTTAGCTTTGCTCTCTTCCATGGCCATCAACTAAAACCCTAATCTTAGCCAACTATCTCATAAATCTATGCTTGTAATGAGAGGTTGGAGAGAAAGAGCCTGGAGGAGTCTTTGCAAATCCATCAACACTATGGGGGGAAACCTATAAGGACATGTCCTGTGAATAATGAATTATTAGTTTTGCTTTCATATACAGAGAACAGCACAAAACTTAAAATAAAATCATTATTATAGGACACCCTGAGAATCTCATCAAACTTTTCATAAATCTAGGTCCTGGTAGTTATTTTTTTTTCTTTTAATAGCTGATGTGGAAGTTTTCCAACTAACCAATATTTTAAAAGCTTTTCATGCCAACTTAAAAGTACTCTTTTTCCCCAGCACCTCACCCATGAGGGGGGGAAATGAAACACCCAAACACTTTAGCCCTCTTTTAGTCCTCCAATCACTTCTAAGGGAGAAAGAACATCAAGATCTGGCAAACTTATTTTATTGGCTGGAATAATGTTTTTGTTTCTCAAGTTTTATTATTTTTTAAATCTTGTAACTTGAAGTTGTTGGAAAATGTTCAGTGCTAAATGTAACGTCTGGATGTCAGAATTTAAGAAGAGTAAAAGCCTTCATCAGGATGTAGAAAATTTTCTAGGAGCTGAAAAGTGGGTTTAGGGGTGGGCTATAGATTTAAAGGGAAAATGGATCTTTAGATTTCAGGAGAAAAAGGGATGCTTAAGGCAGAAGGTCAGAAAGAGGACAAGAAACTCAAGTCAGGGAATATCTGTCCTAATAAGATTTCATTCACCCTGGATTGGATTGTCTGATTATAGACCTTCATCCAAGAGACAGTTAATCTAATAATATCATTCTAATTCTGGATTACTGATGAAGTTCTAGTCTAGTACAACCAATCTAAAGCATTATTGTTGAAAGGTGATTTGTAAGTGTGTAATTATAAAGCATGTGATTAAAGTGTTCTGAAATCATTACTAAACTATTTCAACAAATACTTAGTGACTATATAAGACTACGACAAGACAGTATGACAGGTGTTTGGGGAAAAAGGTAAATCAAAAAGTTCCTATCTTCAACTAGTTTAGTATTTAATAATAGCAAGAGTAAACAGAAAAATGATATACTATACTGGAAGTTAGAAAAAGGACTTTATTCTGTGGTTAAAAAGTATTTTCTTAGTGGCTAGCATGGGGATCCTTTTGTATATTTCTATTGTGGAGAAGAATAAATCATGTTATAAATGTTATTACCTAAACAAGGCACTTAACTTTTCTGAGTCTAAATTTCTTCATATGTAAACTGTTTGAATTGTGTGGGAGGATCTTTAAGGCTCCTTTCAAATCTTCTAATTTGATAAAAACATGCTCACAATTTCCCACCAACACATTATCTTGCCTCTGATATTATATGTGTGTATGTGTGTGTTTATGTATATAATATATACATACATACATATGTGTATATATACATATATACATATTTATATGTGTGCATATATATACATATATATGTGTGTGTGTGTATATATATATATATATATATATATATATATATATATATATATATATATATATATATATATATATATATCCAAAGGTAATGAAACTTTACCAGCTTTAGGTCTTCTATAATTTAAAACTCCTGAGCAAAAGAAATCCTTGAGCCTTAGGCTCCCTAGTTGCAGAGATTACATAAATGCATCACTCCAGTTAGGCCCCCTATATTTTCCAGTTTCTATCTCTTGGGTGATATATTAAATCATTTCACTTATGCAACTTGTCATTGGTGACATGCTACAATTTATTATCTCACTGAATAGATTATTCCACTCTCTAAATTTGATATTTTGAAAGTAATAAAGTCCCATGGTTATTTAATAGAGAAATTATATCAATAAGGGAACTTTTTTAACCTAATAGATGCACTGGAAATATTTTATTGAATGAGAGACTTTTAGAATGTAATCTGTTCTAATGAATAAAATGTGATTTTATAATCAACAAAAATAGTAAAATATTTTATGTTCCTTGCTTTTCAGATAATTAGGAATTATAAAACTATTAT
>CM053585.1:429875660-429916969 GCA_028646515.1 Pseudochirops corinnae
AAGAGTTGTATGATTTGGCCAGAAGAGACTCTGGGCAGCTGTTGAGCCCCCCGGCTGTGAAAAACCCAGATATTGGTGCTTCCTTCTCTGGTAACTGACTAGGTAACTAATGTAATGGTCAGACGCTGGAAGCCATCTGCTGATCTGTTTTTCTGTTTGTTTGTAACTTCTGTTTGTATTCTCTGAAGTTCAGGGGGCTGACTTTTCCCCCTGAACTAGGTAAATAATATGTTTGATTAAAGTAAGATTGTTAACCCATTTTGAGTTGCTTTCCTTTAGAAAAGCAGATCTAAGAACCTGTGCTCTTAGCCACCCTAGGTATGCTAGGGTGCTTGCTGATACAGAGTCACGTTTTGAAGGGAGTATTTTGTGCTTTTTGTGCAATTACGTAAAAAAAAAATCATTTGCAACTAGCAAGCAATAGAAATGCTTTCTACAACAATTTATATGCAAATTTATTATTTATAGCAGTCAGCTTGGTGCCTATTAACATACAGTCTGCTGAAGGAAATCACTTGTGAGATGTTACATTTCCATTTTCCTTTGATCATTATTGATATATTAAGAGATCATTTTCATAAACAGAGAATTTAGGCATGTGTTGGTAATTGTAGATGTCTTCTCTAAAATCTTTAAATTTTGTAACTACTCTTTCTGATCTTTTCCATTCTTTTGGAATTTTCCATCGTTTTAGGTTCCTTTGTTGGGCATATTAGTTTAAATATGTACATTCCTTTTGTTCTGATTCTCTTTCAGAGTTTCTCATCATAGAACCTTAAAAACTGATTCTTGAGAACACTTGGAATCATTCCATCTTCAACATAAATCTTTTTATATGAACAGGTCTTCCTGGCTTCATCAGCTTGATTATCATTGCTTGTTCTTAATATTGCATATTTAAGATCTGAGATGATATACTTCAAATATAATTTTTAAATATTGTCACTGATGAGAAAAAGGAGACATAGAAATAACCTCAGATATGCTTCATTTCATGTGTACTTTTGTCCTCCACCACATTAACTAATAAGTTTTGTCAGGATTATTTGAGTTGGCTGAATATCATACTAACCTCTCTTGGAACTCCTTTTTTCCCTCAATTGTGCTTCATTATTTCACAAAGAGATAGCTTGTAATTTTTCTCCTTTTATGATTTTACCAAATGAATTTATATTCTGAAACAGTGTGGTATTTAAGTACCATGCCTCTCCATTTAATAAAGAGAATAAACACTTAATGATTAAATTGGTTTATTTTCCATTAGCTCTCTCCATTGTAGTAAGCAATATTATATCAGATCAATTACTTGCTAAAAAAAATTGATCATTTGTAACACACTTATCTATTTCCCATTTTTCAGATTCAATATATGAATTTAGTTTCTTGATTTTATATATATATATATACATATATATAAATATGTGTGCATATATACATTTATATGTATGTATGTATTCCTTTTTCATTTTTATCTTTCCTTCAAATTTGATACTAATTTCCACCTTTACTGCAAAAAATGATTATTGGACATGGTCTTCTGATTTGAAAATGAATACTAAATCATCAACAAGTAATTTTACTTTTTGTGTGGATATTTAGTACTCAATAAGTCCAGGACATTCCTATGCTTCATTAGTAAATTATTCATGAAACACAATCATGCAATTATAAGGTTTCTGAGTGATAATTGGCCCTGTGTAATTCTGTAATGAGAAATTCTTAAAGAGAAATCTGCACAAGAAGAATACATATAGAAAAACTAATATTCATGACACAGGGACTTTTTAATACAAAAGAACAAGGGAGAGATCATTGGATCATATGATCCTAGACTTTGAGCTGGAACACAAAAAAAGTAGAGCTCATCCAGATCAAATCCCTAATTTTATAGGTAAGGAAACTAAGATGAAATGAGTTACATGAGTTACTAGTTCTCTCTAGGATCTGCTCCTACCAGAGCTGCTCTTTCTACTGCATCCAAAAGAGATTTAGAGTCAAAAATTGGTTAAAAAAAATACATTTAGTATACTTAAAGCATTTTTGTCTCTATATTAGCATAAAAGAATCACTAGGAAAATGAATTTGCAATGCTTAATGTAACAATGGAATGTGATTTCTTGCATGGATAGAGTACAGATATTTATTTTGCTGTTATCTCTATCATACAGCCTGACACCATCTAATGTCATTCTTTCCCCTATATCTTGTTCCTTAGATTCCAGAAGGCTCTCATCTAATATTGTCTATTAGAATATGCACATCAACATGCCACATCCAGGGCCTTGCTTTTACCTAAGAGAAGTCAGGCCCAAGAAAATACTTTTCATGGGTTATTTTTAATGATAGATCTCTCCCTGCTATAGATTGATTGCAAAAGAGTTTTCTTTTTTATTGTCCCTGACTACATGTGGAATATACATAGAGGACTACTGTTAAGCTTTCTCAATATATAAACGTAAACAAACATGAAAAAAGAAGCATCAATTTGGAAGAAAAGAGTCAGGAAAGTGAAAGTTGAAAATAAATGGAGGATTTTTTTTAAATGTTGAGAACATAAAAAAAAATTACGGTTGATTTTAAGATTATGGAGAAAAATAAAGAAGAAAAAGTCCCAATGCCAATACACAGGGTAAATGGTATTTAAAAGATATGTGTGTACACATATACATGCATATATATGTATATATATATATATATATATATATACACACATACATATATACATATACACATATACATAGTATTAACATTTACAGCTGGAAGATACTTAAGAGATAACTTGATCAAACCCCTTTCTTTTAAAAATGAGAAATCTGAACATCAGAGAAGTTGACTGATTGCGTAAGACCATAGATAGTAAGTGGCAGAGCAAGTACTTGAACCCAGGTCCTTGGATCCCCATGTTCCTCTACTGTTCATACTTTTTCAAACAGATTGTATCAAACTGCCTCAGAAGATGATACAAAGCGAACAGATTTATTAAATGTCTCTTTGGTTTCCCTTTGCTAAGTCAAAAAGAATATGTTTCAGACTGTAATGGGAAACATGGTTAAGCAATACTTAATTCAAGAAAATTTAGGAAACAGTTTGAGAGCATATAGTTATTTAAATGGCTATTAAGATAACTTATTCTTTAAGTTATATTAAACATTCTTTAATTGCTTATTCTTATCTAGGAATATAGCTAATTAGATGACATATCAAGTCACTTATATCTAAGAATCAATAAATCTATGAAATAAAGTTAAAATAATATAGATTTGTTTCTATGTAATATAGTCAACCTACAGATTTTACAATACCAGCACATAGTTGAATTCAATATCATGACAGGCTTTTAACTTCATGATATAGCATTAAGATGGGGCAGCTAGGTGGTACAATGGATAATGCTCCAAGCCTTAAGTCAGGAAGATTCATCTTTCGGAGTTCAAATCTAGTCTCAGATACTTACTAGCTATGTGACCCTAGGCAAGTCACTTAATCCTGTTTGCTTTAGTTCCTCAACTTTAAAGAAGTAATCTGGAAAAGGTAATGGCAAACCACTCTAGTATCTTTGCCAGGGCAACCTCAAATGAGGTTACAAAGAGTCAGAAACAACTGAAATCACTGAACACTAAAAAATAGGATTAAGGCTATCTTCTAATTTTGCTATTTCATATTATTCAAGAGATAATCAAACTTCATAACTTGGATTATAAGGCCAATATCTCCCTTAATAAAATGTAAGCACTTTCAAACCATGGACCTTTTCATTTTTGACTTTGAATCTCCAGAATTTAACATAGGGCCTGACTCTTAGCAGGTACTTATTAAGGGTTCCCTTCATTGATAGATTAGTTTTGGAAAAAAAAAAAAAAGAACTCCTGTTTATCAGAACATGACTAGAACAGTTCTTGGTGGGAGTCGGGGTGAGAGGTGGGGTGGGATTGGAGAGGTGAAGAATTCCTGAACTTCAAATGAGATAGAACTACTTCAAAATCAGGTGCTGCATGGTCACTTGGAAATCATGTTTCTAAGTATATAAGGCTTAAGATGAGAACAAAAAGTTTTCAGTTCTGAAACTCTTTGTAAAATTGAATAGCCACATACATTTTCCTGGTGAACAGATTGCCAAACACAACCTAAGTTAGAGGTTTGAGGAAATAAGAAGTCATGTATAAGATGGTAGAATTCCTATACATTTCATGAATCTGTTCTCAATCAAATATTTCTGAGGGACCTTGCAAATGGGCTTCTGTCTGTTCTGTGTAGAGTTCAACAACACTTAAGACAGGGCATTTGTTCATTGGATGGTTTTTTTCTTAAATATTTGTAGCTTTGATTTCAAGTATAATGAAAACCAAATGATTCTTAGAATACATAATCACTTTTATGAACTTGGTAAGTGTAAGCAGATATTAGGACTTTATCTGTTATAATCTTAGCTATATCAAAATTTTAAATGAAGTGGTAGAACATAAAGTGCTAATTCATTCTGAAATTAGGCAACTCACATTATTGGCCATAAATAATTGAAAATGAGAAACTACACTTAGGCAACAACACACTGAGGTCATTTATTAAAGCTCAGTCTTTTTATCTCAAATGTCTCAAAATGACAACATAACCCACCTCTATTACTCAGTTATGTCTCTTATGGTTGATAAAAACAAAAAAAGAGTAACATTAAATTAAAGTATTTTTGCAGAGTATGTTAGCTATAATGTTGAAGCTTTCTTGTGAACATATATGAGTTAACACATAATACGCTGCTTAAGATATATGTATATGCACACATATATAAACAAGTGTGAGCATATGAACATACATTTATTTTTAATATTAATGCAATGTTTTCATATTTATGATACTATTGTTGTTTATAATTTTCAGTTGTCTACAGCTCTCCATGATCCTATTTGGGGTTTTCTTGACAAAAATACTGGAGTGTTTTGCAATTTCCTTCCCTAGCTCATCTTACAGATGAGGAAAGTGAGGTAAACATGTTTCATTGACCTGTTCAAAGTCACACAATTGGCAATTGCCTGAGGCCAGATTTGAACTCAGAAAGATGAGTCCTCTCATCTCCAGGCCCAGTTCTATATCTATTCCTCTACCTAGCTGTAATACTGTAGTAGAGAGAAATTAGCTTGGAAATCTTAAGCAATTGATAGGTATTTATGAGCCTATTCTGCGATAGGCAACATTTGATTCTTTTCGTTCTGTAGAAACACAGAAACAAATTACAGATGGAAAGAGTTAGGTGAAAGAAAAAGTAGAAAGATTTAATCCAATTGATTTAAAGTTGGAGGCGCAAACAGTAGCATACTATTTTGACTACTTTAGTAGTATTGAGTAGTGAATTGTTGTATGCTTTATCATTTCTTGAAGAAATGAGTTAAAACTTTGATAATTCATAGATTAACCTTTAGAACCCTATAGTATAAAAATATATTTTGAAATTAGAATTTGTGGAAATAAGACAATATTGTTATTGAAAAATAGTCTGTTAACAATCATCAGGGAAGGAAATTAGGAGGGCAGATGGGTGGTGCCATGGATAGATTTCTGGATCTGGAATCAGGAAGACATGAGTTCAACTCTAACCTCAGACACTCACTAGCTGTGTGACCCTGTGCAATTTACTTAGTTCTGTTTGCCTCAGTTACTCAATTGTAAAATGAGCTAGAGAAGGAAATGACAAATCCCTCCAGTATTTTTGCCAAGAAAACCCTAAATAGGCTCATGAAAAGTCAGACATGACTGAAGTGACACAATAACAAGAAGGCACAAAAATTATACCTGAACACCATATGGTTAGTTTACCAAACCCACAAAGAAAATGATGTTCCTATGTGTTGGCAATGTATTTCACAAAACTACTTTTGACTCAAAAGTTAAGAAATGTAGGAAAAGTCAGAGACAGAGGATAACTAAGCAAAATAAACATGGGAAATAGCAAATAAAGAATGAGGTTAAAAATGCAGGAATCCTAAAGTTCAAATTATTCTTTTATTATATAATAGCTGTGTGACTCAAGGCAAATCATTTTACCTCCATCGGCTTTAGTTACCTCATCTATGGAAAGAGGGGTTGACAAGCAACTCTCCAAGGTCCCTTTTAGTTTTAAAATCAATGATGCCACAAGCTGAAACCTGAGTGGAAAAGTTTAGAAAAAGCAGCAAAGAAGAAGCAGCAGTGAGGGCTGGCAGCATGTTGCAAACATTCTAGTAATGTAGAATAAGAAATCTGGTGATGAAGATAAAATATGTTTTGGAGTTTGTTTGATTTTTTTCCCCAATTTGAGATTGGGATAACTATTGAGTGAAGGAGAGGCAGAAGAGTGGGAATATAGAAGTGAGTTTTCCTACAATACCATAGGGTTAGCTAAACAGTAAGGTGGAATATTTATTTCAATGGCTCCATCTTTAGGATGGAGTGTTCAAATACTCTGGGTTTTCAGGTTGCTCATGCCAAAGGTGATCTGGAAACTGAAGTACTTACGACTATTCTAGGAAGAAATCAAAACTATCTATAATCACATGAAAATGCTCTAAGTCACTATTCATTGGAGAAATGCAACTTAAAGCAACTCTGAGGTACCACCTTAGACCTATCATATTGGCTAAAATTACAGAAATTGAAAATAATATGTGTTGGAGAGGGTATGGGAAAATTGGGATACTAATGCACTGTTTGTGAAGTTGTAGACATCCAACCATTCTGGGGAGCAATTTGGAACTATGACTAAAAGACTATAGAACTGTGATCCAGCAATAGCACTACTAAATCAAGCATTTGTGAGATCATGGGTAAATAATTAAACATTGAAGTATACCACCACTATCACTTGGAACTCTCTAAGATGTTAAATTAAAAATGAAATGTCGACCTTTATTGGTGCTTGGAGTTTCTGCAACAAGGGCAAGGTATGAACCTAAGTCCTTTTAAGTCCAGAACCAGTGCTCTCAATTATTGTATGTCAATTAAAGTTTTTAGACTAACACAAAGTTTTTTTATATATATGATAAATTCTACTCATAGTTCCACTCATCTTATAATCATTTATAGTTTTATAGAGCTAAAAGAAGTTATTAATGGTAATGAAATACAACAATGTAATCTAAGTATAAAATTGTGGAATATCAGAGTTGAAAGGATTTTTAGATATCATTGTCTTTTTCAATATCAGCTGAAGCATTAATTCCTTCAAAACATGAATATTTTCAAAATATGAATTCTAAACTTTCAGTCAAAAGACCAGGTTTCAAATGGAATCTCAAGGTCTTACAAGGTACAAGATGAGGGGCAATATATTTGACCTCTAAACATCCACATGTCCTCAGTAATAAAACAAATAAATTTTTAAAATTATTAAGCAATTCCTAAGCCTTGGGGATACATAAAGGAGCATAAGATGGCCCATGCCTTCAAGGAACTTACAATATAATTTATAGTATAATAAGAAGAATAAGAGTTATATTATTGGTGGGGCAGAGCCAAGATGGAAGAGTAGAAGTGGGAAAATTCCTTGGTTCCCCCCATAACCACCTCAAATATCTATAAAATATGACTCTAAACAAATTTTAGAGTTACAGAATCCGCAAAGTGACAGACAGAAACAAATCCATCACTGAAGGCAGCCCAGCAGGCAGACAGGAAGGGTTCATTGCAGTGAGCTGGGAGCTGAGCCCAGTCCAAACTGAGTCTACAGTTTTAGCACCAGGGCAGCCCCAACCAGTGGCTGCAGAGGACTTAAGGGAGAGTGGAACACCAGCAGCAGTGGAAGTTTCCCAAATTATCAACCTGTAAATGCCAAAGAAAAAGGAAGAGGTCAGTGTAGAACTCTGTTGGAACTGGGGGGGGACAGAAGAGCGTGGTCTGACTTCTGCCCCTGGAGCAAGAAGCAGAAGAGGTGTGGTAGCCATGCAGCTGCCTCCAAGTGTCTGCTTCAGAGCTCCTGGCCTGAAGATTGTAGGAGAGCCAAGCAACCCTTCAGAGGATAATAACTCTTGATTTAACCTGCCTGAATCTGGATCACGGTCTTGGATGGTGGTCCTGAGGTGTGTGACAAGTGAGTCAGAGCCTGTGGGGGCAGCAGAGAGGCAACTAACTAATAGCTCTGGCAGCTGTGATAACCCCAGTGATTTGGGACAAAGCTCTCCTCTCTGGAAGCAAAATTCTACTGTGGCAAAGAGCTCAAAGGTCAAGTAATTGAGTGGCAATATAAGCAAGCAAAGGAAGCAAAGCAAGAACAGCAATCAAACCTTAGATTCCTTTTTTTTGGGGGGGGGTGGGACAAAAGGATAAGAGCATGGAATAGGAAGAAGAAAACAAAGTCAGAACTCCTGCACCAAAAGCTTCTAAGAAAAATATGAACTGTTTACAGGCCATGGAGGAGCTTAAGAAGGATTTTGAAAATCAAATAAGAGAAGTGGAGGAAAAATTGAGAATAGAAATGAGAATGATGCAAGAAAATCATGAAAAGAGGGTCAACAACATGACTGAAAAATATAACACACTAAAAAATAGATCAGCTCAAATGGCAAGAGAGGTCCAAAAAGCCAATAAGGAGAAGAATGCCTTAAAAATCCAAATTTGCCAAATAGAAAAAGAATTTCAAAAGCTCATTGAAGGAAATATTCCTTCAAAATTAGATCAGAGCAAATGGAAGCTAATGACTTTATGAGAAATTGAGATATTAGTAAACAGATCCAAACAAATAGAAAAATGGAAGGCAATGTGAAGTATCTCATTGGAAAAAAAACCACTGACCTGGAAAATAGATCCAGGAGAGACAATATGAAAATTATTGGCCTACCTGAAAGCCATGATCAAAAAAAGGACCTAGAAATCATCCTTGATGAAATTCTCAAGGAGAATTGCCCTGATATTTTAGAACCAGAGTGAAAAATAGAAATTGAAAGAATTCACTGATTACCTCTTGAAAAAGATAAAAACACCTAGGAATATTATAGCCAAGTTCCACAGTTCCCAGATAAAAGAGAAAATATTACAAGCATCCAAGAAGAAACAATTTGATATTGTGGAAACACAATCAGGATAACCAGGATCTAGCAGCTTCTACATTAAGGGGTTGAAGGATTTGGAATATGACATTCCAGAGATCAAAGGAGGGATTAAAACCAAGAATCACTTACCCAGCAAAATTGAGTATAATGCTTCATGGGAAAATATGGTAATTCAATGAAATAGAGGACTTTCAAGCATTCTTGATGAAAAAAAACAACTGAATAGAAAATTTGACACTCAAATACAAGAAGCAAGAGAAGTATGAGAAGGTAAATAGGAAAAAGAAATCATAAGGACCTTATCAAAATTGAACTGTTTACATGCCTGCATGGTAAAATGATAATTGTAATTTATGAAACTTTTCTCAGTATGCAGATAGTTGAAGGGAATATAAATGCATATAATATATATTATATATATATTTATATATGTATATGTATATATGTATATATATACATATATATGTCTATATAGGAGTGTATGTGTATGTATGTATACATATGTGAGTGTATGTATATATGTGCACAAGTATACAAAGACAGAGGGCACAGGATCAATTGAATAGGAAGAGATGATATTTAAAAGATGAAATTGAGAGTTGAGAGAGGAATATAATGGAAGGAGATGGGGAAAGACAGAATGGGATAAATTATCTCATATAGAAGAGACAAGGGATAACTGTTACAATGGAGGGGAAGAACAGGGAGGCAAAAGGGAATGGGTCAACCTTACTCCCGTTGAATTTGGCCTAGGGAGGGAATGACATACACACTAAATTGGGTATCTTTCCCTACAGGAGAGTAGGGGAGAAGAGGATGAGAGAGGGGATCTGGACTAAAAGGAGGAGAGGGCAGGTTGGTGGGGGGAGGGTAGTTAGAAACACACACTTTAGAAAAGGGACCATGTCAAAGTAGAAAATAGAACAGGTGGGGGGGTGGGATAGGATGGAGGGAAATATAGTCAGTCTTTCACAATATATCCACTATGGAAATGTTTTGCGTAGCAACACATGTACAACCTATATTGAGTTGCTTATCTTCCCAGTAATGGTGGCTGATGAGGGAGGAAGGAAAAGAATTTGGAATTCAAAGTTGTAAAATCAAATGTTTAAAAATTACTATTATTATTATTATTATTATTACATGCAAGTGGGAAATAATATATACACTCACTGGTTTATGGAGATCCATATTGCCCTACTAGAAAGTGGGAGGAAGGATGGGGGAGGATATACGAGAGAGCAGATTGGGGAGGGGGTATACAGTGGGATCACTGTTTTGGGGTGGTGGGTCGGGGAAATATAGGGAGAAAATTTGTACATCCAAATTGGAAATTAATGATGTAAACTAAAAATAAACAAAATTTAATTTAAAAACAGAAGAAAAAAGAAAAAAGTTATATTCTTTATTGCTTCTCATATTGAATTAAGTACATTGCAAATGTTAAAATAAAAATCATTATTCTTGTTCACTATTATTACTACTATGATAATTATAACAATTATAGCAAGGAGCTCACTTCAGTACATAGTAAGACGTTCAAATCTGGACAGCATATTGATATCAGTTTTTAGAACAAGCCTCCTAAATTGGGCATAATCTCAGAGAGACTCTGTGGTGGTTTGATGAAAAAGAGCACTTGTAGTTAGACTACTTGATTTCAAATTACATGTCATGCTTACTATGTGGCCTTAGATAAGGCATGAGACTTCCCTGAACCTTAGTTCCTGAATGTATAAAATGAAGATAATGATAATAGCAATACTGATCTCACTGAGTGGTTCTGAAGGAAATGATTTGGGATCCTTAATGAGCCATATAAAAATGAGATTATTAACCTTGGGCAATGAGATATCCACAAAGTGTTCATTTATAATTCTGTGCCCTTTATGCTTCCAAAAAAAGAAAAATATTGTGATTTTTGAAGAAGAGCTACACTTCATAACTGGGTTCTTAAACTGATCTAACACACTATTATACAGGGGACACTTAGACAGATAATAGCCTCAGCTTTTTTGATTACCATCCTCACTTCTGTTATTTATAAATTTTTATTTATTTATAAAAAAATATTTTTTTACAGATGCCATTAGGACAGTTAAAAGTGATGAGTACACTTCAATTCTTTCTCTTACTTGCTAAAAATAAACTTTAAGAGAAGCATTGGTGGATTATAAGGTGGTAACATTTGGCTGAAGCAAAGGTAAGGAATACCATTATCCACAGTGGCCTCATTAGAGTAATGGAGGATCAGTTTCATTTTGTTCTCTTCTATTACAGATTGTCCATTTACATTGTTTTCCAGGATAGCCAAAAAGGAAATATGTGATAGAGAATAAAGAATACCAAGTATAGAGAATTAAATGTTGGATAGTCTAAAAGTAACTTTCACTGTATCACTTTACCATAGAGTGTGGGTGTGTTGAATGATGAATTACTCATTAAATAATGTTTTCAGGACTCAAAAATTAAATTGCTAACAATGACATCATCTACATGCTTTCCCACAAATTGGTGAACTTGAAATTTAAACATTTTGTTCAAGAAATTAGGCAAATGATTAAAATGTTTTGTTAAAGACACAAACTTCTATCTAAAATATGAATGCCAATAATTCTCTCTCATTAACAACTCTCACCCCCAAATCCACTTTATTGCAATCTTTCAAAAGAATCCAGTTGTTACCCCAAGACATTTTTGTCTCAAACATTTATTTTTACACTAAACAAGTGGAACATTATTTTTTTCTTTCAGATCTTGGCATAATAGTTCTAAACAGTTTTAATTATTCAGATTTTTTTTAAGTTTTAAAGGTTGATGAGGGCTACATGTTATTCCATGTAAATGATCCCAGTTCATAAACATTTTGCATTGGCATTTGACCAGATTCAACCATATGTTCACTTAGATTTTGTGTCCTCTGAGTAATGTACAGCTCAATTTAATATACAATCAACTTAAAAGCATGGAAAAAAGAGTGATAAAATCCAACATTATTTTTGAGTAATGAAATGTTTTTAGATATAGATGCTTTTGATTATTCTTCTGAGTTTCTAGAATGGATTTCCTATTCCACTTGAGGGGAAAAATCACTTGAAAACCTCTTAATGTTTGTGAACTAATATATCAACTTTTGACAGATTTCTATTTGGCTAAAATACTGTTTTAAGTTCTATGATAAAGTATACAACTTTTGTGTTAATTATATTGAAACTGACCTAAGATGTGGTAATTTTTCTTTAAGGGGTTCTAATTTGGAGATTGTTCTAAGACAAGGTAGTGACTTGCCTGAGCACTCCCCAAAACCCCTTCAAAGATTTTTAAATAAGGGCAGCTAGGACCTGAGTTCAAATCTGACCTCAGACACTTGACGTATTTACTAGCCATGTGACTTTGGGCAAATCACATATGCCCAATTGCCCTCCAAAAAGCAAAAAAAAAAAAAAATTAAATAATAACCCCCCTCCAAAAAAAAAAAAAAACAACAATTCCTGGAGTGGCACAATGCACAAAAGTACAGGGAGAAATAATTTTCCAGCTGAAACAATTTAGAAGGTCATTAGGAAAGGTCTGTCATATTAGAGTGGCCCCAGAAAACCAGGAGCAGGCCGTGGAAGTAACTAAATAAGCAGGGGTGGCAGCTGTTTCCAGAGCTCTTGGTCAGAAAGATAAGGGGTTCAAACAACTGGACAGAAGGATATTACAAGGGTCATTTAGCCAGCACTGAGACAGGACTCTGTTGCTTCTCCCATAATTGGATCTGGGCCACAGTTGTGGGTAGCAATCCTAGGGCAAGGTAGAGCACTAGCATAGAAGAGCTTGTGGTCAGAGTAGAGCAAGGGACTCTCCTCACAGTCCCAGAGCAGAAAATACTCAGAGACTACAGCACAGGACAGGAAAATAGTAAACAAACTTCTCCTTAGAGTATACCTGCTTGGAAGAACTGAAAATTTACCAGTCTCTAGAATTATCTCTGAAAAGAGCTGAACAAAACCCTTGAACATTGTAACAGTGTGCCCCCCACTCTAAAAGCAGTACTTCACTTTAATAAAGAGTTACAATTAAAGAAATAAACTGGGAAAATGCACAAACAACTAAAAAAAAACAAAACTCTGACCATAGAAAGTTACTATAGTGACAAGGAAGATAAAAACAAACAATCAGGGAAAGATAACATAGTCAAAACTCTTACATCCAAAACCCCCAAGAAAAAAATGGATTGGCCTGAGGTCGTAGAAGGACTTTAAAAAGGATTTTGAAAATAAAGTAAAAGAGATAGAGGAACAATTGGGAAGAGAAATAAGAGTGATGAAAGAAAATCATGAAAAAAGTAAACAACTTGACAATGGAAACAAAAAATACTGAAGAAATTCCTACTTTAAAAAAAGAGTAGGTCAAATAGTAAAAAATGTGCAAAAAACCAATGAGGAGAAGAATATCTAAATGGACAAAGAGGCACAAAAATTCCATGGCTGGGGTGGGGGAGCGAGAAACAAACAAAAAAAACACCTAAAAAGTGGGATTGGCCAAAAAGGAAAAAGAAGCACAAAAGTTCACAGAAGAAAATAATTCCTTAAGAATTAGAATTGAGCAAATGGAACCTAATGTCTCTGAGATATCAAGGAGTAATAAAACGAAACAAAAAAGATTATTTAAAAAAAAATAGAAGACAACATGAAATATCTCATTGGAAAAACAAGTGACCTGGAAAATATATCATGGAGAGATAATTTAAAATTTATTGAACTACCTGAAAGCCACAATTTAAAAAAAATGCTTAGCCATCATCTTTCAAGAAATTATCAAGGAAAAATGCCCTGATATTCCAGAAACAGAAAGTAAAAAAGAAATGGGAATAATCTGCCGATCACCCCTTGAAAGAGATCCCAAAATGGAAACTCTCATGAATATTAAAGTAAAATTCCCCACCAACCAGATCAAGGAGAAAATATTTCAAGCAACAAGAACAAAAGAATTCAAATATCATGGAATTGGAGTCAGGATACCAGAAGATTTAGCATTAAACAATTAGAGGCTTTGAATATGATGTTCTGGAAGTCAAAGGAGCTTGGGATTACAAGAATCAACTACCCAGCAAAATTGAGCATAATCCTTCAGGGGAAAAATAGATATTCAATGAAATATATTGCCTTCATTATTCTTAATGAAGTGACCAGAGATAAATAGAAAATTTGGCTTTAAAATACAAGACTCAAGAAAAGCATAAAAAAGTAAACAAGAAAGGGAAATCATAAGAGAATTTAAAAGGTCAAACTGTTTATTCCAACATGGGAAGATGATCCATCTAACTCATAGGGAACTTTCTCATTATTAGGGCAGTTTGAAGGAGTATATATATCTATTGATAGATAGATAGATTTATATCTATCTATCTATAGACAGAAGACACAGATTGAATTGAATATTAAGGGATGATATGTAAAAAAATAAAGAGTGAAAGAAGAATGCATTGAGAAAAAGAAAAAAGGGAGAGGCAGAATGTTGTATATTATCTCACATAAAAGGGGCAAGAAAAAAACTTTTCCATTGGAATGGAGGAGAGTGGTAGTGAGTAAACCTTAATCTCATCAAAATTGTCTCAAAGAAGGAATAGCAAAAACATTTAATTGAGTATAGAAATCTCTTACCTACAAGAAAACAAGAAGGGGAGTTGACAAGAGAAGGGAGGGAGATGATAGAAAGGAGGGCAGATTGGGGAAATGAGATAGTCACAGTTAAAGAAAAGACAGAATAGAATAAATGGGGGAAATATAGTTACCAATAGTAACTGTGAAAACAATTTTGAAGTAAGTTTCTCTGAGAAAGGCTTCATTTCTCAAATACAGAGAGAACTGAGTCAAATTTATGAAAATAATAGCCAATCCCTAATTGATTAATGATCTAAAGATATGAAGTTTTCAGATGAAGTAATCAAAGCTATCTATAGCCATATGATAAAATTGTTGTAACTCACTATTGATTGGAGAAATGCAAATTAAAACAATTCTGAGGTATTACCTAATACCTATTTGATTGGCTAATAGGACAGAAAAGGAAAATGAAAAATATTGGAGGGGATGTGGAAAAAATGAAAGGGAAAGAAAAAGAAAAGAAAAGGTGTGTTAATGCATTGTTGGTAGAGTTGTGAACTGATTCAGCCATTTTGTAGAACAATTTGGAAATGTGTCCAAATGGCTATGCCACCATACATACCCTTTGACCTGTACCACTGTTATGTCTGTATAAAAAGGATAAAAAACAAAAAGGAAAAAGACCTATATGTACAAAATAGCATACATAGCAACTGTTTTCTGGGAGTAAAGAATTAGAGGGATGGCCTTCAATTGGGGAATGTCTGAGGAAGTTGTGGTATGTGATTGTGATGGGATACTCTTGTGCCTTAAGAAATGATGATCAGGATGCTCTCAAAAAAACCGAGGAAGACTTACATGACTAGATGCAAAGTGAAATGTATTGTGGACAAAGAAACAGCAAGATTGCGAGATGATCAGCTTTGAATGACTAAGGTATTCTCAGCAATACAATGATCTAAGACAATTGTAAAGGACTTAGAATAAAAAATCCTACCCATCCCCAGAGAAAGAACTGATGGTATATGAATACAGATCAAAGTGAACATTTTTTACTTTATTTTTCTTTATTTTTTTTTCTATATTTTCTTTCATAGAATGACTATTATGGAAATGTTTTGCATGACTCCACATGTATAACCTATATCAAATCGCTTGCCTTTTCATTGTGGGGGGAGAGGATTTGGACTCAAAGTTTTAAAACTGAATGTTAAAATTTGCTTTTACATGTAATTGGGAGGGGGTAGAGTCAAGATCACGGAATAAAAGCAGGAAATTGTCTGAGCTATAAAGTATGACCCTAAACAAATTTTAGAGCTACAGAAGCCACAAAGTGACAGAAAGAAACAAATCTCCCACTGAAGGCCACCTGGCAGACTGACAGGAATGGTCTATAGAACCCAGGTGAGAGCCATGCACAATCTCACATCAGCCATAGGCCCAAACTTGGGGTGGTCCCTGACCAGCAGCACAGACTGGCCACAGCAGACTTCAGGAGAGTCTAATCACCAGCAGCTATGGCAGTTTCCAGACTTCTCAACCCATAAACATCAAAGAGAAAGTAAAAGGCCAGTGGGAAACTCTGTTGGAACCTGGTAACTGAGAAGCTCAGTTTGGCCCCCAGCCCCAGGGTGAGAGATGGTGGAGGTGTGGTTGTTGCAACTACTGCCAGTGGCTGCCTCCAGAGCTCCTGGCCTGCAGATTATAGGGAGACCAAAGGACCATTCTGAGGGTAATGGCTCTTACTTTGACCTGCTTAGATCTAGATTACAGTCTTGGGTAGTGTTCCTGGGGTGAGAAATGCCAGTGTACCAGAGCTTGTGGTGGCTGCAGAGAGGAGACCCTCCTTAGACCTCTGACAACATTTGTGAAAACCTCAGTGATTTGGGGCACAGCTCTCTCCACTCTGGAAGCAGAGTTCTACTGTGGCAAAGAGCTCAAAAGTCAAGGAACTGGCTGGCAAGATGAGCAAACAGAGGAAGCTCAATCAGACCATAGAACCTTTTTTAGGGGATAGAAAGGATCAAAACATGGAACCAGAAGAAAACAACAAAGTCAAAACTCCTGTATCAAAAGGCTGCAAGAAAAATGTGAATTGGTTACAGGTCATGGAGAAGCTCAACAAGGATTTTGAAAATCAAGTAAGAGAAGTAGAGGAAGAATTGAGAAGAGAAATGAGAATGATGCAATAAAATCATGGAAAGTGAAGTCAACAGCCTGCTACAGGAGACCCAAAAATACTGCAGAAAATAACACCTTAAAAAACAGACTAACTCAACTGGCAAAAGAGGCCCAAAAAGCCGATGAGGAGAAGAATCGCTTAAAATGCCAAATTTACCAGATGGAAAAGGAATTTCAAAAACTCGTGGAAGGAAATAATTCCTTCAAAATTAGGTTGGAGCAAATGGAAGCTGATCCCTTTATGAGAAATCAAGATACTATAAAACAGATACAAACAAATGAAAAAAATAGAAGGCGATGTAAAATAACTCATTGGAAAATCCACAGACCTGTAAGATAGATCCAAGAGAGATAATTGAAAAATTATTGGACTACTTGAAAGCCGTGATAAAAAAAAAAGAGCCTAGAAATCATCCTTCAAGAAGTTCCCAAGGAAAATTGCCCAGATATTCTAGAACCAGAGGGCTAAATAGAAATTGAAAGAATTTACTGATAGCATCTTGAAAAAGATTCCCAAAAGAAAACTCCTAGAAATATTATAGCCAAATTCCAGAGTTCCCAGTTCAAGGAAAAAAAGATTACAATTTGTCAGGAAGAAACAATTTGAGTACTGTGAAAATGCAACCAGGATAACACAGGATCTAGCAGCTTCTACATTAAGGGATTGAAGGGCTTGGAATATGATATTCTTGAGGTCAAAGTAGCTAGGATTAAAGCCAAGAACCACCTATCCAGCAAAATTGAGTATAATATTTCAGGAGAAAATGGTCATTCAATGAAATAGAGGACTTTCAAGTTTTCTTCATGTAAAACCACAGCTAAACAGAAAATTTGACTTTCAAGTACATGTAACTGGGGAAATGAATAAATATGTAATTGGGGAAATAAAAAAAGAGGGAAGGAAGGAAGGAAAGAAGGAAGGAAGGAAGGAAGGAAGGAAGGAAAGAAGGAAGGAAGGAAGGAAGGAAGGAAGGAAAGAATGTTAAGGGCAACAGTAGAAAAAGAACAAAGTAGTCTAGTCCTTTTTTACCCTAGAATAATCTTGATCATGACATTTCAGATATGTCTCAATGAAAATGTTTCAATCTTAGTAGTTATACCTATTGTTAAACTTAATGTTAAGAGAACAATTGTTTCTCAGGAGATTCCAACAGAAGTGATAGGAACTGCTCTTTTCTCTTGCTCTCTCTTACCTTTCCAGGGGAAGATGTCAGCATTCTTTTTTAGAGGTTTTTCATAAATGATCTCTTGCCCTTTCATTTGTCTTAAGGAGAAATATAAAGGACAATAAATTCAAACTAGGTTAGCTTTATTCACTCTTTATTTAATCTCTGTTCTGCTAAGAGGCCAGTTATAGTTCCAAAATTTTATCTATATATAGTTTCAAATGTTAAAGACACATTTGAAACACCTCTTTTTCTACTATTAATTTTTGATTTTCAACTTTTATTTCCATAAGATTTTGAGTTCCTAATTTTCTCCCCCTTTCTTCTCTGCCCCACACCAAGACTGCATGCATTGTGATTAACCCTTCCCCTAATATCACCTTCTATGACCACCCCTTCTTCTATCCTTTTCCTTCTGTTTTCCTGTAGGTCAATATAGATTTCTATATCCCATTTACTATATATCTGATTTCCCAGTTGCATGTAAAAACAATTTTTAGCATTCATTTTTAAAACTTTGAGTTCCAAATTCTCTCCTTTCCTCCTTCCCTACTCACTCTCATTGAGAAGTCAAGCAATTCAATATGAATTATATATGTGTAGTCATGCAAAACACTTCCATAACAGTCATATTGTGAAAGACTAACTATATTTAGCTCCAGCTAAATTCCACCCATTTATTCTACTCTCATTCCACCACCCATTTATTCTACTCTCTTCTTTGACTCTGTCCCTTTTTAAAAGTATTTACTTCTGATTAACACCCTCCCTTCTATCATCCCCATCTCTTTTATCCCATTCCCTCTTACTTCCTTGTAGAATAAGATAGATTTCCATAACCATTTAAGCATGTGTTATTTCCTCCTTAAACGAATTCCAATGAGTATAAGATTCTCTCATTCACTCTCACCTCCCTTTCTTCCCCTCCACTGTAAAAGTATTGTCTTGCCTCTGTTATGTGAGATAATTTACCCCATTCTACCTCTTCCTTTTCTCCTTCCCTCAGTAGATTTCTCTCTCACCTCTTGATTTTATTATTTTGATATCATCGATCATAAATAAAAACTTCAACAGGAACGAAAATAAGTTTAGTTTGCTGTGCATCACGTTTGATAATTCCTAACATTTCAAAATGGGCCTTCTAATAGTAAATTAGCCATTGTGAGACTTCAACCAATAATCAAGGGAAAAGCTAAGCATGAAGTGGGAGCTTCAGAGAACCAAAGGAAGCAATCTGGGGAAGATATTCCCTATGTAGGAGAAAATATGTAAGATATTTGTCTCTGGAAAGTGATTGTGTGGTCTCATTCCATCATTCATACAGGAATAACATGTAACAAATCTTTCCTGCCCCAAGGAAAACCAAACTTAAGAACCACATTTTATGATTTTCTGGCATCAATCAGTGCATTAGGTGCTATAGGAGCTTGCTCTGATTTGTCAAAGGAACTCTTTCCTCTTTGGGCCAAATATATGAACTGCCCTTTGTTTTCATACAGTCATAGTATTGTTTTGAATTGTTTGTTGTTCTAAAGTTCATTCCCATGTGGTAACTGATACATCACTCATTCAGAATATTTTGTACCATATAATACTTCAGCTCTCACTCTCAATCAAAATATACAGCTTCCAAGTGACTAGAGCTTAGAAATGTTAAAAACAGCTCCTCTGTAGCTCCCCTCCCTACATGTGTCCAGCCCTATGTAATTATACACTCACTTTCCAATGTACTGTGAAGTCAGATAATGAAAAGGCCAATCATGAGTCCTTCCCCAACATCCCAAAAAAGATTGACTCACATACCACAGAATGTCTGCATCACATTTTCCTTGCAAGAATTTTGAAAAGGACATGAGAGAAAACATTCATCTTAAAGAAAATGATCAGACATTCTGCACTCAATTAAATAAAGAATTTTAGCTTAAAACCTAGTGACAAGTTAGAAATGGAAATTATTATCTTTTTAGTACTTTGGGTCAGAGAATTGCATGTAATATTGTCTTAACCTTATGGTTTTTCAATACTTCAAAGTATGTACAATTTCATAAATTTAGGTCTCTCAATATTTAGATTGCAATCTTATTATGCCTTAGTAATTATTTTCCTGAGTTACTGTGACCAAAAAAACCTGTCATCTAGATATTGCATTCTTATGGAAAGTTCCTTAATTGCAAGAACTGCTCTATCTTTTTCTTTCTATCCTCAATATCAAGTGAATTGGTTGATAAAAAATTAGTGACTAATGAATTCTTGCTTACTAATACATTGACTGGTATTCAAATTCCTTTCTTCTGGTCATAAGCCTCACTGAACTTAAACTCTCAAAATTTGTTTGTTTGTTCGTGTTTGTTTTGCTTTGTTTTTTAAAGTATCTGAAAGCCATCTGTATCCAAACAATGTCATGCCAAGTTGGAAGCATTTACCAAAGTCAATAGAATTTTAGAATTCATGGTTAATCCATGAGCTATCAAAAGAGAATTAATTCAAAAAAGGATTATTTTCACTATTCATAGTAATTCAATAAATTATTCATACCTTTGTATATGTTTCTCTACTCTTTAAAGTATTCCCAAATAAATGACTCTGAGTTATGCTCCAAATCAACTTTGGTCATTATGGGATGAACTGGAGAAGTGCTGGGACCAGGGTAGGAAGGAACAAATAAAATTTGCTACAATGGGCTGGAGAGAAACACCCCAATTGTTGCATTTAGGAACATCAGGGAGATAGATGCAGCAATTTCCCTCAGGTATTTAGGAATAGTAAGAAAATCAGACCAGTTTTGAGAGATAGACTTGGGGAAAATAATTGAAGAGAACGTCATGAAAAATTTTCTTTTCATCTTCCTACCTTCCTTCTTTCTTTCTTTCTTTCTTTCTTTCTTTCTTTCTTTCTTTCTTTCTTTCTTTCTTTCCTTCTTGCTTTCCTTCCTTCTTTCCTTCCTTCCTTCATTTATTTTTAGTTTTCATCATTCACTTCCAAAATATTTAGAACTCCAAAATTTCTCTCCCTTCCTCTCCTCCCATCACTCTAAGAAGTTCTGCAATCTGAAAAGGCTCTACATATATATTAATATTAAACCTATTTTCATACTAGTCATGTTGTAAAGAAGAACTAGAACTAGTAGGAGAAACCATGAGAAAGAAGAACCGAGAAAAAAAAAGAGGGAGAGAGCAAATAGTATGCTCAGATCTGCATTTAGATTGCCTAGTTCTCTTTGTCGATGTGGATAGTATTTTCCATCATGAGTCATTTGGATTTATCTTCGATCCTTGCATTGCTAAGTAGAGATAAGTCTATCAAGTTAGTCATTGCATAATGTTGCTGTTACTTTGTAAATTTGCTCTCTTCACCCAGCATCAGTTGTGTAAGTCTTTCCATGATTTTCTGAATTCCAACCAGCTTATCATTTCTTATAGGACAATAGTACTCCCTTCCATTCATATACCACAGCTTGTTTAGTCATTCCCCACTTAACAGACATTCTCTCAATTTTCAATTTCTTGGTCACCACAAAAAGAGCTGCTATAAATATTTTTGTACATGTTAGTCCTTTTCCAGTTTTTATGATCTCATGGAGATACAAACCTAGAAGTGGTATTGCTGGATAAATGGGCATGCAGAGTTTTATAGCCCTTTGTACATAGCTTCAAATTGTTTTCCAGAATGCTTGGATCAGTTCACAACTCCAGCAACAATGCATTAGTGTTCTATTTTTTCCCACATCCCCAGCATTTATTGTTTTCCTGTTTTGTCATCTCTAGTCAATAGCGATTTAGAGCATTTTTCATATGACTCTAGATAGCTTTAATTTCTTCATCTGAAAACTGTCTGTTCATATCCTTTGGCCATTTGTCAATTAGAGAATGACTTGTATTATAAATTTGACTCAGTTCTCTATATTTTAGAAATGAGGCCTTTATCAGTCCTTGGATGTAGAAATTGTTTCCCAGTTTTCTGCCCACTCCCAACCCCATCTTGGTTGCATTGGCTTTGTGCAAAATCTTTTCAATTTAATGTAATCAAAATTATCCATTTTGCATTTCGTAATTTTTTCTATCTCTTGTTTGGTCACAAATTCCTCTGTTCTCCATAAATCTGATAAAGTATTCCTTACTATCCCAGTTTGTCTCTAGTATTAGCCTTTACATCCATATAATTTACCCATTTTGACTTTATCTTGGTATACAGTCTAAGATGTTGGTCTTTACCCAGTTTCTGCCATACTATTTTCCAGGTTTCCCAGCAGTTTTTGTCAAATAGTGAGTTCTTGTCACAGAAACTGGGGACATTTGGCTTTATCAAACAGCAGGTTAATATAGTCATTGACTATTGGATCTTGTGTACCTAACCTATTCCACTGATACACCACTCTTTTTTTTTAGCCAATACCAAGTAGTTTTGATGATTAATGCTTTATAATACAATTTAAGATCTGGAATGGCTAGATAACCTTCCCTTCAATTTCTTTTTATTAATTTCCTTGATATCCTAGAGATTTTGTTCTTCCAGATAAATTTTTTTTTATTATTTTTTCTAGTTCTACAAAATAACTTTTGTTGGCTTGATTGGTATGGAACTGAATAAGTAAATTAATTTAGGTAGAATTGTCATTTTATTATACTAGCTCAGTCTAACCATGAGCAAATGAGGTTTTTACAATTATTTAGCTCTGCCTTCATTTGTGTGAAAAGTGTTCTGTAATTGTGTTCATATATTTCCTGGGCTTGTCTTGGCACATAGACTCCCATATATTTTATGATGTCTTTAGTAACTTTAAAGAGAATTTCTCTTTCTATCTCTTGTTGTTGGTAATACAGTTAGTAATATAGTTAGAAATATTGATATAATATATAGTTAGTAATATAGAGAAATGCCAAAGTTTTCTGTGGGTTTATTTTATATCCTGAAACTATGCTAAAGTTGTTTATTATTTCAAGCAGATTTTTACTTTGTTCTCTAGGATTCCCTAAGTATGCCATCATATCATCTGCAAAGCGTTATCATTTTGTTTATTTTTTGCTTATTCTAATTTCTTCCATTTTTTTCTTCTCTTATTGCTAATGCTAATGTTTCTAGTACCATATTAAATAACAGTGGTTGTGATGGGCATCCTTGTATTACCCCCACTCTTATTGGAAATGCTTCTAATTTATCCCCATTACATATAATGCTTGCCAATGGTTTTAGGTAGATGCTACCTATCATTTTTTATATGATTTTTTAAATAAAGTTATTTATTTATTGTTTACATCCTTCATTTCCATGAGATTTTGAGTTACAAATTATCTCTCCATCTTTCCCCTACCCACCACATCAAAACAGCCATTCTGCTGTATAACTCCTTCCCCAATCTGCTCTCTCCTATGTCCTCCCCCATTACCCCCCCGACTTCCTGTATATCTTAATTCCAAGTTGCATGCAGTTAATCATAATAATAACAATAACAATAATAATTATATATATTATACATATACGTTTATATATATACGTATATATTTTTAACATTTGATTATACAACTTCAAATTCTGGATTCTTTCCCTTCCTCCTTTGTCACCCACCCCCACTGAAAGGACAAGCAATTCAATACAGGCTGTACATGTGTAATTATGCAGAACATCTCCACAGTGGACATATTGTAAGAGACTGATTATATGTCCTTCTTTTTTATCCAATCCCTCCCAACTTGTTCTGTTCTCTGCCTTGTCCCTGTCCCTTTACAAAAATGTGTGCTTCCAGTAACCCTCCCCCGTACCCTGCCTTTCCCTCCATCATCTCACCTCTCATCCCCATCCCCCCTACTCTCCTGAGTGGCAAGATGGGCAGTTTAGAGTTTATGTCATTCCTTCCCTAAGCTAAATTCAATGAGAGTAAGGTTGACTCTTTCCCTTTTGCCTCCCTGTTCTTCCCCTCCATTGTATCAATTATCCTTTGCCTTTTCTATATGACATGATTAACCTCATTCCGTCTCTCCCTGAATCCTCTCTTTCTAATCTTCTCCCACCTCAGAAGTTCACCTTTTAAAGTATCATCCCTTCCTATTCAATTGACCCTGTGCCCTTTATGTACACATATATACACATACTCAGTTGCTGTAATTTATTTGCCAATATGTAATTTAATTTTTTTTTTGCATCTATGTTCATTAGGAAATTTGTCTCTAATTTTCTTTCTCTGTTTTTGTTCTTCCTGTTTTAGATATCACTAACTATTTGCCCAAATAGTTTATATAGTTTTGGAATTAATTATTGATTCAATGTTTGATAGAATTCACTTGTAAATCCATCTGGCCCTGGAGATTGTTTTTTCTTATGGAGTTCATTAATGGCCTGTTCAATTTCTTTATTCTGAAATGGCATTATTTAAATATTTTATTTCCTCTTTTCTTAATTTGGGCAGTTTATATTTTTTTAAATACTCATTCATTTCACTAATATTGTCAAATTTATTGGCATATACAGTTGGGCAAAATAGCTCCTGCTCATTGTTATGATTCCCTCTTCATTGGTGGTGAATTCATCCTTTTCATTTTTGATACTGGTAATTTGGTTTTCTTCTTTCTTTCCTTTTTAAATCTCCCCTGTCACAAAGATACTTCTCTATGCTCATTGTTTTCTTTGTTGCTTTTTACTCATTTTTTTAGCCCTTTTTCTGAATTTTAAAGTTGATCTCTGCTACTGGAATATGAGGGGCGCTGTCCCAAGTTTTTTATGCAGGGGATTGCGGCAAGCAAAGTGGTACTTTGCTCCTTGTTTCAGCTATTCAAGTGCCTTTGAACCTTGCCTGTGATTACATCAAGGTTTTGTTGGAAACAGTATACAATGTGTTGCCTTTAATAGGCCTAAGGTAGTTTGGAGACCTTACTTGCCTTCCATAGACCTAATGTCATCACTTGGAGCCCATGTTGGGAGAAAATTGCTGAAAGAAAAAGGGTGGAACAGGTAAGAACAGAGAATATAAATGCTTGAGCTTGAGGTGGGACCAAGAGGAACTGAGAGAGAGGATGTCTGTGATGTTGGCAGTCTGTCTGTTGTTCTGTGTTGGTGTTACTTTGTTGGACAGAAGGACTCTGTCTGTTGAATTGTGTTACTTTTTCAGACAGAAGTACTCTATCTTTTGCTTTGTGTTGATTTCTCAGGAAAAAAAAAAGGTGAATTGAGATGATAGTGACAACAACATGTGTGAATATTGTTGTTACTCTGTTAAACTTAATGTGTGTAAATATAGTTGTGGTTAAGTTGAAAAGACCTTTACTTCAGTCCTTAATGCTGACTGTTGAGTTTATGACTTACTGTGACCTGGGGATGGATGGCCTTTATTCTTTCTGCTACCCCTTAAGGATGAGTGGGTTAAGGATATTCTCTTTAAAAATGATTGGCTTAAGGATGATTGGAAGTCAGCCTCTTATCAAGATGAAAGAAGACTTTAGATGGGTACTTTATATTTATTGAGGAGACTGTGACTTACTGAATGACATATTTTGTTTAAGACTATGTGCCACCTTAGTAATAAGTTGTTATGTTATATTGTTGTGAATTTTTTATTTTAGTTTATTGTTGAATAAATAGCAAGTAGGAGAGCTGCTTGTGATTGGCTTTATACCTGGTTACTGGTTTTGTGTTCTGGGGCCTCAGGTGCTGACTGATGGAGGCTGGTAGCTTACCTGACCCTGAGCTAGATCTAGCAATGGTGATTGATGTGTGCCTTGGTGTTGGTGCTTGCCCTCTCCATCACCCTGAGACTTAGGATCTTCCACTGGTTTACTGAGGTGGGACTTATGACTGGCTTGCTTGGATTTCATTCAGCCACAAAAAGAGGCATATTTCCCTTAACCTCCCTAGTCTCCCAGGCTAAAAGACTGCTGTACTTCATCTTTCAGCTGGCTCCACTATTGCAAGATTTTTCCTGGGGCAATCTTCTCTGTATTTTTCAAGGTCAATAAGGGAGGGTGAGAGTAACTTATTGATTAATATGCCATCTTGGCTCGTAGAAGTCAAAATAGGTGACTTTCACACATTTTAGTCTGTGGGCTTATAGCTTCAGCAGCAGCCACTGCCACTGCCACTGCTACTGACAGTTCATTCACTCCCAAGGCCTTCTTCCGGTTTGCTGGAGCCAGGGCTGAATTGGCATGCCCTGCCCTGGACTGTGCTTCTCTCTCACCCAGTTCTTATAGACCCCTCCTGCTGACCTTCTAAGTTGTCTCTAGTGTCTGTGAGCTGAGAAGTCTGGAAACTGCCACTACTACCAGTGATTCAGTGCCTTGGGGTCTGCTCTGACTGTTGGGGCCAGATCTGTGGCAGCATGGTCTGCACTAGACTGCCATCCTCTCTTGGTCTGGTGTAACAGACACTTCCTATTGGCCTTGCAGGTTGTCTTGGGTTAGACTCTGTTTCTTTGTGGGTTCTGCTAGTATAGAATTTGTGCAGAGTTACTTTTTAAGGGTATTTGTCAGGGTTTGGGGGGAAGCTCAGAGGAGTCCCTGCTTTCATTCTGCCATCTTGGCTATGCCTCCTTTTTAAAAAATCAAATTAACCAAATGTTTATTTTTTTTTCGTAAAAGCAGCTCTTAGTTTTATTTATTAGTTCAATAGTTTTCTAAATTTCAATTTTATTAATCCTTCCTTTGGTTTTCAGAATTTCAAATTTGATATTTAATTGGGAATTTTAATTTGTTCTTTTTCAAGCTTTTTTTTAGTTGCATACCCAATTCATTGATCTCCTCTTTCTCTATTTTATTCATATAAGCATTCAGAGATATAAAACTTCCCCTAAAGACTGCTTTTGGTGCATCCCATAAGTTTTTGTATGTTGTCTCATTATTGTCATTCTCTTGGATGAAGTTACTGATTGTTTCTATGATTAGTTGTTTGAGCCACTCATTCCTTAGGATTAGATAATTTAGTTTTCAATTAATTTTTTTTCTATTTTCCCATGGTCCTTTATTATGTATAATTTTTATTGTATCATGATCTGAAAAGGATGCATTTAATATTTCTGCCTTTCTGCTTTGGATTGTGAGGTTTTTATGCCTTAATACATGGTCAATTTTTGTGTAAGAATTTTTTGATTGTTGTGAGAATGTATTCTGTTTATATGTTGGAATGAAAGTGAAAAGGAAGTTATATAGGTGATGTGCTCATATACCTCCATATAATACTGCAAGGGTGATCATGATTTTCCTTTCCATACTGAGGCGGCTAGATGCAGTACAGGACAAAGCACCAGGCCTGTAGTCAGGAGCAAATGAGTTCAAATTTATCCTCAGACACTCACTGTCTCTGGGCAAATGACTTAATCTCCATTTACCTCAGTTTCCTCAACTGTAAAATGGGGGGAAAAAAACTACACCTTTCTCATAGGGTTTTTAGGAACAAATGAAAAAATATCTAAAATAGTATTGGACACATAGTAGGTGCTTATACAAATACTTATTCCTTCTCTCTCATATTTCATTAAAATGTGCTTATAAATGAATACTTTCTCTCTTCACAAGAGGAGTATAAAGAAAGATTATATAATGAAATCATTCCAGTTCAGTCACAAAAGCATTATACATCTTGAAATTTGCAGGACTGTACTGACACCATACAGCTGATGTGACCTATTGCTAATTGCAAAGAATATAGGTGAAGATGCTGGTAGCTTTTTAGAAGATTTATGGGGTTTATTCTATAGCTTATATAAAAACATTTTAAATTGCTTCCTGGATCAATGATTAAGAATTAAAAAGCTGGAAGAGAGGACAAATACCACAGACAGAGAACTTCTTTACCACATGCAAAGGAAACATTTCTCAGTCAGAAGGTCTGAATTGGTATAAGATTATTCGGGAATTAATACCTAACAGTATTAGAGTAATTCATAGATATTAAATGGAGCCTGGTTTTGAATTATATAATGGAAAAATAGTAGCTTGAACATTTGTGATGAGTCTCAGGTCTGCCACTCATGATGTGATCTTGGAAAATTCAGGACACCTTTTTGTGTCTCTTTTCTCTCATATTTAAAATGAAAAGATTGAACTAGATTATCTTCAAAGCTCCTTTCAATCTTGAAATTCAATTATTCTGTGTATTGTGATTTTTATTGACCATTTTGTTGACATAACTAGAAAAGATTATTTCCTATTCATTCTAGATAAATGAAAGTTTTCCTCCAAATGTTTTTCATATGTGATTAAATTTTAATTAAACTTTAATTACTCAGCACATACCAATAATAGTAAAGGACAATGCTTATTCTTAGATCCACCACAAGATGGCAAACTTCACTAAGAAGTCATTTTCGAAGTTGCATAGACAGGTGTAAAAGATCTCTCCGAAGTTCCTTTACTTTATGAGTCTGGAAAAAAAAAATCTTGTATATAACAAAAAAGTCAGAAAACTCCAATACTATTTGATAGGAGATACTTTTCAAATACATGGTATATGCAGATAGATACATGAGTATGTATTTAGATAGATTTGTGTTTTTGTACTTGTGGCTACATCTTTCATCTACATATCCCTGTAAAAATAACTGTTTTCTAGGCCTCCTTTTTATGATCCATACTTTGTTTGCAAAGCTGTTAATCTATCTTTGTGATTTTGTAATGTGACAATTATAATTATATCTTGCTGTTAGTTCATATACTCTCTAGTCTTGGTAACCTCCCTACCTGTGCTACCAACTTTCTTGGAAAAGAAGCATTTAGTCTATCACAGTGGTTCTCAACCTATGAGTTATGTTGAATTTGTAATAATGAAAATACATCCTGCATATCAGATATTTACATTATGATTCATGACAGTGGCAAAATTACAGTTATGAAGTAGCACCAAAAATAATTTTATGGTTGGGGATCTCAAGAACATGAGGAACTGGATGAAAGGGTCACAGTATTAGGAAGGTTGAGAACCACTGCTCTATCATATCACAATTTGCCATGGGATATTAACAAAACCATGCTGGATAGCAGAAAACTATAAATATTAGAGAATAAGACAAGATAAATGTGGCTGGTGGAATTTGTGCCCCATTCAAATCACACTCCAACCTATGGGTGGGCACAACACACCACTACAGACAAAATAATCTAAATGCCAGTAATTATCCACTATATCTGGCTTTGACAGAGCAGAAGTGAAGCATTAAGGGAATCATTATATAGGACAATTTTATATTCCTAGAAATATGACACGGCATTTTCTAAACCATAGTGTAAGTAGAAATCTAAATCCCCAGAAGCACTTGAGAAAACTGAGCAAAGTTATGGCAGATTTTCATGTTACAACATTAAGGCCCTGTAAGTGATGGGATATAGTCAAAGTGCTGTCAGTTTCCTTTAAACCATATTGTACAATTACCAGACAGCTGGAAGACAGTTTCTCCATGAGCCAGTCAGGTCAATGAAAAGTCAGATGTGTCCCTCCCTTCCTCACCCAAAGGCCTGAGCAAATGGGGTTTTGCAAAGCACATAGCTCTGGCCAGCTGTAGAGCAGAAAATGGATTTTGGAGATTAAACCTAAGTCCCTTGTGTATGAAGGCAGAGAACTATGCTCAGGACTACTGTGCTGGCTCTGACTAGAATGTTCAAAGCTAACTCTTCAGACCATTATTGTATAATATGGAGAGAAATGTGCCTTCAGAGTATTTTGGAAGCATAAAATAGTTATAGGAACCATGTTTTATTAAAAGAATAAATTAAATAGTTTTATTTAGCTTAATACTTCCACCATCCATTAAAATTTTAGCAACACATTATCCTGTTAACAATTAATGCATCAAAGGGTTTCATAAATTCGTGGACAGGAGCTAGTATTCAGTGGCTGAGATCTGAATGCTAATGATGGCCTTTTGCCTTGAGATGACTGGCCAGAACAGCCTTTTGAAAATCTACTGCTGTGACCATTGTGGAAGTATAAAATAGTCAAGATTTCACAGATTAAGCCTCCTTATATAGACTGTGACAAAGTAGCTTACAATGAAGCATTTAGGCACTTGTAATAATATACTATTAAGTAAGTCTGTTTGGATGGAGCTGCATGACAGGTCCAGCCTCATGGCCCCTTCACTGATCCATGTATTAAAGACTCCCTGAGTAGTCATTGACATATGCCTATTTCTTGACATTTTTAAAGACATTCCAGGATTAATGGAAAAAGCAGTATCCAAGGAGTTGTCTGTTACTTCTAAAAGGTTGGTTTTTCAGACCTGACTGAAAGGAGCAAATATCCAGACTAAATCCTTCCATTATAGGAGTAGTATCTTTTGCCTGTTTTTTCTCTTATGAAAAGAAATATAAGATTATTTCTTTGTGATAACTTTCTGATAGTGATGAGGTATTTAACTTGAGCCAATTTGATTAGTATTGAAAATTGCCCTTTCTACAGCAGTTAGGGATAGATTGATTTCCCGATCAGTGACATTAATGTTCTAAAGTCACTGCTTCTAAATAAAATGGATGTTACCTTTTGATTTTGTTATTGCCTCCACAAATATTGATCCTAAAATGTCAGTGCCTTCTTATCTTGTTCGAATCTTGCTAATGCCAGGCTTCTAACATAAACATAAAATATACTCAATTTTTTTCTAACCTCACAAAGTATGTAGATTGTTTAATTTCTCATTTGTCTTGGGAAAATAGCTTGAGGTACAATTTTTAATTGATGTAGTACATAACATTCAACTATCTGAAAACATTTTCATTTACATTCATTCATTTTTTTTTCAGATGAGCCATAGAAAGGATGCATAAATTATTTTCCAAAATCATAAACCATGAGAGTTAGCTCACTTGCCAATTAGGGGGAAAAGTCCTTTTGCTGTGTAGAGGAAGGAGTCTAGGACAACCAATCAGTCCTCTGATAAACATATATTAGCATATATAATAAATAATAAACAATTATTAACATATATTATATGTCAGGTGCCATGCTAAGTTTCTTCTGTGCCCACCAAACATTACCATTTACAGACTCTTAGAGTTAGAATAGCCTGCAAAGACCATCTAGTCTAAATTCTTCATTTTACAGATGAGAAAACTGAGATCCATGGGTTCAGAGTGACTTTGGCTAAGGTCAGGGGGATAGTAAGAATCAGAGTTGGGATTCAAACCCAGGTTTTTTGACTAAAAAATCAGTGCTCCTTCCACTGGAGCATTTTGTCTGTTTAACTAATGAAACCTCTAAAGATCCACTTCAGTCATTTAGACTTAAACTGAAATTTTAATCATTAAAATTTCTCAACCCGATGACTAAGAAGCAGCAAAATTCAGTAGTCCAACCAAAAAGTACTTTGACTTTCTTTTATCACTCCCACCTTCCTACTTTAAACATTTGAGTAGTTACTGCAATTATCCATTAGTCCAACACTGAAAATGAGTCCTAGAAGTGAGACCCTCTATGCTTGACAAAAGCACTGCTGGTCAGTCATCTGGAAAACAATCTTATGAATGTTAAATTTTGCTGTGCCCTTCCTGTTGAAGGTGGTGGCAGATTTAGAGAACTGATATGAGGCCAGCGAGAGTTTTACGTAATTGCAAATTCTAATGCCAATTTTACATCATTGTCTTTGAGTGTTTTTAGATTATCAAAGGAAGCTTCACAGGGTTCCCAACCCAAATGCCTTCTTCTGACAATAGAAAATAAATTATTTTTTTGTCTTCTTGAAACAAGCAATGTCTTTAATCAAAACAGTTCTGGATATAGAGTAAAGGGACATAAGCTTTGCAGTCAAAGGGTGTGAGTATACCTGCTACCTCCGTCCCTGATGCCTGTGAGATTTGAAACAAATAATTTTAGCTTTATAGATCTTACTTTCCTAATCTAGAAAATGACTCTGACTAGCTGGATCCTGATACAAATTCATGAGTCTGCAGTCTTAATCAACGGAGGGAGTGAATGGAGAAAAAATTAGATTCCTCCTACTACTTCTCTCTACACAACTCTTTAAATTTAACAAGTTATGAGGTGCATAAAATGATTCTTTTAAAATCTAAATGGAAAGAAATAACCAATTCCTTCCCCCAAAAATCACTTCCTCACTGCTATTGGGTTAAACTCTTATTGTCATATTTTAGGAAATATATTAATGATCGCTAGTATATGTAGATGATGGCTATTTAGAGTTACTTCACAAAACTATTTACTGGAAAAATTGAGAAGAAAAAGGAGGGACATGATAAACAGCTCTTCAAAAATTGGAGTAAAATTTGGAAGAGCAACTAGAATCACTCTATTTGTTCTTATAGGGCTTGTTGTTGTTTGTCCTTCATTCTTGATGAGGAACATACCATCATTACTTGCAAGTGAATTGGATTTAAGTGTGGAAGGCTGTGCAAAGTCACCAGCCTCACTTTCTTCTCCAGTCATCTGGGTGTAGTGGCAAGATAGAAATTAGGACAACTATCTTATACTTCAGAACAAAGACAAAAAGGTCAGAGTAACAGAAGTACAGATTTTGGTTGTCTATTTAAAAAACAATGTAAAATTAAAGCTATCACAAAGTAAAATTGACTGATGTAGGAGATAGTATTTTCTCAGTTCTGGCAATCTTCAAGCAGATACCAGAGGACAGCTGGATGAATATGCTAGAGATGAGATTGCTGTCTCAGTATGAATTGAGCTTATTGAAATCTCAGGTCCCTTCCAAGTCAGAAATTCTATTATTTCCTCAAACTTTAATTAATAGATCAGCCTTTTAAAAATCTTTAGGTTTAATTAGGAGTTAAAATATTATTTTAAAACAAAATGCTTGTAGTCTGAAGCCCTTAATTTCTTCTGGCTCTGGCAATAATTTATGGTTTAAGTTAACCCAATGTGTCACACTGGTTTCATGTTGCCATGATTTCTATGATTTTATATTTGACATTGGTTTCTTCATTCTAATATGTAGAAAGTATTTTGTGATATTATTATTATACAGTATGTGAAAGATCTATTTTGTTGCAAACAATAGCAGTCTTCCTCTTGAGGACATGCATGTATACACACACATGTGCATACACTCAAACACACACACACACACACACACACACACACACACACTTGTTTTTGTCAGGAATGTCTATTGCCTGCCAAATGAAACTTAGACCTGGGCCATCTGTAATGTGTAAATTGATGCATGGTGAAATGTTTTGAGTCATTTATTGAATAATATGAGATCTGGCATTTAATCAGAAGTATAAAGTAAACAGCAGAGTTATGGAATCATTTTTGTAAGATTAAATTAAATTACTGAAGACCTGAGATTTACAAATAAACTTGGTAGTTACCTGTTTATTTTGCAAATGGATATCCCCTCCCTTTAGCTAAATCCCAAGGGTGTGGTTGTTTAGGTCACATGCAAATCACATATAAATCACCATATGATGATTTAGGAAGTATCTTTTATTTTGAGAAATGTAGAACACAATCTCTTCCCCCTTTGGGAGAAAATCCAAATGACAGTACCCTGAGCTAGGTCTAAGGGGATATTTCTGGAACTGTACATTTGATATTTTTTTTTACAAAGAATATTTCAGGAGTATATTTTTAAATTGTTTACCACTAAAATAATGAATTTGAAACTTTACTGTTAGAGGAGGCAAAATAAATTTATTTGAGGACTGAATTAGGTATTAGGAAGCCTGAGCTTTAATCACAATTCTTCTGTGACTCTGCTCATAAATGGGATACTTTATTTGTTACCTTAGAGCATGTACTCTGTCATTCATTAGACCCATCTCTAAAAAAAAAATGAACAATTCTTGACTTTTGATACTATATGTGAAGTATGTTAAAATTCTCTGATGGAGCTAATTCCACTGAAAAATTATTTTTCTTCACTGGTTAATGCATTCACACCCTCACATGTTCCCCACAATGTATTTTTTTTACACTAATAGAAACTACTAATACTTCTTATTTGTTGAATTTTCACATAATTGAACGCATATATGTATATATATGTATATATGTGTGTGTGTGTATGTGTGTGTATACACATGTATACATATAGTGTGTGTTTGCTTACATAATACATACATATGTATGTGTGTATGTATCTGGATCTGTCATCTCATTGATATAAGGAAATCTTGGTAAAGATTAAAGAAGCTCCTTTTACTAATGTAGGTCCTTGCCTGTTAAAAAATTTGCGCTTTTAGAGAGCTGCTTTGTGGATACCAAGAAGTTGTCTTCATAGTACCACAATTAGTATGTCAGAGTCAATTTTTAAACCCAAATCTTCATGTCCTTAAGGGGTGACTCTCTATCTACTTTGCTATGACATTTGTCAAATCAAATCTTATTTTGTATAATTAAACTTGTCTTTTAAAATATATATTCTTGGGGCAGCTAGGTGGTGCAGTGAATAGAACACTGACCTTGAAGTTAGGAGGACCTGAGTTCAAATCCAGCCTCAAACACTTGACACACTAGCTGGGTAACCTTGGGCAAGTCACTGAAATCCAATTGCCTTGCCTTTCCCCCTACAAAAAAAAAAGATGTTGGTCTAAGAATTTGGGGTGGCAAGGTGGCACAGTGAATAGAGCACTGGCCCTGGAGTCAGGAGGACCTGAGTTCAAATCTGGCCTCAAACACTTGATCATACTTACTAGCTGTGTGATCTTGGGCAGGTCACTAAACCCTAACCGCCCTGCCTTTCCCTTCCAAAAAGCAGAAATAAATAAATAAATAAAGTATACATTCTTTTCTTACTACAAGACATGATATGCTGCAAGAAAAGAAAATGTATTAAGCAGTTATTCCATGATTTCTACATGCCAGGATTTGTGCTAAACATGTTGCAAACATCTCATTTTATTACATGCTCACTAATTTGAAATATAAGATTGGCCCTACATACACTCCTTATAACGTGTCCAGAAAAAATAATTAGAAGATTCATTCTCCTTTTATTTGAGAATTGAAAATTTTTAACCTTCTTGAAGATTCAGGAGCTCTTTATTAACAAAGATAGGAGATAAAAAAATATTGGTTAATAAAACGATAGGTGGTAAAAAAAAAGTGGTAAAAAAAATTCTAGATAGTGCAATAAAATTTAAATTGTTTATTTTCACAAAACACTGAGCCTTCACAAAGTGTGTGTGTACTCAATAGTTTTCTGAAGAGGACCAATGACATCATGGGGTGATGTCTAAACTCATTTGTGAATTGAATTTTAGTCAGGTAGAGTTGAAAGTTGTCAACCCCATTCTTTCTTCTAGCGTCATCAAAGTCCAAGAAAAAAGAAAAAAGTCTAGAGGAATGGCAATGACCTGGAATGTAGTAGATGGCCTTGGCATCTTCAGTGATGCTCCAGTGTCTAAGACCTCTACAGTAACTTCGTGGATATTGGAACAAATTGTTCTCATCTGCTCATTTCATCGGGAGAAGTCTTCACATGCTTCACTGACAGGTTTGAGGCCTCTTAGTTACCCTCAACCTGGTTTGGCCTGTTTGCTGAGATGGTTTTGCTATAGTGTATCTATTGCATATGCTACAGCTTCTTGGAGCCATTAGTAAAAGCTGGGTGAGAGGTGGACACCAAGGGTTGGATGAGCAGCCCTGAAAAGGGGTCAGCAAGCCCTTACATCAGAGATTATTAGTCTTTCCTGAACACTAACTCTTGCCTCATTAGCTTTCCCACCAAAGTCATGTTCTAAGATACAGAATTTTAGAGCTGAGAGGAAGCCCACATTTTTGGATCCATGCATCATCAATGATCTTTCACAAGCTGTCTGAATACTATCTGTACCTTTCCTCATCCAATAGATCAACCTTTTATATAACATTAATTCCAGTTGAGCCCAGGGTTCTAGTGGTGATGATTTATGCCTTAAAACAGAGAAAATTATTTTTTAATTCTGTTTTTTGAGATATTTCTCTACTTTTATTCTCTTCATGTAATAAGTGAGATGAACTAGATATCCTGACACAAGAAGGCAACATTATTAGGATTAATGAAAAACTGTAACAATAAATATGCATATGCTTCCTCACCACAAATTGTCCTTCCTGCCATGTAAACCTGCAGCAGAGTTTAAATCTTGGCTTTGTCACTTATTACCTATGTGACCCTCTGTTGTAGGGTCAACTCTAATATCAGGGCCCCCATTTTTAGTTCCAGTTCAAAGTGGAGAGGAAAAGAGCCACTTGTGACTCATTAAAAATCAAAGAATGAGGAGGGTTACTTTGCCATAACAGCAGGATATGCAACAAGTCTACAGTGGTACATTGCTTCATTCAATACAGTCCCTCTTTTCCCCATCTGGAAATTTGTCTGGTCAGTAAGTCATTGGGATGTGGTCACACCCCAGTCTCAGGCACTCACCAAGTCTGACAAAGGCTGATTATTCTTTACTGGGACCTTTTGTGCACCCTGACCTGGAAGGTGCACCAGGGAAACAGGAGCCAATCAAACTTCATAGTGAGGAGGCAACTGACTCTGGGGATTCAAGGAAACAGGGCCCACAGGAAAATTGTTCAAGAAAATGATGGTTCTATCACAACCTCTCTGGGCCTCAATATTTTCCTCTGTGAAATAAAGGGATTGGGCTAAATGACTTCAAAGTTCCTATGCACCTATAAATCTTCAAATTATTTCTTCATCCTTGGCTTATTATTGCTGTTGTTGATGATGATGGTGTTATTAATTATCATTCCTTGTTTTCCCAATGCATCAAAACTAGCTACTGCAGGGAAAGTGAAACTAAAACAGCTGTTGCATTCTATTTTATATAAGTTAGCAAATATGTATTCATATTGCTAAGAGTGTCTATTAGATCATCTCTAGGATCTTTCTCTTTCCTCTCTCAGAATGAATTGTGAACTCTAAGGGAATGAATGCCAGAAGGGTTAGAGAACTACAGCTTTCGCCCTTTGTCTTTTTCTTTTTAAGAGGTTTTAGCAACTTTGAGCAATTTTAGGACCCCCCCCCTTGCTATTTCAGTCAATGCCTAGTTGTTTAAGAGAAATTATCCTATACATCTACAAAGTGAAACCAAATCAGGAAAACAATATGCACCATGACTATATCAATGTAAATGAAAAGAATAACAAAAGAATATAATAATTATTATAATGATGATGATCAAGCTTGGTCCCAGAGAAGAACTGAAAAAAATAAACTTCACACTATACTTTTTAAAAGTGGGCAGCTACAGATGAAGAACACTATATATACTGTTGAATTTGTCTAATGTGTTACAAAGAATGGCTCATTGGATAGGAGAAGAGAAGAGGCATATATTCAAACATGATGTTTATGCAAACACAAAAGTCATTACTTTTTTTTGAAGATGCTCAAGAAAAATAATGAGAGAAAACTAAGAGTTTTTTCTTCTTCTTGTGAACCAATGCTGAGTATTTTCTCTAGGGGAAGAACTGATACACCACAATTTGGAAGAGCCTTCATGACATCACCTACTTCTGTGACATCACAGGAAAGAATGTCATCAACATTAAATCTATTCCCTAAAGAAATTTTTGGGTAGCCAGAGGCTGGCAGAAATGGTGGCAAGGAAGACTGGTGTGACACCACTAGAGTTTCAATTAGGAAAAATTCTGATGATTAGGTTGGAGATGGAGGAGAGACTGAAGAAATGTAGGGAGGACATTACATGGTAGAAGGATTAAACTTGTTTTGCTTGACTCCAGAGAGAAGAATGGAATGATAAGTAAGAATAGAAATTTATGCAGACTATAAGGAAAAAGAATAAACAAAAAGTAGAAGGAGCTGCCTAAGGAAGTACTGGATTACTCCTTACTGGGAGACTCTAAGTCAATTAAAGCCTAAATGACCACTTGACATGGATGTTGTAAAGTGGGTTTATTTACATATGAGTTGAGCTAGAAGACCTCTAATGTCTCTTCTAATTCTGAGATTCTCTAATTTTTTTTTTTACCTTATAGACATTGTTTAGATTTGGTGGCATGTCACCAGTGTTTGGAATATAGTTCTGGAAAGATACACCTCATGTAAAATTAACAGATAAAAATGTAATATGTACTCCACTAACATCTATATTCATGCATTTCTAGGGTTCAGTGAACAGATAAAGAGATAAATATCATATAAGCAGCTATCCACATTACTAAAAAAGCCATAAAGAATCAGAAATCAAACGGCAAAACATTTAACTGGAAGAGAATACCAAGGTCAGTAACAGGTGAAATCATGTAATCGGACAAAGTTAGTCTCTATCCTTGAATGAGTAAAATCTCTCACAGACTGCCATGCTCATTGGGAAGGGAATAAACCCACAGATGGAGAAGGGTTTCCATTTGATTCCATCTGTCTTGCTTCACAGCTAGAAAAACTCTCCTAAATTAATTCCCATAATTCTGTCTCCTGGAAAAGGGATATCATTCACTTCTGAGGCTAAGTCCTTTTCACACAGCAGCTAAGCTTTTGTATTTCTTTTTGTATTTCCTTTAAATATTTAATTTTTATTTTTTTATTTTTTATTTAATTATTTGATATTTCCTTTAAATATTTAAATAAAAAATTTCCTCTTCTTTTGTATTTCCTTTAAATCACACTGGGAACAGAGGCAATTGGTGAGGACTCCTAAAAAACAATTAATTGAAATATGGAGTCATTTAGTCATTTTCAATTGTGTCTGACTCTTCACGACCCCATTTGGGGCTTTTTTGGCAAAGATACTAGAGCAATTTGCCATTTCTTTTCCAGCTCATTTTTACAGATCAGGAAACGGAGGCAAAGAGAGTTAAGTGATTTGTCCAGGGTTACACAACTAGTAAGTGGCTGAGGTCAGATTTGAATTCTGGAAGATGAATCTTCCTGGCTTCACGTTCGGCACTACATCATCTGTGCCATTAAGTTGCCCTAGCTTATAGAATGGTTGCATATATTTTGTATGAGACACATCAAGGGGTATGAAAACATATAATACCTAATATCCAGAAACAGAATTACAAACAACATGGCAAATACAATGGTCATAAATATAATATAACATGACAAAGTTTAATATAAGGAACCAAATATAGTTGTATTTTGCAAATACCTAGTAGAAATATACAATTTTGCATATTGAATACCAAAGACAGAAGAAATATTCAGTGTATGATATAATATAATATATTGAGGTTACACACAAAATAAAATAATAGCTTATAGTTACATAGTACATACATATAAGTACATTTGTTTTGCAAAGCATATTACATTAATTCTACATATCCACATAATATATATTACAGGGGCGGAGCCAAGATGGCAGTGTAGGAATAGCAAGAAATCGCAGCTCCAACACAGCCACATCAAATACCTAAAAAATATGACTCTAAATAAATTGTAGGGCTCTAAAACGCACACAGATATATTTCCTGCTGAAGGCAGCTTGGCTCAAAGCAACCATTCAACTCTGAGAGCAGAAACCAGCCCAGCCTGAAAGGGTAGCTTTTGCCCAGGGGGCGGCTGGACAAGCTGAGCACCAAAGTGGCTGGAGCTTCAGGAGAGCAGATCTGCGGCAGCTGTGGCAGTATCCAGAATTATCAAGCCATAAGAAAAAAGGACTAAGGTTAGTGGAACTTGGCGTAATACATATTACATTCATTCTGTCCTTTGACTTTTTAACAACAACCCCATACAGTAGGTGTAATAATTACCTCAATTGTATACATGGGAAACTGAGTTTGAGAGAATTAGAGTGACTTGCCTGTAGTCATAACTAGTATGTGTCTAAGGCAGGATATGACCTAAGTTCCTCCTGGTTTTTAAGTCTAGGATTCTGTCGACCATGCAGTGCTTCCTCTTACATTATATTTACCCCAACAATGACATCATTTAGCAGCATGTGTAACATATTCAGCAACTGCTTCTAAAGTATTATATGCTAGCCTGATAATAAACTATATAGTCCTAGTGTATCTGTGGTGACCTCTGGTGAACTTGCATCATGACTATCCTCAATCTTCCCACCAATTCTCCAATTCCTAACAAGTTGGATCCCATGAATGTTTTTCATTCCTTTAGAGAATCTATGGCTACAGTGTTAGCAGTGGATGCGACAGCCTATGGATTTAGCAGAACTATGTGCACTACCTCCACCTGGACAGAAGTTCTTTTCATACTAAAAGCTGTGATTTTGGAGTCAATTCTTCTACTTATTTACCTATGTGACCTTGGGCAAGTCAATTATCACTTCTGAGCCTTGATTCCTCATCTATAAAATGAAAAGGCTGGATAAGAAGGTTCAAAAGGTTACTTCGAGCCTTAAGTCTATGATCTTATGATCTTGGCATTCCCCAGGACACTTTGAAAGGTGCCAATATTTTTGGCCTGATTTTAAATTTTGATCTAGTCCTCCTAGCCTAACTTCAAAGATGAACGTACAAGAAGATGGTGGCGTAGGAGCAGCAACATATCGCAGCTCTCACATAGCCACCCCAAAATACCCATAAAATATGACTCTAAACTAATCCTAGAACTCCAGAACGCACAGAAATATACTTTCCATTAAAGTCAGCTCAGCTACAAGGAACCATATCAGCACTGCCAACCGAAACTAGCCTCGTCTGAAGTCCTGTCTGAGCCCTGGGGTGGCTGGATGAGAGGAGCCAAGCCCTGGCTGGAGACTGGGGTGATCGGATTGGCGGCAGCTGTGGCAGTGTTCAGAACTAGGTTAGTGGAACTTGCGAGGTCGTGGGAGAAAAGTGGTCTGGCCAAAACACCTCCAGGGCTGGGAAGCGAAAGGCAGAGGTTCTGAACCCACCTCCGCATTGCAGCTTTAGAGCCCTTGGCCTGCAGACTGCAGGGGGACCAAGCAATTGTTCAGAGGCCAAGTGCTCTCATGTTGAGCGGCCTGGATCCAGATCACAGTCTTGGGCTTTCGTCTTGTGGTCCTTTTTCCTTCAGTGAGCCGGAAGTGGGGGAGGGACCCAGCACCTCCCTGAGAGCTACAGCAGCTGGGAGGACCCCAACAATTTGGGACAGAGTTTCCCCTCTGGAAGCAGAGCCCCACAGAGATTAAAAAAATAAAAATAAAAATAAAAAAACCACGGACGGACTAACCATGAATAAGAATAAGCATAAGAAGCAAAGTAAGAACAGGAAGCAAACCCTAGATTCCTTCTTTGGGGAAAAGAAAGACCAAGGCAGAGAGAGGGAGGAGGACAGTGCAGCCAGATCTCCCCCACCAAAAGTTTCCAATAAACATGAAGATTGCCTTAAAGCTAGAGATGAGCTGAAGAAAGATTTTGAAAAGCAAATAAGAAAAGTGGAAGAAAAATTGGGAAGGGAAATAAGAATGTTGCAAGAAAATCATGAAAAGAGAGTCAGCAATCTGACTGAAGAAATTAACATCCTAAAAAATAGATTAACTCAAATGACAAAAGAGGCCAAAAAAGCCAATGAGGAGAAGAAG
>CM053585.1:429917469-429946304 GCA_028646515.1 Pseudochirops corinnae
CTCAGCCAATCCCCTTCTTCCACATCAACAGGGGCTCAGCCAATCCCCTTCTTCCACATTAACAGGGGAGTTCATGCCTTCTCAACAGTGGGACAGAGTTTGCACCTTCCACGCTTAGCACTTAGTACTAAGTGCTAAGTATCCTGCCAAACTAATTACTATTACACTCATCCCCTCCCTAGCCACTTTCAAATTAATTTCTTTGCTCAGAAAATGGAAATGATTTTGGAAAAAGCATGATTAGAAAAGCACACTGTATAGATTCAATTCTGAAGACACATGGAAAGGATTTCTGATTATCCACATGACTGCTCCCCTCCACTGACATGAATATATCAATCAAGGCTTGTTTAATTACATTTATTTTATGGATATTTCAGTGAAGATGGAACAAGAAGAAGAAAAAAAAGTACCTTGAAATTGTACTATTGAATGACAAGGAGGGAAAGAACCTTTTCTTTGTCTTTGAATTTCAGTAAATAGTACCTTGCAATCTCAATCTTTGCCACAAAATATGTAGCTCTCTTTCTTTTGTCAAAATGAAATGCATCTAGAGAGAATAGATAGTGGTGCAAAATTGACTCTGGAAACTTAGAGGGTCAGTGCTTACTTACATCACTGGATGGCCTACAAGGTCCTTATTTTTTCACTGCTCCCAATAAAAAATGTGTTACTTTTGTTGTATTCCCAAACTCTTGAAGCTTCTGGGTTGATGCATATAAGTAAAATCATGGTGGGGGAGAAGGGCAGCAAGAAGTAGAGAACCCTACAAAAATATTTCATATAAAAAAAAATACTGATTTCTCAATCTAGATAAAACCCATTTCGGAGCCTCTAAGACTAGCTTTTAATTGCCTGAAAGACTAAATTTAAAATAAAACACACATGAGGGCAGGTAGGTGGCACAGTGAATAGAACACTAGCCCTAGAATCAAAAGGACCTGAGTTCAAAGCCATCCTCAGACACTTAACACTTACTGGCTGTGTGACCTTGGGCAAGTCACAAGCCCAATTGCCCTGCACGCTCCAAAAAGGCAAAAAAATAAAAATAACAAAATCAAACACACACACACACACACACACACACACACACATTCAAATTTTCATGCTTTCTATTATAAGTATTTGGTAATGGAATCAAGGGGAGAACAGTTCCACTAAGCCAAGAACATCTTTTTAAATTCAGATTTCAATTGTGTATGACTATGCATAATAGAGTAGATAGAGAGCCACTCTCAGAGCTAAGAAAACCTATATTCACATTCTGCATTTAATATATACCAATTGAATAGCCATAGCTGAGTCATTTAACCCCTCAGTAGACAATTCTCTTAGAAGGATACTACTTGACCTGTATTAATAGAAGGGGTTTCCTCAGATGGGAGTTCTGTAGACTAATGAAATGTCAAGTCCGGTCCCTATCCCTACAGACTGATGAAAAGTGTTTTGATTAAAATGGGAGGATCTTATAATATTAAATAAATTGGTTCAATCCCAGATTTTATTTTTATTAAATTTTCTTTTGTCTAAATTCCAGAATAAAGTCAAAATGTAAATGAGAAAAGCAGAAATCCTCAATAGTTCATTCTGAGTGCTTTAAAGAGAAAACTTCAGAGAAATTAGTTATGATATTTTTTTTTTTAAATCTGGGGAACATAGTTTTTATTTTTGTTTTTATGTTCTTCTAAAATATAATGAGAAAACAAGCTTTATATAATTATAGATACAATCTTTGTGAAGTCAATTTTGAGCCACAAATAGAATATCTTATTTTCAAAACATTTAAATATATGTATATGTATATATGTATATTTATGTGTTTCTATATGTAAATACATATAGATGTAAATATGTATTTGTAGTTACAACTGAAAACACAATCTTTCCTTTGCATTATCCTTGATCCAGACTAGCCAAGGTAGGTAAAAACAATTCATTTTCCTCTATAGTAAATTTCAACCAACAATACATAAAGAAAAAATGGAATGATATCATATTTGTCCTATTTTGTTATCATTTTTCCAAAGAATCAAAGGATGACAAATGATTAATGGTTTGTCACTTTGACTCCTGATAATTCAATACATACTCTCTGTACAAACTGAACAGATATATCAATGATAATGTACATCTTTTTATTTTTTTAGGTTAGTTATACAAATTTAGGAGAATTACCATTTTCAGTGATATTTCCAGAATTCTCTTTAACACATCTTTATGGAAAATTATATTTCTATGGATGTAATTGTCTCAAGTTTTGCTGCCAGAAGTGACAGAAGGCGAAATACATCACATACATTGGCCATGTGGAATAGTGCATTTTGTTCTAATTAAGAGCAGTGCCAGAATATACTTATTTTTAAAAGTACTGCAACAAGGCACAGGGCTTTAAAACAAATTGAGTTATTAGAAACCAAATGCTACCTTCAGAACTTATACTACTGTCAGAATTTGAAATAAATTGATTCAATACTAGATTTTCTTTTAAGGATGGACACTTTGTAAAATAGGGAAGAAACTTTTTGAAGAGATTTGGTCAAAAGATGTAGGTTTTGGGATCAGTATCCATCAGAGAGTTTCTAGCAAAGGAAAAAAGGAAGGAGGGTGCAAATTTGGAAATGGAAGAAAGAAAAGAGAAATTGAGAGAGAGGCTGTTTTCTGTCTTTCACATGTTTCATATTAAACAACTATTTACTGTCAAGAACAGAATCTGTTTAATATTTCTTAAGAAACACATAAACTTAGTATAGAAAATTCAGAGTATAACAGAAGGATGATTTAAAGAACAGAAGATGGGAAACTTAGGAGGAATCATGAATTTCTTGGCTAAACCAAGGAATTGGGGTAGTGATGGAGGGGAGAAAGGATGTAAGTAAGATGTGTGTTTGATAGTATCCCAAGAAGAAGAAAAAAATCTCCATAAGAGGAAATAATTAAGATATAGAAGAAAACTATCGGACTTGCTAGAGGGAAAAGAAGGAAATTTGTGTTAAATATTAGCAATACTCTCTTCATAAACTAGAATGGTGTGATTGAACCTTACTTTACCTCATCCTAAGAAATTGGGAGGAACATTATAACTTGAAACCTTTATTAGTATACTAGATAAAGAAAGTATTCTCCCAGACCTTTTCAAAATTTGTTTGGCTTTTTCTGTTTAATGAGGCAAAGAGAACAATTGAGGGAGACAGAGATAGAGACAGACAGAAGCATGAGGGTGGTGAGGTAGGGTTTGAGGAGGGGGGGAATGGGAATAAGAAAATACTGCTGTAAAACCAGAAACTAATCCTAACTGGTTTTAGGAGATATAAGGATGGAAGAATGTAACACCAAATAAAAAGGAAAGAAGAAGGAATGCAGAATCTTAATTCTATGAACAAGATCAAAAGGTTTATTTTAAGAATAGAGAACTATGGTGTGGATAGGTGGTGCAGTGAGTAGAGCACCAGCCCTGGAGTCAGGAGGACTTGAGTTCAAATCCAGCCTCAGACACTTGACACACTAGCTGTGTGACTTTGGGCAAGTCACTTAACCTCAATTGCCCTACAAAAAAAAATAGGGAACGATATGCTCTGAAGGGTACATTTACTCTGAAGAAAGCAGCTGGTTTCCAAAGATTCTGTACAATAAGAGATAATAATAATTAAGCTTTAGGTAGTGTTTACTATGTGCCAGGCACTGTGTTAGGTGCTTTACAATTATTTCATTTTCTCCCTACAACAATCCTGGGAGATAGATGTTATTAATATTGTTTTACTGATAAGGAAACTGAGGCAAACTGAGGTTAAGTGAAGTGTCCAGGGTCATACAATGGACAAATATTTGAGGTCAGATTTGAAGCCAAGCCTTCCTGATATAGATATGGTCCACTGCACTACATGGAGGTTAGTGACCACTTCCTGAGTCATTTTGAAGCATCTATTTGTCAAACTGATGATAACAACAGACAAGATCTGGTTCACGCATATGGCATGTAATGGAAAACATCCAAAGACTTAAAACAACTTTTAAAAACCCTATCTGCTTCTGGTTACTGATATGGACACAAATGATCCTGCACAAAAGAATCTAGGAGGCATTAGTAAAGATTTTTTAAATTGGAGGAATAAATTAGTCACTATTATGGAGATGATGAGAATACTAGGGAAAATTATGGTTCATGATAAAGAGAGACAGAAAAGCCAAAGAGTCTGGTGTGCATCCTAGATTGTGAAAGAGAAGATTGTAAAAGGTTCAGGGGAAGAATGTCAGTTTGTTGCCATGTACTAACGTATGATGGAAAATTCAGTCCAGGAAAAATCAGAAGTCCCAAAAAATAACACTTTAAGAAAGCCAAAATAATTCTGTTTAAAAGAAATTCTCCATGGAAACATAAATAGATGCTCAGTGCACTCACTGACTATTTATAAAGAAAGGTATATAAAATGAAAGCAAAGTCAGGTAATGGAGAATGAAGGAGAAGAAGAAAGTAAAGCATTGTCCAGTCAATAGTGGAAGATCACTAAAGAGCAGAATTAGCTAACACTGGAGAGTAATAATAAGAATTTTAAAAAAGGGCTTTTAGCAGTATTTTGATTTTTAAAAAAAGATTCAAGAAAGGATATCACCACTGTTCAGGGAAAAGGGGAAGAGTGTGGCTAGGAAAATGATTAAAGGAACCTCAGAGAAAATAAGACTACTTTTAATTTAATTTTGCTTTTGTTTTCTTTTCCCAAGGAGAATTACTGCTGAAGTGGGGAAAGACTTTGATAAAAAATTTTTAATTTAAGGTGAAACCAAAGAAAAAGGATGGTGAAAGCATCTAGTTGTCCGTGTAGAGTCATGAGTCCCAAATGAAATAAATCTAAGTTTTGTGAAAGAGCAGTCAAATTTGATTGCTAAGATACCATCCATGATTTCTGAAAGTTCATGGAGAATGCTAACTGCATTTTGCTAGATTAAAATACTATAAAAATAAGATCTTTTGACAAAGTTCCTTATATGCATTTCATGGAGAAAAGGATTGAATTTAGGTTAGGCAGGTAATTAAAAACAGATTGAACAACTTAAAGAATGATCATCAATGATTTGAGGTTGACTCTTAAGGCTACTCTAGTCAACTGCCCCAGGAATCTGTGGTTAGTTCTATTCTATTAAAACGTTTTATGAATAACTTTGATGAAGATATTTTACTTGGTTGCCAAATTTGTAGATAAGAAAAAGCTAAAATAGTTAACACTTTACCTCATGACAGAATTCAAAATTTCTGGAAAATCTAAAACTTTAGGACAATTTTCATGAGACAGATTTAAAGAGCATAAATGCAAAGTCTTATATTTGGGACTGAAAAATCAAAGAAAGGAGAGGCAAGGCTAGCAAAAGTTCATATGGAAAAGATCTGGAATTTTTCATAATTTGAAAGCGTAAGATAAGTTTACAGTTTACCAGGGCAGTAAAAAGAAAAGTAACACAATATTAAGCTATATTAAGAGAAAAATAGTGTAAAATGTGTGGGTATGTAGGGAGTGTTGACCAGGAGAGTAAGGTAGGGAATTGATAGTAGCACTTGCACCAGATAAACCATATCTGAAAATGTTGTGTTCAATTCTGACCAACATATTGTAGAAAAGATGCTGAAAAATGGGAGGGTGTGCATAGGAGGTCAATCAAGATGTTAAAGGTTTTCATTCTGCATGACAATTAGTTAAAGAAACAGATCATACTTAGCTGGAAGAATAGATGATTTGTGGGGAATATTTGTTTGTTTGTTTTTTTTCCACGATCTGAAGGATTGTAGTGAAGAAAAGATTTTTTTTGCTTCCCCATAGGGTACAGATTGAAATAAATAAGTGAAACTTGAAGAGAAGAATAAGTTGAATTTAGATGAAGAAAAAATCCCTAACAATTAGTTATGCAAGAGTATGGAATGACTGTGGAAGTGGTGACATCATAGTAATTATCCCTCTTTAACCAGATTCCAGGTGATGTTTTGTTGGCTATGCCCTTGAGGGTATTCCTGTTCAGGCAGCAGTTGGAATAGATAGACTTGAAAGTGTCTTCTAAATGAGATTCAGTGGCTTTGTGTAATGAGCAATTTAGTCCATTTTAATACTGCAGTGTGTAGTTTAAATACATATTCTACTGCCAGAGCAAGGTGTAAATCTTTCATAAATTGTTCTCTAAGATAAGCCCCCCCCCCCAAAAGGGCATAACATTTAGATGTATCATATTAAAAGTTTGTAATCCATAGTTAGGGTTTTATATGAAGAATATGAATACACAAAGTGCTCTTTTGGGATTTTTAAAGTCCTCATATTGATAAAGTATATAAGTAAGAAAGGTTAAATTTGAAGTGATTTTTAAAAGAAATTGTTCATCTACTGTATATTTTAAAATAAGATGTTCAAGAAATAAATAGTATTTTTGAAAAAGTCATTGAAAAAAACTTAATTTGGTGAAGATAACAATGTAAAAAATTCTTTAAAGTGGCCAGCTTTCCTGAAAAATGGAAGTAAATATCTAAAAGGATACAAAATTAAACAATTTCAAGAAGAACAAGAAAAAAGAGCAGTAAGTTCCTCTATCCAGTTTATAATGGAATAGAAATTAACTTTCATTAAAAGCATGAAAGTATCCAGAAAAAAGTCCAGTCAGAGAAAGAAGAAGCCAGCTCAAAATCTAATATATATAAAGAATGAAGCCTATAGGATCTCTGATTGGGGCTCTAGAGGGAGGGTGGAGATAAAGTAACCCTAAATCCATCCTTATTGCTCATAGAAAGGACCAAAAAACCCCTGTATATAATCTGCATCTAAGGAGGAGGCAAGATGGCAGAGTAAAAGCAGGAAACTGCTTGAGCTCCAACCCCAACCACCTTCAATCCCTATAAAATATGACTCTACAGAAACTTTAGAACTACACAACCCACAAAGCCACAGAACCTGTGATGGCCCAGACAAGCAACACAGAAAGGAAAGAGTAGACTTCAGGAGAGTGAATCACTGGCAGCTGTGGTAGTTTCTAGACTTCTCAACTGATAAATGCCAAAGAGAAAGTAAAAGGTCAGTGGGGAACTCTGTTGGAATTGGGTGAAAGAAGAGCACAGTACTGCCCCTTCCCCTGGGGTGGCTGAGATGATAGCAGATGCAACTGCTGCCACTATTGCTGCTTCTAGCTCCAGGCCTACAGATCTTGGGGGACCAAGTCACTGTCCAGAAGGCATTTGCAGGAATCTCTCTGCTTGCTCTGAGGAAGGATTCTCTTGCTTTGCTTGGATCTGGGTCACAGTCTTGAGTGGTGGTCCTGGGGTGAAAAGTGCTGGCATGGCAGAGGTTGCTGAGGCTATGGTGAGAAAGTCCTCCTCACAGTTCTGAGCCAGGTTGCTGGAAAAACTGTGATGACAGCTGTGCAAAACCCCAGAAATTTGTGACACAGAACTCTCAACTCTGGAAGCAGAGTTCCACCATGGCAAAGAGCTCAAAAGTCAAGTAACTGGTTGGCAAGATGAACAAACAGAGGAAGCACAATCAGAGTATACAATCTTTTGGGGGGGACAAAGAAGATCAAAACATAGAACCAGAAGAAGACAACAAAGTCAGAACTCTCGCATCAAAAGCCTCCAAGAAAAATATGAACTGCTCCCAGGCCATGGAGAAGCTCAAGAAAGATTGTGAAAATCAAGTAAAAGAAGTAGAGGAAAAAATGTAAAGAGAAATGAGAATGATGCAAGAAAATCATGAAAAGAGAGTCAACAGCTTGACTGAAGAAAATAACACCTTAAAAAATAGATTAACTCAAATGGCAAAAGGGGTCGAAAAAGCCAGTGAGAAGAGGAATGCCTTAAAAAGCCAAATTTGCCAGATGGAAAAGAAATGTCAAAAACTCATTGAAGAGAATAATTCCTTCAAAATTAGATTGGAGCAAATTGTAGCTAATGGCTTGATGAGAAATCAAGATACTGTAAAACAGATTCAAACAAATGAAAAAATAGAAGGCAATGTCAAATATCTCATTGAAAAAATACTGACCTGGAAAATAGATCCAGGAGAGATAATTAAAAAATTATAGGACTATCTGAAAGCTGTGATAAAAAAAGAGCCTAGACATGATCTTTCAAAAAATTCTCTAGGAAAATTGCCCTGATATTCTAGAACCAGAGGGCAAAATAGAAATTTAAAGAATTCACTGATAGCCTCTTGAAAAAGATCCCCAAAAGAAAACTCCTAGGAATATTGTAGCCAAATTTGGGAGTTCCCAGGTCACTGAAAAAATATTACAAGCAGTCAGTAAGAAACAATTTGAGTATTGTGGAAACACAATCAGGATAACACAAGATCTATCAGCTTCTACATTAAGGGATAAAAGAGCTCAGAATAAGATATTCTGTAGCTCAAAGGAGATGGGATTAAAACCAAGAGTCATCTACCAAGCAAAACTGAGTATAATACTTCAGGAGAAAATATGGACATTCAATGAAATAAAGGGCTTTCAAGCATTAATGATGAAAAGACCAGAGCTGAACAGAAAATTTGACTTTCAACAACAGAAGGAAGAAAAGCACAAGAAGGTAAACAGGAAAAAGAAATCATAAGAAACTTATTAAACTTGAACTATTTACATTCCTATGTGGAAAAATGATAATTCTAACTTATGAGACTTTTCTCTGTATGAGGATAGTTGGAGGGGATACATAGATAGATAGATAGATAGATAGATAGATAGATAGATAGATAGATATAGATATGTATGGATATAGATATATATGTATATATGTATATGTTTAGGATGGTATGTGTGTGGGTATGTGTGTGTATGTGTGTACATGTGTAGTTAGACAGAGGGCACTCGATGAATTGAATATGAAGGGATGATACCTAAAAATAAAATAGAGAGAGGAATATATTGGGAGAAGTGGAAGGGAGAGATAGAATAGGGTAAATTATCTCACATAAAAGAGGCAAGAGAAAACTGTTACAATGGAAGGGAAGATGAAAGAGAATGAATCAACCTTACTCTCATTGGATTTGCCTTAAAAAGAAAATAACATACACAGTCAATTTCATATTTTACCTTACAGGAAAGTGGGGGGAAGGGAATAATAGGGGAGAGGATAAAAGGCAATGCAGATTGAGAGAGAGGGTAGTTAAAAACAAACACTTTTGAAAAGGGAAAGGGTCAAAGGAGAAAATAGCATAAATGGGGGGGGTGGGATAGGATGGAAGGAAATATAGTTAGTCTTTCACAATGGAAAAGTTTTGCATAACTACTTATGTACAACCTATATTGAATTGCTTATCTTCCCAGAGGGGTTGGGTGAGAAGGGAAGAAGGGAAAGAATCTGGAAATCAAAGTTTTAAAAACAAATGCTTTTATTTTTTTTATGCAACCAAGAAATAAAATGTACAGGCAATGGGGTATAGAAATTCATCTTGCCCTACAAGAAAGTAAGGGGGGAGATGGGGTAGGAAATAAGAGAGAACAGATTGGAGGAAAATATACTTGGTATGCTTGCTGTGTTGGAGTAGGGTAGGCAAGAGACAGGGAAAAAAATGTATAACTCAAAATCTTGTGAAAGTGCATGTTGAAAACTAAAAAATAAAGAAAGAAAAAAGAAAAAAAATTAATCTGCATCCAATAGGGAACTGCTTTATAGGTTGGGAAAGTTAGTTCAGTCTATGGTAGATAAAAAGATATAGCCCTGAAGCTTAAAGAAGTCTTGAAAGGGGCTACAATAGGGGCACCTAGAAAGCAGGAACCCTTAAAAACCAGTCCTAAAGTCAGTGGGATCATAATCCTGGCATTTCAGAGCAGCAGTGGGCACAGAGTCTGTTCTCAATAGATTGCAATGGATCAGGATAGGATTGAATAGTTGGAACCATAACATGAGGCAAAATAAACTCAATGACAGGCCATGGAGGACTGAGACTAGCATGACTATTGACCCATAACTGGGGCCTGGCACATACAGGAGGGCACGGAATCAAGTACTGATTGAAGATTACACAAAGAGAAGAAGACAGAGAAAGGTCTGAGACTACTAGTCATATTTGCCCTACTGAAGAAGGTGAGAGCCAGAGGCTGTTAAGAAAGAATATGGCCATGCCAAAGGGCATGGCACTAGTCATACCATCTAGCATGACAACAGCAACAGGATTCAGGCTACAGAAGGAAAATAACCCAAAAAGTCCTGCCAACCCCATCTAAGAGAGTGAAAAGTGGCAGAGGCTGGCCTTGGTAAAAAAAAAAAATCCTAAAGATATGAATAAATAGAGAGAAAACACCCAACACAATGAAGACATCATATGGGTTAAGAAAAATCCCCAGGAATAAAGTAAGAAGTAGACTCCTCCCTAAGTACCAATAAAATTTCAGAGAAAAAAATGTTTGACCAAAAAGACTTCAATAGTACGTTGATAAAATTAAGCAAAAGGGAAAAAATGAAATTAATTATTTTGGGGAAAAATATTATGAGAAATAATAGCTTCTAATATAAATTTAAAAAATCTTATCTCAAACAGTGGATTCTCTAAAAATAGAGGGAAATAAAGAGAACACATACTTGTGGGAGATATTGAGAAATATAATGGAATGAATAAAAAATGTAAAATCAAAGATTTAAAATTTTTAATATAAAAAACGAAGAGCAAGTCAAAAAGATAAATTTTAAGAATTATTTAACATAAGAATTATTTGAAAACCATTACAAAACATAACCATGCATATTACATTTTAAGATAAGATACTTTTTTAAAATAAAAGCCTGGTCAATTGGCTAATATGAGAAAAAAGAAAAATGATAGATGTTGGAGTGAATGAGGGAAAATTGGGACGCTAATGCATTGTTGGTGGAGTTCTCAGCTGATCCAACCATTGTGGAGGGCAATTTGGAACTATGAGCAAAGTGTTCTAAAACTGGGCGTACATTTTGATTCAGCAATACCACTGCTAGGTCTATATCCAAAAAACCTCAACAAAAATAGAAAAGGATGTAGTTGTACAAAAACATTTGTAGCAGATCTTTTTATGGTGGAAATATTGTTTGATGAAGAACTGTGAATGACTTATCTAATCTCAGCAACAGATTGATCCAAGACAACCCTAAAGGACCAATGATGAAGCAAAAAACCTGATATTGCATGGACCTAGATTGAAACATGCTATTTTTCACTTTCATTCTTTTTTCTTTTATTTTAGTCTTCTTGTACAAAATGACTAATATGGAAATGTTTTACATGTTTGCACATGTATAACCTATATCTGATTACATACATGTTACAGAGGAGGGAACAGAGAAGGAAGGAGGGACAGAATTTGGAACTCAAAACTTAAAAAAAAAAGTTAAAATTGTTTTAACATTCAATTAGAGTGAAATTATATACAGACACGTATAAAAATAGTTGTTACATATTTTTTTTGTATACACACTCATTATATCCATACAAGAAACCTACAGAGAATATATAATTTATCTTTATAGTTGAAGGCACTTAGCAGTTGTGAGGATGAGAGCCATAGGAAAAGGAAAGACATCATATAGAAGGTAAAACTTGAGTTGAACCTTAAAAAACAAAAACAAAAAAGAGACAAACCAAAGGACTTGAAGATTTTGGAACTTTTCCCACTCTATTTTATTTTTTGAGGAAAGAAAAAGTAACAGAAAATGTACGCACTGACAAAGAAATGGAGAAGAGGGAAGAACTTACTATTTCTAACAATTAGAGTACACTCGGAGAAATGGACACAAAGTTGAAAAGACTATAAGGAGGAGTCAGTTCATGAATCTCCCTCTTCTGTGAACTGGAGAAGGCAGCATTGAATACACATGAAGAATTTGGGGTATAAATATATTAAATTCAGCAGGAAAACAGAAAGGGAGATAGAAGAGTAGCATAGGAAATGGTCACAAGCAAAATACATTTCTTCAGATATTATGTCATAAACAGGAAAGGAATTTAAAGGAGAGAAATAGGATATATACATACATATATGCATATATGCATATACATATACACATACATATGGACCAGTGATCAGGTTCTAGACTCAATAAAGAGAGTAGAGACAAAAGAGTTTCATCAGCCCATTAATACAATAATTATTAATATGTATTTCATTCCTTCTCTTTCTACAACTTTCTCCTTTTTAAGGGATGTAGATAGAAGAAAGAAATTATTAGGAGTGGATATTATGGAGGGAAAGACATAATTAACAAATTTAAATATAAGTGTGCTGAACTCACACATAAAATGCTATAATATTGAAGAATGGATTAGAAAGCAGAAAATGATAGGCTGTTAAAAAACAAATACTGGTAAATATTCACAGGAGTCAACTAAGGGATTTAAACAGACTTTATGATGTCCCAGGTAACTTTGACAAATCACAGGTGGCAATTATGAGCACAGACAAGACAATGGTAAAGATAAGTATGATTAAAAGATAAGAAGGAAAATGAGAAAGAGGTAAAAAGAAAGGAGATAAGAAAAGATTAAAAAAATTAAAGCTGGATCAATTTAAAATACACAGAATACAGCCAAAAGAACTTCAGACAGCAACAAATCATGAGGGAAGTATAGGTATTATGTTAAATTTGATACTAAAAACAATAATAAATTAAATATTTAACTTAAAAAATCTTATCAGAGAATAATGGTTTCACAATATAATCTTTTTTTCTATTCTTTTTGTGGGACTGTTCCTGTTTTTCAGTTTCTGTCAAATAAATCTTCTTAAAACTGTAGCAGTATGCAAAAAATGCTAAAATTTATCCATAAGCCCTTATAGGAGCATAGATCCAGCATGGAAAGAACCCTAGAGGAGTCTCTTCATGTAGAGTGATATTTTTTTTCTGCTCGATTTTATTTCAACATTTCTACTTGTGTTTTTTTTTTTTAATTTTCAGTTTTTTTATTGTTTTTTTTTTCTCAATATCATGTTCTTAGGTGCCATTAACACTTCTTCACATGCTGTACAGGCTAGCAAAGTTGCGAAGTCCAAGTATCGTGATTCCATTAGCATTTCTGATTAGAATAGGTTCCTATAGAAATGCCAGCTAATTGGTTGAATTTTGCATCTGTTTTTGTAGTCATTTTTCCAATTTGATCTACCAATACTCTCAGAATGGTTCGGTTTGTTTGGTGCTCTTGCCAACTTCACCGTAGGCTTATTTTCTCCTTAACTGCTTTTCACAGCTCTTTGAGGAGGTAATGTTCACAATCAATCCTTCTCTTCTTAATGTTTTGCATTTGAGCTTTTGCTCTAAAATCATTCCTATTGTTGGCTGCCATGTCTTTCTAGTTGGCAGGAGATTAGGTGTCTGCTGGCTGAAGGAGTCTGGGGGCTCTTTTGGCCTTGGTGGTTCTTGCCAAGTTATTTGTAGAACTTCTCTCCTTTATTCTCTGCATGTTTTTTGCATAAAGTGCAATTATCTCCATGGTATTCCATTTGTTTACACTCATCATGAATACTACAAGGTGAGATCATAGAATCATAGCTTTAGAGCCAGAAGAGCTCTTAATGATCATTTATTGGATCCCCTTGTTTTACAGATAAGGGGAGAAAAATTAAGTGACTTATACAAGATTACCTCTAACTCTAAAGGAGCAAACCTGGAATTTGAACTTAGGTCTTCTGTTTCCAAATTCAATGCTCTTAACATAACATTGCTTTCTTCAAAGATCCATGTGTGCCAAGAAATTTTGTTTCTCAATGCCCTTAGGCAACCACTTGTTTTTGTCTCTATAATAGAACCTTTAAGCCATCATTATGTTTAGTCACAGCTACTTGTCTCCTGCTTTGATCTACAGCAAGAATATCAATAGAAATGAAGTTCAACTTCTCCAATAGCACTTCAATTTGATGGTCATTGGACAAAGTGTACATAGAATGAAATAAATCTTGATAGATGTTTTAAAACCATCCTTAGAAACTTATTTTCTTCTGTGACTTTGTTACCATGACTTTAGAAGAAAGCAGCTACATGAAATTAAGGATTGTTTTAAAATTTTATATACTTTACTAGATAGTATGGGTCAAACAGCTTCTTCATATGTAGCTAGCCTGATCTTGGACTTTAGACACAGACATTGGACCCCACTTGAAGTATGACTGCAGTATAATTTAATTTGCATACACTTGAAAAATTTAATTTCCTCTAAATAACATGATGGAGAATAGGACTTTTGGGAAAGGAGAGCCCAAATACCCTCATGTTAATCCTAGTATGATGCTGAATTCAGTAGGCACTCTTTGTTAAGGCAGGAGAAGCTGGGAGGCACAGTGGATAGAGCCCAGGACTTCTAGTCGGAAATACCTGAATTCAAATCCTGTCTCAGATACTTACTAGCTCTGTGACCTATGAAAGTCAGTGAATTTCTTAACTCTTCAGTTCCTAATCTTTAAAATGAGATCAAAAAAACATCTGCCTCAACAGCTGATATAGGGGAGTTGGGTCAAATAAGTTAATATAGTATGTTGTAAACTTTAAGCACTAGATACTTAATTATTCATTAGTAACTTTCTGCTGTGTTCTTAGGTCCTCAGAAATTACCACTGGCACTTGCTTTCCTAGGTAGTGTCTTAATCTAAATTATACAGCAATAATATATTTATTATTGTATATGCATTTTTTTTCACACTTCTTTACATTAGATTGCTCTTTTCATTCTTAGTTTTTGGTGTTAACCTGATCACAGAATTATTCAGAATTGGAAAGTAATCCAAAGCAACCATTCCATGAGCAAGAGCTCCCTGTACAACAAAGTCTAGTGGTTATACAAATTTGTTTAAAGAAGATATACAGGGGTGGCTAGTTGGCACAGTGAATAGAGCACCAGCCCTGGAGTCAGGAAGATCTGAGTTCAAATCCGAACTCAGACATACTAGTTATGTGACTTTGGGCAAGTCACTTAACCCTAATTGCCCTGCCATTCTCCCTACAAAAGAGGAGGAGGAGGAAGAGGAAGAGGAAGAGGAGGAGGAGATGAAGGAAAAGAAGAATATTCATAGCAGTCTCCTGAGTATAATTTTCTTTAGTATAACTGAGTTTTCAGAACTCCAAATTTTGGGGATCATCTTCTAGTCATTTGATTAAGTTGCACTCCACTAAAGAAATACTCATTATTTTGTTCAAGGAAGAAAAGCTTAATTTAAGTGGGAAAAAAGCACATGAATTATGAAAAGAAACTTATAAGAGAATTAAAACCCTATTCGTAATGCTAAAAATACAAAGAACAAAATTATTCCTGGAAAGATAGACATGAATACTAATCAGTACTTGTCGTGTCAAGCAAGAGTTGTAATGTGACACTTTCTGGGTGTCATTTGTTCCCCAGGAATAATGACTCCCCTTTTACTGAGGTACAATGTTTAATCATTGGTCTTCTATGGAAATGAAGAACAACAACTAATCCTGTTACTAAGCAGCCCAATAAACTCCAATTCACCCTTATTACTTCCAGAATAAACAAATTCCTCTTATTGATACTTAAAATATTTTATAGCTAAGCTCCAAAATATATTCTTTCAACATTTTCTAATCTCCCCATCTGGCAGTGCCTTCCAAAATTGTCTGTATTTATTTTGGATAAATGTTGAACGTACATATGTTTGCACATGTTGTCTTTTTAAAAAATTATTTCCCAGAATTTTTCTTTCCTTCCAATCTTGGTTGTTTTGGTTTCATTTGTGTAACACCTTTTTAATTTAATGTAATCAGAATTATCGATTATGCATTTCATAATGGTCTCTATCTCTTGTTTGGCCATAAATCCTTTCCTTCTCCATAGGTTTCACAGGTAAACCATTGCTTCCTCTCCTAATTTGTTTATGGTATCACCCTTTACATCTAAATAACGTGTCCATTTTGATCTTATCTTGGTATATGGTGTAAGTTGTTGGTCTATGCCAAGTTTCTGTTATACAATTTTCCATCTTTTTTTCCTAGTGAGTTCTTATCCCAGAAGTTGGAGTTTTGGGGTTTACCAAACAGTAGATTACTATAGTAATTGACTACTGTGTCTCACGAACTTATTCTTTTCCATTCATCTACCACTCTATGTCTTAGCCAGTACCAAATAGTTTTGATGATTGCTGTTTTATAATATAGTCTTATATCTGCTATAGCTAGGTCACCTTCCTTTGTATTATTTTGTCATTCATTCCCTTGATATTTTGACCTTTTGTTCTTCCAGATTAAGTTTTCTATTATTTTTTTCTAGCTCCATCAAATAATTTTTATTGATTGTCATAGCGTTGAATGAGGAAACTAATTTAGTAAAGTTGTCATTTTTTGCTATATTAACTCAGTCTAACAATGAATAAGTGGTATTTTTCCATTTATTTAGATGCGACTTTGTTTGTATGAAAAGTGTTTTGTAATTGTGTTCATAAAATTCTTTGGTTTGCCTTGGCAGGTAGACTCCCAAATATTTCATATTTTTTATGATTATTTTAAATGGAATTTGTCTTTCTATATCTTGTTGCTGGGTTTTGTTAGCAATATATAGAAATACAGATGACTTATGTAGTTTATTTTACATCCAGTAACTATGCTGAAGTCCAATTATTTCAAGTAGGTTTTTTAGTTTATTCTTTAGCATTCTTTAAGTATACCATTATATCAACCGCAAAGAGTTATAACTTTGTTTCCTCACTGCCTGTTCTGGTTCCTTCCATGTCTTTTTCTTCTCTAAGAGCTAAAGCTGACATTTCTCGGACAGTATTGAATAATAGTGGTAATAATGGAAATCCTTGTTTCAACCCAGATCTAACTGGGAAAGCTTCAGGAGTGGGGAACATGCAGCCTTCAGGCCACATGTAGCCTTCTAGGTCCTTGGTTGCAGGCATTTGACAGAGTCCAAATTTTACAGAACAAATTCTTTTATGAAGGTGATTTGCTCTGAAGTTTGGATTCCGTCAAACAGTCCAAAAGGCCCTACTTGTGGACCTAGAGGGCCACATGTGACCTTAAGTGTACAGGTTCCTTACCCCAATCTGCCTTATGCCCATTACATATAATGCTTGCTGATGGCTTTATATAGATTTTACTTTTCAGTTTTAGGAAAAATCCCATTCATTCCTATGTTCTCTAGTGTTTTTAATAGGAATGGGTGCTGTGTTTTGTTAACAGGCTTTTTTTCTGTATCTATTGAGATAATCATATGATTTCTGTTAATTTCATTATTTATATGGTCAATTATACTGATAGTTTTCCTAATATTGAACCAGCTTTGCATTCCTGGTATATATTTTGCCTGATCATAGTGTATGATCCTGGTGATAATTTGCTTTAATCTCTTTCCTAATATTTTATTTAAAATTTTTGCATCAATATTCATTAGGGGAATTGGTTTGTAATTTTGTTTCTTTGTTTTGACTCTTCCTGGTTTAGGTATCAGCACCATATTTGTGCCATAGAAAGTGTTTGGTAGGACTCTGCCTATTTTTCCAAATAGTTTCTATAGTATTGGAGTTAATGATTCTTTAAGTTTTTGGAAGAATTCACTTACAAATCCACCTGACCCTGGAGATTTTTCCTTAGGGAATTCATTGATGGCTTATTCAATTTATTTTTCTGAAATGAGGTTATTTAAATATTTTCTTAACTCTTCTGTTCATCTGGGCAATGTATATTTTTGTAAATATTCATCCATTTCACTTAGATTGTCAGATTTATTGGCATACAGTTGGGAAAAATAGCTTCTAATTAATTATTGTTTTAATTTCCTCTTCATTGGTGGTGAATTCACCCTTTTCATTTTTGATACTGGTAATTTAGTTTTCTTCTTTTCTTTTATAAATCAAATTAAGCAATGATTTATCTGTTTTAAAAAACAGCTATTAGTTTTATTTATTAGTCCAATAGTTTTCTTAATTTCAATTTTATTAAGTTCTCCTTTATTTTTCCATATTTCTGATTTGGTATTTAATTGTGGATTATTAATATGTTCTTCCTCTAGATTTTTAGTTGCATGTCCAATTCATCTCTTCTTTCTGTTTAGTTCATAAATACATTTAGAGATGTATATTCAACCCAAAGAGCTGCTTTGTATCCTGGAAGTTTTGGTGTACTGTCTCATTATTGTTGTTCTCTTTGATAAAATTATTGATTGTTTCTATGATTTGTTGTTTGGCCCACACATTCTTTAGGATTAGATTATTTAGTTTCCAATTAATTTTTAATCTATATTTCCAGGACATTTATCACATGTTATTTCTTTTCATCATAATCTGAAAAGGATACATCTAATGTTTCTGCTTTTCTATATTTGTGAGGTTTTTATATAGTAATACATGGTCAATTTTTTGTGTAGGTGCAATGTACTATTGAGAAAAAGGTATATTCCTTTCTGCCCCCATTCAATTTTCTCCAGAGTCATATCATATTTAACTTTTCTAAAATACTATTCACCTCCTTAAGTTCTTTCTTGTTTGTTTTGTGGTTAGATTTATCTGGTTGAGAGAGGAGAAGGCTGAGATACTCTACTAGTATAGTTTTGCTGTCTATTTCTTCCTGTAAGTCACTTAACTTCTCTACTAAGAGTTTGGATGCTATGACATTTGGTGCATAAATACATAATGCATATATACATATATACATATGCATATATGCATATGTATGCATACACATATATGTACATATATATGTATACACACATGCATATATGTATAGTATTGATATTACTTCATTGTCTGTGGTAGGTTTTAGCAACATGTAGTTTCCTTCCTTATCTCTTTCAATTAGATCTATTTTTTCTTTTCCTTTGTCTGAGATCAGGATTGTTACTCCCTCACTTTTTTTTCTTCAGCTGAAGCATAATACATTCTTCTCCAGTCTTTTACCTTTACTCTGTGTGTATCTCTGCTTCAAAAGCGTTTCTTTTAAACAACATATTGTAGGATTATGGTTTTTAATCCACTCTGCTCTCTACTGCAATTTTATGGGAGAGTTCATCCTATTCACATTCACAGTAATGATTATTAATTCTGTATTTTGATCCATTTTATCACCTCATTTATACTTTTCTCTTTCCTTTCACCCTGTCCCTCCTCACCAGTGTTTTGCTTCTGACTACTGCCTTCCTCAATCTGCTCTCTGTTCTATCAGCACCCCCTCCCTTTTCTTTCCCCTTTCTTTCCTACTTTCACCTTCCTTTCTGCCCACCTGCCTCTCCTTTCCACTTTCTACTTCTACTTCCCTATTAGGTAAGATAAAGTCCTATATCCAATTAAGTGTATATGGTATACCATCTTTGAGCCAAATTAACAAGTGTAATATTCAGTTCTAAGGGAAATCAACTCAGAAAGGGTTAACAATCTTATTTTAATCAAACATAGATTTCATGTACCTAGTCAGTACCATGAACTTTAGAGAATACAAATAGGTTACAGGCAGACAAAAATACAAGCAGAGAAAATAACACAATTCAACAGACCAATAGACAGGGTTTCTAGCTGTCTGACCATCACATGCATACAGTTAGTTACCAGAGAGAGAAACACCAACATCTCAGTTTTCAAAGCTGTGGGGTGGGGGAGGCCTCAATAGTTGCCCAGAATCTCATCTGGACAAATCATATAACTCTTCCCAAAATGAGCCCCAAAGCAAAACCTCATCTCAGAGGTATATATAGTCTTCTCCAGAATCAGAAAACATCGCAACCCTCATGAGCCACTTGACAACAAATTAACAAAAGTTATGCCTTCCTGAAAAACAAGCCTCCCACTACAGGCTCCATGTGATCATATGCAGCCTATTAGGGGACAGAGTATATTTTCAAATCAGGAAAGGTCTTCAAATTTACCTAGGCCTATTAAGGGTTAGGGAATATCTTCAAATTCCTATTACCATTACATTTGGCTGCAAGATCTTTCATTCCCATTACATAGGCAACTTACATCTGAATTAGCATTAAAATTTCTTAAGTACAACATAATCCCCACAAAATAAAGAGATCACATTTGCAAGATATATAACAACTCATTACTAGAGTGGCCACAAAGACTTATACACAAAGTACATAGCATTACAATCCCCTCAATCCAAAACAAAAGTGTCCAAATAAAGTTCCCTTGGGAGTATGTCCTTCTCCCCACACTGCCTTTGCAGACTTCCTCCAGGCAGTCTCAGGTGCAGGCTCTAATGATCCATGTCCCAGTCTTAACATTGCTCCAGCCCCAGCTTCCAAGTCCTGAGGGGAAGCCGGGCAACAAAGCAATAGCATAGGGTGCTTAGGGGTCCATGTCTTCTTCACCATCCCAATAGACTCTAAACAGTGGGGCCAGTTTGTTTTCATTTGGCAAGACAGACAATGTGCTTTCACCAATTGCCACAAGGATATCTGCATAGTCTCACTGTTTGTCATAGAATTGTGGCTGAACATTTGGGTGAATTGAAGCTACCTAGTGTGCAGCTTACCCAATACATTGATAATATTATGATATAAGAAAGAAAAGGTAAAAAAAAAATTGGAGAAACATTTGACACTTTTAATTGAACATATAAAAAGCAAAGGTTGGGAAATTAACTCTGCAAAGATTAAAGGACCAGCTCAAAATGTAAAATTTTGGGGAGTACAGTTCAATAAGGGACTGGACTGTGAGAGATTCTTCCATAAGCCTGACAAAAGATTCAGAATTTTCCTATCCCTACCAATAAGAATGAGGCCCAAAAGTTTATAGGAGCTGAAATTTTGACATGACTCAACTATTGTATACAGAAGATATATGGATAGTCTTCATTTCATTGCTCATGACTTTTTCTTTCCATTTTCAAAATCTGACATTATTATAAATGACTTAGTAAAAATGCATGAACCATATTAGAATATTTGCAGGGGCATATCAAGAATATTGGTTTCATTAAATCAATTGGGAAAAGTTCAATTATATTCGAAGGTCATTTTAATAAAAAAAAAAGAAGTGATGTTATGGGCTGTAATGGAATCAGAGAGATTTTGTCTTCTACTTCAATTTTTGCTGCTGCTAAGAAAATTTTGACTAAAATTATTAAAGGCATAAAAGTATCCTGAAGAAAAGTATATTTCTCAAATAGTCCTTTTTCATTTAAAATTAATTCAAAGGGACTTGGCTTGCATCTATATAAAAACAAATCAATCTTGGGAAGGGGAGAGGAGAGGGAGGTGGGCAAGCTTAAAATTCAAAAAACATAGAGCACTGAATATTGAAAGCTAAAAATAAATTAATTAATGTTGAGAAGATCAAAATAGTGGAGAAGATGAATTGACAGGGATACCCAATCATCTTCTTTTAATATATCTGTACTTTCTCCTATGTCAATATTGTTTGCATATATTTGTCATCTTTTCCCTTTTCCAATCCCCACTCAACACCATCTGAAGTATTCACTGAGGACACTTTAGGCTGTGGACTTACCAAATCATTTCCAAATCAATAGAGAGTAAATGGACAAAGCTTTAAGACTTAAAGAAATACATTTCCAATGGTAAAATTTGAGGCACCTGGACTAGAGGAAGAGATATTGTTGGTGAAAAAGTCTTGCATGGTATCTTTTAAATCAAATAGCGTTGTGTTTGTCTGTTCCACCTATATGATATGCTAAGTAACACCACAATGTCTGGTCATGAATCCTTCTCTGAGACATTATTTTGTACTAGGTCTTTTCTAACCATCATTTTACATAAATACTTCTTCCTGTGGCCTATTTTTTAAGTTCTTCATAGGTGATAAAGTGTTCATAGTATCAAATTCCTTTCTTAAATTGTTCTTGATAGAATCACTTTCTATTAGGATTCTTAGTTCTCTACACAGTCCAAACTTCATTTTGTGAATGACAAGTAGAAGTTCAAAAAGATTAAGTGTTTAAAAGTAAACCCACAGAGATAGGTTAGGGCTGGATTATCAAGGACTTTCAATGGTAAACTGTGATGATAATGGGATATGAAGATCTTCCATGCCCCTTGAACTTCCTGGCATAGCAGGAAGGGGTGGAGCAAGAAAAAGTCGGAGCCGCGCTAGAATCCGTGCAGTGGCGACTGGAAGCAGTGGCAGCTGGCGGGAACTCCTTTTTTTTGAGCCAGCCAGAATCTCTGCTAAGGACTCCTGCTGAGGACTTCCAGGGATGGGAACTGTGGGGGAGGGGGGGAGATGAAACTGCTGGGAACAAGCTGGCTGTATGCTGAGCAGTTGCCATGAGTGAGGAGAGGAGGATCTTTGCCTGAGGTAGCCTATCTTGTTTTGAAGGCTTGAGAATGTGGGTGTTTCCTACATTAACTACATGTGCCAACTTCATAACTACTGTGATGCCTTTGATTTTCTGGTTTTGGGACTCAGTTTTCTGGTGTTTGAATACATATTCTAGCTATATTTCCCATGTAGAGGGCCTGTTACATTTTGTGATTCATAACCATATCAGCATATTTATAGTTACTGTAGGCATTGTGAATACTGCATTGTTGATACATAAACAAAGGAATATGTATTTGATCTGAGAAGCAATAGGAAGGCAGCGTAACTTATTGAGAAAGAGAGTAACTTGGTCAGCTCTGAGTCCTAGGAAGAACATAAAAACATAGAATTTTAAACCTTGGAGAAAGAGACCTCAGAAATTATCTAATTCAACCCTCTCATTTTGCAAATGAGGAAAGTATTTGTCATATATCAAGTATATATTCACTTCTTTTGTGTTATAGATATTATCAAATTTATTTCCTGGTTTTAGATTGTTTTGAAATATTTTGGGTAGGAAATATTGCTAAGGTTGAGCAAATTTCTTCAGCTAACATATTTTGGTGCAAATTTCCCTCAGTATTTTTTATTTAAAAATTAGAATGTAAATCTAATGAGTAATTAGAGAAGATATGTTCCTTGAGTCACAAGATATATGTATGCAGTGTTTCAATAAATAAGTGTTGGGCAAATTTAATGTGAATCTGCAAGAATACTTTTTTAAAAATAATTCTTTCCTTTCCATTTCATCTGTATTTGATTTGTTTTTTACATCTTAAGCTAAGCCATCCATAAAGCACATGATATAAGGGTGTTGGTATGTGTCTGTTCTTATAACCCAGTATTTTAATTTATAGGCATTTAACTGCTACCACAATGTTACTCAAAATATGGGGAGGGAAATATACTTAACCGTTTCATCTAAGTTATTTATAACTAGGCTGGATGAAATTCTAGGAAATACTTTCATTATAGTAAATAAATCCATATAAGATTTCATTAGATTTCTCATTTCTAACTCCCAAAAAATCCTAATTACAAAAAGGTTTTTTTTAAAGACAGATTGGGGATTAAAAAACAAAAGATGCAATAAACCCAAATCTGTAAATATATATAGAGATTTGACCCAAAATGAAGGTCATAACAGGTATGAAGATGGATTTTTGAATATATGATTAGACATAATTAGAGTTTAGCATATGGGAATCACTGGATACAAAAGAGAAATAGCCCTTACCCAGAAAGAGCTTATATTCTAATAAGGGAGGTAGCACATATAGGGTAGTGGAGTAGAATTAATACATGGAGGACTTCAGGGTGGCATTTTTATGTAAAGTATCAAAAAGTAGCATGGAATAGTAAGTAGAGAACCAGCCTTGAAATCAGAATGAAGTGGGAAATGCACTATATGCTGACCTCATGTGAGGGAAAATCCAAAAATTGCCTTTATTAACCTATTAGTGACTTGAGTGAAAGGATGAAGTGGTTATGTATCTACCATATAGTAGTTGCTTAATAATTATTTTATTATTATTTGTCAAAATTAGAAGATAATCCTCCTCACAGTATATCATAACATATTTCAAGTTTTGTACAAATAATTTCATTATGGACTTTGAACTGCTAGAACTTCCCTCATGACTTTTTTTTACTTTCCTCACTGAATCTTTATATGAAATCAGTATTTTGAGGACTTCAGCAAATCTAATTTGTGATGAGTACTATTAATTATGCAGAATGTAGACATTGCAAAAGCTAAAAACTGGACCAAAAGCTAACCAATGTTTTGTATTTGGGTCTCATTTTCATGTAAAACTGAGTTCCATGTTTGCTGGTGTTCTCATTTAAAAAAAAAAAATCAAAGAAATGAACTTTTCACCTCCCAAATGCTTTGTTACTGAGATAGGTACACATTATAATAAAGGGAAAAAATGAAATAAAAAAAGAATGCAAGAAAGTCAAAGAATGCAAGATTCTTATTCTTGCGGCTTCTTGCTTTTCAATTCACCTCTCCTAATAAACTAATTTTAGCCTAGAAGTTTTCCACTAGAGAAATGGGGAAGAGTTGTGGGGCAAAAAAAAGGTGGAAATCCATCCATTTCTTTCCTTCAAGTTTTGCTAACCACATGGATCTCATTAAGTTTCAAATGAAGCCATGACTGAAAACATTAACATAGGACCTGCATAGTTCTTCTGTGGGATCTCTCTTGCAAGGATATTATCAGTCATTCTTTGAAATAGTCCATGTGGTGAAAAGCAGTCCTGTGCTCTCTCAGCCTAAGATTGCTTTGGTCATTTGCACGATAGCTCTGAAGGCCACATTTCAGGAGAAGCCTGAACACAGTTGTATGTCATCAAAGATAACTATTGGTATGGAGGAGGAATGACTTCCAGAGTTTAACCAAAGCTATTTGAGAACTCTTCAGGAGGAGACAGACTAGGAAAATACACATGCATAAAGAGCGGTTTTAGTAATAATTCACACCCAAATTCTATATCCAGCTCAAAAATGTAAGAAAGTTCTACTTGGCAGGATGCCTGCTAAATAAAGAAGTTCGTGCTCCACCCTAATCATTTGAAAAGTGTTTTTGAACATTGAATACCTATGCAAAATAAAACATCTTTTTTTTTTTTTATCACTCACAGGAAATTTGAACAACCCGATGTTTTATTGCTGTGTGAAAGTATCTCACAGAAGAATTTAGGAATTGGAAATGAGTTATAAGAATTCCCATATTCTAAATGCACTGATGTAAATCCTTAAATAACTATTCTGTATTAGAATACTTAAATTTCTTGTTTGAGTAAAATCTTAAGCATATCTTTAGTGTCATCTAAATTGAATTGTTTCCTAGAATTAGCCTCATTTGGAGTAGACTTACTACTGTCTTATCAGAGTTAGAAAATTTCAAAGCTGGAAAATAATCTTAAGTGACTTAAATAGCCTAATTCCCCCATATTACATATCACAGGTGAGAAAATAGATTTGATAGGTTAAGTGATTTTCCCGTGGTCATATAGTTAACCAATCACAGCAATAGAAGGAGAATTCATGTCTCTTGGTTTACAATCCCTTTATGACTGTTTTAAATACTATTTAATGAAAGGAGTTCACGTAAGTATATATTTAAGATAATTTATTTCAGAATCTTTTATTAAAATCCTACTCTGCTGCCTCATTCAATTCAATCCAACTTAAACATTTAATAAACACTTAAAATTAATTCAAAGTCATTTCATAAGACAGAAAGTACTAATAGCTGAAGTAGCCTTTCTTATGAGGATCAGCCCATTCTCAGTTAGTACATTACCACAAGGTTAGCCAAGTGATAGATTTTATTTCACCTATCAATCTATCTACCTACTGAATTCATTAATTCAAAAAGTTATTTTTATTTATTAATTCACCTTTTGTTTCTCTATCAATTCATTTATTTTGTTGTTGTTGTTCATTATTTTTTTATCTTGGCCACAGCAGCTTATGAAGACCATCTGCTAAGGCACAGAAAGAACTCAAGTCAGCAGTGGGAGTATGCAGTCCATCAAAGTCACATATTTTTCAAATTTTTAAATACAGAGTGTTCCAATAATCTTAGGTAAGTTTTAAGCTTTTAAACCCTAAATTTACAGCAAGAATTTTGGAATGCCTTATATAAAAATTTCACATAAATGAACTGAAGTTTTGCAATTTTACTTTATATAATATATATATATATATAATATGTATTAATTGAAACTATAATTCTTTAATAGTAGTAATACTTTCTGCTCTACTGACTGATGATTCCTTTGTTTCAATCAAAAGCATGAAATGTCCTGGCTATATTCGTTTTACTCCACCTTTCAGACTTCCACCTCTTCCCCAGCAGCCTTTCCCTTTTGTGGGTACCTTTATCCATTCCCCCCTTTCCAGGTCCCTTTTATGTGTTTTTCCCCTATTAGTAGGGCTTACCTTGTCAGTTTTTGATTTTTTTTTTATCTCAAGTGCTTAGTGAAGTAGCTGGCACCCTCTCAAAAAAAAAAAAACCTTACTAAATGCTTTATCTACCTCTATCATCGTTATCACATTATCATCAACATCATCATTATCATCAATGTATATTTATGTATATTAATGAAAATATTTCACATCACTTATTTTACAGATAAATAATGTCTACCTAAAATCAAAATTTGTCTGTTATTGACTGTACTTGCTAATTAAAATGGGGATGGAGAGAACAAATACTTGTTATGCACCTATTTTCTAGGCACTGTATTAAGCACTTTCCAGATATTTAATTTGATTCTCATAACAACATTCCAAAGTAGGTACTAGTATAATCTTTTCTTTAAAGTTGAGGAAATTGAGACAGAGATTAAGTGATAATACCTAGGTCACATAATCAGAAATTGTATTAAAGCCAGACTTAAGCTCAAGTCTTCCTGACTCTAGGCCCAGCACTCTATCCATTGTCTCTACCAAGCTGCCTAAATTGATGCTAAATAAACATTTTAAAAGTTTCTTTATTGAGGTTTCAACTGAACTATAGAGGTGGAAGGGACAACGGAAGGGACAATTCATTTTATTTTTTTGTACTGTGCCAATATACAAGAAAGAACATTTTAATATATAAAGTGCCTCAAAAAGTATTAATGAAGTTTTAGTTTTAATAACTTAAAAACTTTTAAAATATTAAAACTTAAAACTGCATTAAAACTTTTAGGAATATTTTATATTCATCAGGACTATTTTATAATAGGATTGCCCATAAAAATGTGAATTTCCATTTCATAAACACTATTTTGAAAATCTATATAATATTTCCAAAACATCATTTTCCCCAACTGCCCTGCTTAGCTATCCAGTTTCAAAGATTTTTCTTTTTGCATCATTGTTGCTATTCTTTAGTGTGTCAGGAAAAACAACAAAATCTAGGAAAGGTACCAAACAAGAGTTAGAAATTTTTAAAGTGTTGATTGAAAGCCAACTGGAGAGGAGTTTAAAGAAACCTGTATGATCTCTTGGCCTTACAACATCATCACAGTTATAAACATGAATTGGTGATGTACTGGAAAGGGATGATTTAATGATGAATGTCTGATTTGCCTCGATTATAGTGCTACTTGGGCAAGGGGATTTCCATATAAAACTCTACTCTGCTCTTTTTGGCTGCCAAGTCCAAGTGTTATTTGAATGGGAGAATAGGACTCAATTTTCCTGTGGGTCCCATAGACATCAGCCAAAAAGTTTCTTGACAAAGGGATCTCTCAAGAGAGGTGCCTCTGATCTTAATGTGATAATGAAACTAGCCAAGGGCTATTTACTCTAATGTTAAATTTCTTAGCTTCAAAACTTCTACTAAACTATTCCCTAAGAGACTCCTTGTCTGGAAGATTAGCTGAGTGTTCAGATCTATTTTTAATTCCATAGCTAGCCTCAGCTATCCCCATCACTGAGATCACTAGTAATTTATCTTTCTTTCCTGTCCCTGTTTCCAACATTCATCCTTCAACTATTTCCTGTTCCATACCCTCCTTTGGTGATTTGCATGATTCCTTTATGCCTACTCTCTACACAATACTAAAGAATTTTATGTTTTTAGGGACATGCAAGATTGAATAGCAACAAGACAGCCAACCTTGGCATCACACATAGCTAGGATTTAATTCATGCTTTTGACTGTGTGACCTTGTGCAATTCACATAAGCTTTCAGTACCTCAAGGAAAGTATAACACTATGAGCTGCAGAGGAGATGCTGATTTGTATTAAAAATAATTATTAATAATAATTAAATATTACCATTATATTAAATTCAATGTTTAGCTTTATTTGATTGCATTGAATACAATTATATTATGTAATAATAAAATTGTTATTAATAAACCAGCAGTTAAATAGTGATTTAGGGTTTACAAATTGTTTTCCATGTCTTCTCATTTTTATTTTCACAACAAACCTGTGAATTAGACTTATTAATTCCATTATGCTGTTGGAGAAACTCAATCTCTTTAGAGAGATTTATACAAGTGAACTTGAACCCTGGGTTACATTCAGAATTCAGAAGAAGCTAGGAAAACTTGTATGAAGTGATGTAGAATGAAGTAAACACAAAAAAGAAGATAATGAACTGCCCGTGGTCACAAGGCCTGAGTCATACTCAGGTCTTCCTGACTGCAAGTGTCCCATTCTTTCCATAGCAAAACCTTGCTGGGTAGGCAGAAGTAATAGTAACTAGAAACATATTAATTGTATTGTTATTGTTGCTCTGTTGTTTTTCAGTCACAAGTAACTCTATGATTTCATTTGGAGTTTTCTTGATAAAGATACTAAACTGGTTTGCCATTTCCTTCTTTAGCTTATTTTACAGATGAGGAAACTGAGACATATGGGGTTAAATGACTTGCCCATGGTCATATAGCTAGTAAGTATCTGAGGCCAGATTTAAATAAAGAGAGATGGATCAACCTTACTCCAGGCCTAGTACTTTATCCAGTATACCACTTGGCAGCCCATTAACAGCATAAATATATAATATATTTAAATATGTGTATATATACACATATATATGCATATACAAACATATGTATATATTATATATCATTTATATTATCATTATATATTATGCTATATAATATATATTATGTATGCATTATATATAATGTATGT
>CM053585.1:429946804-429977066 GCA_028646515.1 Pseudochirops corinnae
ACAAGCCTGGCGCCACAGGCTCCACGTGACCACATTCAACCTATTAGGGAACAGAGTATACTTTCAAATATCCAAGGGTCCTCAGAGTCACGTAGCCACTTTAACAAAGGACCTAGGGGCAGGGAAGATCTTTAGATTCCCATAACAATAGTCAATGTTATATTTTTTTAATATATGAAGTTGTAAGACTGACTATAAGAACATTTATTTATTTTATCCCTGCTGATTTACAGTAGTATGTTTACATACTACTATAGTTGGCTGGCACTAATTCAGGAGAACTTTGGATATTGTTTTAGTGATTGTCTGGTCTTAAGAAATTGATGAAGAAAATGCCAACAATACAGATTAAACTTTAAGGTGTGTCATGTGACTTGAACATTAAGGGTTATGCCATAGGAAAAGCAGATCAGGTACCTTTCATAGCTGTAGCTGGGAAGGGAGAAGGAGGTGTGAATGGTCAAAGATTAAAGGTTTTGTACAAACAAAATTAACAGAACTAGATACATCTAAATTTATTTATGTATATTTGTATCTATATGCACGTTTGCATGTGTACAAACACACTACAATAACATACATTTTGGTATATTTGGTTTCCTTTTTATTTTGATAGTATTTTATTTCATGAATTTACAAGTATTATCCTACAATGGGATCAATATGCTTCATCAGACACTCAAAGGAGTATATGCCACAAAATAGTTTAAGAACTTTTGGACTAAGGTTATAAGTTTCAGAGAAGTTGCTAACTAATATTGGTTGAAGGCGTTTACTAGACAGAAGAAATTATAGGTATGTCCCTATCCCATACTTGCACAGATACTGCTATTGGGTGTTCCTTATAACAAGGGTTGCCTTCAAGACTGAGCGTGCTTGGAGACATATGTTTTCACAAAGAATTCTCTGCACAGCATAGTGTAGAATAGTGTTATGACTATCAGATGGTTCAATTGGTGAAATATTACATACACAGTTAGAATGTATGTGGAATTTTCGAATTTCAGAGTTACAAGGGACCTCAGAGGCCATCTAGTCCAACCCAATCTCAAAAATAATTCTCTTCTTCTGCAACTGAAAACTGTCATGAAGTCTTTGCTTGCAGATTTCTTGGTCTGTTAATTTTTCAGAAATATGCTCTTTGTGTATTTTTTATGACAGTGAGGCAAAACATTTAGAAATAAATTACCGGCATAAAATTTAACTTTGAAGCAGATTGCCACCTATTAAAATATTACAGTGGTTAGCATGATATTCAGATAGAAGCAGTCACCCAGGTATTAGATTTTTTTCTACTTCAGGGTCATTTTGTCTGTATACCATTTGGCTTGATGTAAGGCTTAGAATGTGGGACTCAATTATCTTTTATCTTTATATAGTCACTCATTACATAAATGTGTATCTATGCATGTACACACAGTATACATATATATACACACACACATACATAAGTAACAAATATATTTATATGTACACAAATATACACACATGTAGATGTATGTTTTGTGTGTACATGTGAATACATCTCTCATCCCTATTTTATCCTGTAATTGTGTACAGACATTTATCCACATGCTGGCACATAGATACTGTAGGTAGAAAGATGAGTAGTTAAAGTGGATTAAATGTCAGCCTTTGAGTCAGGAAGGCAACTCTCTTAAGACTCTAAGTTGGAAATTATATGTTCATTTGTCCTTGTGGCATGAATCCGGGGAGTGTCCTCCACTGGTGAACTCACAAGATTAGACAAACACACACACACACACACACACACACACAAAATTTTGAAAATTACATCCTGCATGAGACTGCTAAGATATTATGCTGAATTGAGGGGAGGGAGGGAGTATGATTTTGTTCCTCTAGGATTTTCATGTGATGGTTTAAAAAAGAAGCACCGTGGTTGATAGGAGTAAATATAGTAAGATAGTGCTGTTCATTGAAAGGATCTTATCATCATCATCATCATCCTTATCCTCATCATCATCATCGTCATTGTCATCATCATTATGTCAGCTAGGTGGCATAATGAACAGAGTTCATGCATCTTCATGAATTCTAATCTGGCCTCAGATGCTTGTTACCTGTATGATACTGGGCAAGTCACTTAACGCCATTTCCCTCAGTTCCTCATTTGGAAAAAGAACTGGAGAAGAAAATGGAAGATGGCTCAAATACCTTTGCCACAAAAACAAAACAAAACAAAACAAAACAAAAAGCAAAAATAAAAAACAGAAAAAATGGGGTCATGAAGAGTTAGATACAACCAAATAAAATAGTAAAAAGTATTATTATTGTTTTTAATACGGTTATTATTATTATTATTATCATCATCATCATCATCATCATCATCATCATCATCATCATTCCCATCAGGTCAACTTTACTTATTTCATAAGCTTTAGTTTTCAGTAGCTATAGTTGTTAAGGACAGAAACACTCACTGAAGTAGTTGCCTGGTCACATTTCTACAGGAGTTACTTTCTGGTACAATGCTCGCAGGTTAAAACCAAAAATAATGGTCATAGGGATAGTGATACTCCTTATAGATCCTTGCGTGTCAGTGGGAATAAGTCAGTGGTTGATGCTGGTGGTTGTGATGAAAGTGGATTGTTTCTGCCCTCAGTGATAGTGGGTCAGAGGGAATTTTCCCCTTAGTGATGACTTTGGATCAGGCTAGAAGCAGAACCAATGGCCTTGGGGGTCACTGTTATTCACTGGGCTCTTGGGTTCAAATTTGTGGGCTGTCTTCATCAAGGTCTAAGAGATGGTTTGCAGTCAGCCAAAATTTGAGCTTCCCCAAGGAGATCTCCAACAGATATAGGACTGAGTTCAATAAATTAAAAAAAATAAATAAATTTTTAAAAAATGGAGTAGTTTGTCATTTTCTTTTCTGGCTAATTTTACAGATGAGGAACTGAGGCAAACAATGTTAAGTGACTTGCCTAGGGTCACATTCTGTAACCAGGTTGTACATTCTGTCTTCAATCTCTACCTCAGGGTACCCTGCTACTTCAGCTAGTCTGTCTTGTCTGCTCTGAAGGTGACAGTTGGTTATCTGCTAGTGAGGTTGACTGTCTATCTCAACAATAATTGATTCATGCTATTATGTCTAGTTGATCTCAGCAGAATCAGGGTGGTGATCTGGTGAAGGCTATTCTTTCCAAGGCTTTCAGAACTAGCTATCCAAGACTGGGGTCATTTTGAAGGTCAAATGTGATTACGTAAATAAAGCAATTTGTGAATGCACTTTGTAAAAGTTATGTTAGCTATCATAATTCCTGTAACTATATTGAACATTAACCACCAAAAAATCAATTAATCTACCATAATCCGAACCTATTAAGGATGAGTACTCTCAGTATCTTCCTACTCTACAAAAAAGAGAGCCCATGGCACACTGACCCAGAAATAACAAACACATTTTCTTTGAGAGAGATTTCAGTGTACTCATAGGCCAGGAAGAAATAATTAGCTTAATACAAGTCTATCAATAAAGACGTCTATATAATGCAAAGAAATTTTAAAATAACAGTAATTCCAAATATATGATACATGCAAACAGTTTTGAAAAGAGAATTGTAATGGATTATCAAGAAAGACCTCTTTAATGTCCTTCAGACCTTGCCTTGAGCTCACCAGAGAGTCAAGAAGTGTTCTTTTGCAACTACACAAAGGGGGAGGGACAAATCAGAGCAAATCATCTGCTCTTCTTAGCTAACAAGAAAGAGTAGACTCAAAAGAACAGAAGATTCAAATCTAGATCTTTTTAAGTTCCCCGTATTGCTTCTATTCTAACCAGGTCACATGTTCTCTCTTGCCTGCTCCTTATTTTCTCCCATGTTGGCATAGGTGGTAAGGTCTTATCTTCTATAGTCCAAACTGTGCCAAAACTGAAGGTGGAAATATCTTCCCTTCTCCTGTGAAGGAGTCAGTTTGCATCTTAAGGGATTCTCCAATATTTATGGTAGGAGTTGCCCCATTTCTGTCAATGTGATTCCTTGGCTACAGCAACTGTAAATCAAAGTTTCTGTTCATAACAGAGTAAATCTCTCGATCCAGTCAATCTGAAACTCTTTCCTGAAACATTATTCTGATGGAAATATTAGAAGGATAAGGTACTATCCTCTGCCTTTTGCCTGTAAGTCAACTGGATGGCAGTTGGTAACTTTTACCACAGATGTCTTAGCAGACAAATTCCTAACAGTGGACCTTTGTCACCTCCAAAACATGTTTGTAAAATCAAAATAATATACATTTAATGATGTTAATAAAATAGTAATTTAAAAGTATGTAAGAAATTTTATATGTTTGCCCATTTATTTCTTATGTATCAATTTTCTTAAATATTTTAATATTTTTTATTCCCTGAAAAAGAGTTCCAAAATATTAGCAAGAATCTTAGCAAAACTTTAAGGTATTTTTGGGCACTTCAAGGTGAGCATGCAACATGAATTATATTTTAAGTATAATTAGATAAAAATGAATATGATTATACATGAATGGAACATAATGCAATGAGTATGAATAATTCAAATTATGGTGCTTCTTTTTGTTTTTGGTTCTGTCAGGATATCTTTCCATTTCTTTTCTTTTTTTGCCTCAAGGAACTTCAGCAATTCCAAATATTTCTTGATTTAAAATGATGCCTTGAATCTTGGGGAAACTATAACTTCAACATGTTTAGCAGATGCCATCAAAGTGACTTTTAAGGAAATCAGGGCTTCCCATGACATCATCTCTATAATTAAATTTCTCATTAAATTTCTTGAACAACAGAACTAATAGAAATTGCAATGTGCTTTTCTCTTATCAACTCAGATCTCCTTTAACCAGTTCATGTTTTACCTGAATATAACTTAATTTTCCACAAACTTTCACTGAGTTTCAAAAAGTTAATTGCTTTCCTTGAGAGGGGAGATGATGGGGGACGATGGAGGACAGGTTGAGGGGGATGGTAGTTAGAAGCACACAGTTTTGAAAACGGACAGGGTCAAAGTAGAGAACAGAACAAGTGGGGAGCGGGATAGCATGGAGCGAAATATAGTCAGTCTTTCACAACATGTTTATTGTGGAGATGTGTTGTGTAACTAACATGCACAACCTATATTGAATCACTTATCTTCCCAGTAAGGGTGGGTGACAAGGGAGGAAGGGAAAGAATCTGGAATTCAAAGTTGTAAAATCAAATGTTTAAAATATTATTATTATTATATTATTTTTACATGCAACTGGGGAATAAAATATACAGGTAATGGGGTATGGAGATCCATCTTGCCCTATCAGAAAGTGGGATGAGGGCTTTGGGAGGATATAGGAGACAGCAGATTGGGGTAGGGGATATACAGTGGGATCACTGTTTTGCAATGGTGGGGAGGGGAAGGATGGGGAGAAAATATGTAAATCAAAATCTTGTGGAAATGAATGATTTAGACTAAAAATAAACATAAAATTTAATTTAAAAAAAGTTAATTGCTTTCCTACTTTTGTACTATGCTTTGTGCAAATGCAAGGTTTTTACAACCTGAAAATGAAGACTCTAATTTGTGTAATGTAAATATGTATGCATAATGTACTGAAACATTTAGCTAATCATGTGTTTTGACTATATTATGTCAAGTGCATAGAAATTCAGAAAATCTTGAATTAATTAATATTTTTGTTTGTATTTTTAAAAGATTTCATCTGACCCTGACACTGGATAACTACCTTCTCTATGTAGTGTGTTTGTGTTGGCTTGCTGGTTTGAAATGCAGGCAGCGATGACTCAAAAATCACATTAGTCCTCAGGCTCATGGGGACTTAAGTGTAGAATGGAAGGAACCTCCAATCACGTCATCTCAAAGAATAATACTGAAATAATATGGTACTCTCTAGAAGTAAAGCTGGAGTACAAGTAAGGACATAAATGTGGGTTAGGGTACACCAACTTTTATGGAATTGATTCAAGAGATTCAATTAAAACATAAAAGGTAGAGATTAAAGGTCAAAGACAAAGCAAGACATAATGGAAAATACCTTTCAGTTAATTTTTCAGGTGTATCTGATTCTTTGTGACTCCAGTTTGGCAGAGATGTGGAGTGGTTTGTCATTTCATTCCTCAGTTCATTGCACAAATGAGGAAACTGAGGCAAACAGGGTTAAGTGACTTGCCTGGAGTCACACAGCTAGCAAGTGTCTGAGGCCAGATTTGAATTCAGGAAGAGGAAGCTTCCTCTAGGCCTTGAACACTATCCACTGAGCCACCTAATTGCCCTGGAAATATCTTAGGCAAAAAACAAAGAATAAAACTAATTACTTGTCAATAAAATGAAAATTAGATGAAAAGATAAGAAGTCAAGGTAAGTTGTACTCAGAAATGGCAGAACATTGAAATTAAGAGGCAATAATAATGCCGTTTTTTCTAAAATAACACTCCCAGTGAAAAACACAAATACACAATCTGGTGCAGAGAATAAAGGGCTCAACAGATAGTCAGGAAGGCCTGAGTTCAAATTTGGTCTCAAACACTTACTAGCTGTATGACCCTGGCCAAGGCACTTAACCTCTGTTTGCCTCCATTTCCTTATATACAAAATAGGGAGCATAATAACATTTGCCTCTCAGAGTTGTTGCAAAGATCAAATGAGGCAGCATAGGCATACATAGAACATAATAAATGCTATGTGAATATTAGTTATTATTGATATTATTTTTATTATTATTATTTGTGTTTTGGTGAAGGTCACATATCCTGATAGTTAATGAACATCTTATATTCATTTCTATTCAGCCAACCTATGTGCTTAATTGGTATCACGAGTATTAGACCTTGACTATGAGGGGATGCATGGCTATATCTGCATCCACTGAAAAACTATTTTGCAGTAAAGAAAGGCTAAAGGGGAAGATTCTGAAAGTGCTGGATGGTGGAGAGCAGCTATTTTACACAGAGTTCTCTGACTCTCTCCTTTCCACTTACTGCATTCCATCTAAGCTTCTACTTATATGTTTGTCAATTAATAGAACCTGGTTTCTGTGGTCTTCCAAGCTTTGAAATGTACATTTGTGAAGTTAGATGTGATCGTTTTCTTAGCTTTATGATGAGCAACCAGTCATAAAATAGAGAATTCACATTGTAATCTATCCTGGATCAGTGGTGTCAAGAGAAGGGTTTTTACACAAGATAAGTGTTTCTACCCAACACCAAATATTTCAAATATTTGACATAAAGAGTACCTCTAACTCTTAACCTTCCTTTCACATAATAATCTAGTTACAGAGAGTTGAAGAACATTCTTTGAAAAAAAGACAAAGTTGGAAAATAGAGTTTAAAAAGTTATAAGTAAAAGTTGTAAAAGCAAAACTGGAAAGAATGGCAAATAAAGCTTGGAATTATGCCTTCCCACCTACACTCATATCTATAAGTTTATTTATAGTTCCTATCAAAAGGCTTACTAAATCAATAAAAGAAAATAAAATTTTCCCCCAAAGGCCAATTCAATTTCATACAATATAAAATGTTACAAATATTACACTATCTCCATATATAAATTACTTTAGAATCACTTAATTTTATTGATCATTCAGATATATGCAAACATAATAATGATACAAACATGGATGCAGATTACACAATACCAGAAAATGGCATGGAATGGGGGATTGACTGAACTTTCCAAATGGTATAACTGTCAACAATTTTTTTTTTGCCATCACAAATTCCTTTTTTTGTTCCAAAAAGATGCTTTTTAAATATTTAAATACATCACTAATAAAAAGTAAACCATGATCATATATAAAACTTCTCAAATTTCTAACATCATTCTCATACCTTCACTTTTACTCTCATTAGATGATTTCACTTTGTAGAGAAAATTGTGGTCATGATACATAGTTCCCAAGCCTTACAAAGTCTCCATTCATAGCCCTTCTGCTGATATCAGAAGATTAGATGATAGGGGAGGGAAGGATAGAGGATGGAGTAAAAGAGCATTCAGCTGGGCTATTCCAAATTTGCTTCCAAACAACTCCAAAGCAATGCCTCAAATACAATTCTGGAATAACAGAATTAACAAAAATGAGGTGGAATTATTTTCCTGCTCAAGACAACTTAAGAAAGTGGTTCTCAACCTTCCTAATGCCACTACCCTTTAATACTGGTTTGTGAGTGTATCTGCATGTGGGTGGACCCTCCTTAAGACAGATAGAAGGGAGGTAACCATTAGAAATATGTGTTTTCCAATGGTCTTAGGCGACCCCTGCGACCCCTGGGAAAGGGTTGTTTGACCCCCAAAGGGATTGTGACACACAGGTTGAGAACCGCTGACTTAGGAGATCAGCAAGAAAGGTCTGTCTCCCCAACGTGGTAGTCAGACTCCACAGCATATGCCACTCTGCAGTACCAGATGAAGTCCTTGGAAGTAGCTATATTAGCATCAACAACAGCAGTTTCAGGAACTCAGTCCATGGATAGGGAGATGTCTGACAACTTCTCTGAAGGAGATTGCAGGGAACCCTTTGCTGGCACTGGATTCAAGATTCTGTTGCATTGCCTATATGCAGTTTCTCGTCACAATGCCAGGGACAAAAGGAGCAATAGCAATCATGGCCTCAGTGGAGCTCCTTCCTTATTTTTATTTCCAGGGCAAAAAGGAATGTTTCTGGTCACTAAAGGGGAAGTAGGGACCCAGGTCTCAGTTCCAAGACAGAGGGAAGCATTAGTGATTGTGACTGTAGAAGAGCAAAGGGCCTAGTCCTAGTCCCTGGAACTGGAGGAGAGGCAGCACTGGTGGCTACAGGGGAACAGGGCCTTTTCTGGGTAAAGACAAGAGCACAGGCTAAGAAAGCAATGACCACAGTTCTCCTTACAACATGCCACATAGGAAGCACCAAAAAAATACAAATACACAGAACTAGCTATGGACATAGCATGAAAGGCCTGAAGTTAGTGACTATGACCCCTCCACCTTAGAAAGGAACAATGTCCAACTTTAACATAAATTTTAGCATAAAGTTTAAAATAAAGAAATAAGCACAAAAAAAATAAAAAGGAATCTGACTATAATAAGCTTCTACAGTAACTGGGAAGTTCAAGACAAGAAAAGAGGAAGAAAATTATAAGCCAAGACTCAGATAAAATTGTATGCCAAACACAATCTCAACAAGAATTACTAGAAGAGCTAAAGAACGAGATAAAAACCAAAAACACATATTTTAAAAAATAAAAAGTACTAGGGAGAAAATGGGGAAAGAAATGAGAGCTATGCAAGAAAATTATGGGGGCAGCTAGGTGAATAGAGCAGTGAATAGAGCAATGGCCCTGGAGCCAGGAAGATCTGAGTTCAAATCCGACCTCAGACACTTGACAATTACTAGCCATGTGACCTTGGACAAGTAACTTAATCTCAATTGCTCTGCTTCCCCCACACGAGAAAAGAAAAGAAAATTATGAAAAGAGAATTAATAGCTTGATAAAAGAGGTGCAGAAATTACTGAAGAAAAAATTATTTAAAAATTAGAATTAGGCAAATCAAAAGACTGAAAAAGTAGGAAAAATGTGAAATATTTCATAGGAAAACCAACAGACCTAGAAAATAGATTGAGGAGAGATGATTTTAAAATCATTTAACTACCTGAAAGCCATGATAACAAAAAAGAGCCTAGATACCCTATTTCAAGAAATTGCCAGGGAAAACTATCTAGATGTCTTCAAATCTCAAGGCAAAATAGAAATGGAAAGATTCCACTGATCACTTTCTAAAAGAAATTCCAAAATGGAAATTCCCAGGAAAATTATAGCCAAAATGCAGAGTTTCCAGGTCAAGGAAAAACATTATAAGCGTCCAGAAAAAAACAAACAACAATTCAAATACCATCAGAGTCAGCATCAGAAATTTTAACATCTAGTATTACAAAGGAGTTAGAGTTTAAGATTTGATTTTCTGGAAGACAAAGGAGCTAGGATAACAATTAAGAATAACCTACTCACCAACACTGAATATAATCTTACACAGGAAAAATTAAACATTTAATGAAATAAAGGTTGTTCAAGCATTTCTGACGAAAAGATCAGAGCAAAATAGAAACTGACATTTAAACACAGAATTAAGAGTAGTGTATAAAGGTAAATATGAGTGAGAAGTCATAAAGGATTTTAAAAACTTAAATGGTTTACATTTTCATGTGGGAAAATGATACTAATAACTTTTTTTAAATTCATTTATTTATTTTCTTGTTTACATAATTTCCACGAGATTTCCACAAGAAACTTTTGTGAATTACAAATTTTCTTCCCATCTTTCCCCCACCCACCACTCCAAAACATCCATCACACTGTATAACCCCTCCTCCAATCTGTTCTCTTCTATGTCCTTCACTGTTGCCCCTCTGACTTTCTGGTATGGCAATATAGCTCTCCCAATACTAATAACTCCTGAAAGCATTATATCATTAATGAAGTTAGAAAGAGTCTACTTGGTCAGAGGCCATTGATATGAGTATATTTTGTTGGGATAATCTCAAAAGAAGAATAGAAAGGTAACGAAGGAAGGCACTAAGAGAAAGGGAAGGGAGAGAATTGATGGGGAGATTTTTCTTTCATAAGAGGAACACAGAGGCAATGTGTGGGGGGCTGATAGGAAATGCTTGAACCTCACTATCATCTGAATACTTCAAGAAGGGAAGAGTATATATACACTCACTATTGGGTATAGAAGTTCAACTTTGCCAACATGGAAGTAGGAGGAGAAGGGGCTGACAGAAAGTAAAGGATAAGAAGAGGAGGATAAATTAAGGACAACAGTAGTTAGAAACAAAACTGACTTTCAAGGACAGGAAAAGGTTGAAAAAGAATAGGATACAGGGATATAAACAGTTAGCCATCATAACTGTGAATATGAATGCGATGAACTCATCTATGACACAGTCATTCTCTTATTTCTCATGACAATTTTTCTTGATTCTGCCTTACCATTTGTCATCTTATTTCTAAACAAGGCATCAACATCTATTTTCATTTTTTTCTTATTATACCAGGATCCTAGAATAGTTCTTCAAAAAGAATGTGGTTGAGCAAAAAAACATTTAAATGTATTTTCTTTTCCTTCAAAATATTTCCACTGAAATTATTCTAAAAATATATTTTCCAATACAATCCAATAAACATTTATTGAGTGCCAACTATGTGCAAGGCACTGTAGTAAGTCTTGGGAATGCAATTAATAATAAAGAAAGACAGTACCTGACCTCAAGGAGCTTGCAATCTAATAGGAGAACACAGCACACAAAATGAAGAAAAGCAGATGGGGAGGGGAGTGAGCCAGAAAAGTCCAGTTTCTACCTTCTATAAAGGAAGACATTGGGAGGAGTTTGATGCTTCACTCCCCATTCCTGCAACTGGAGGGGAGAAGAAACAGAGGGTATCAGTTAAGGACTGAGTCAGCAGCTTGATGAAATTAGAGGTGAGAGGCATCTTGTTCTATGGAGGTCAAACCAGGCAGAGCAGATATCTTACATTCTCACTTGTCTTCGTGCTTTTTCTTAAGCTTAAAATGTTTTCCATCTCATTTAAAGCACTCAAGTTGCAGCTTAAGACCATTTTTTTTTTCAGAGATGTCTTCTTTGGATATTCTTATTGTTATATTTTTTTCTCTTTTTTTTTAATTGGACATCAAATAACTTATTGTCTGCACCATATAATTTGACATGTAGTAATAAAGAGTCCCAAATTGCCTTCTAATTGCATTATGTTTCCAATGAGATTGTAAGTACTAATACCAATTACTTCATGTTTGGTGGCTCCTGTACCTGATATGTCTTCTTAGCTTTAGGAGCTCAGGCCCCTTTGACCTAACAACTTCAGGTAGATACCACAAGAGGGGGATAACCATAAGTGAAAGATGACAATTATATATACATATATATATATATATATATATATATACACACATATGTGTGTATATATGCACACACACACATATATGTGTTATATGTATTAGTTTCATATATTGGGGATTTTGTAGTTTTTTACCCCTCAGACGATTTTTCTCATCCCAAAGTCATATGCATATTAACACATTTCAAAAACTAGAAATGCCTTTTAAGGAGAAATAAAAATCCAGAATGGATGCCTATTAGATAGTTCAATTTCAGGAAGCATTCCAAAATCTAGCATCAGAAACGAAACCTAAGATTATCCCACCAGAGAAGCAGCGAAATGATCAAAACAATCACCAATATCCATACCATATGAATATCAAGTTGATCCAAAGAGAAGATAACCCAAGGAGATGAAATGGTGTGATTCTACTGAGTCATAATTTAAAACATGCCTTCATTCACCCATTAAAAGGTTTTGTGGGTAATGTGAGAGATATCCTTTACTAAACCATCATAATTCAGACTTGGCATTTTGCATTGCCCTGGTCACCAAAAGCCTGCTCTAGGTTATGGTTGCATATTTTGGGTACTGATGTGCAGCAGTGATAAAAGCCAGTTACCACATTACCATAAGTTAAGTGTTGTCCTACAGTAGGTTGCTAAATATTAGAAACAGTAAATTTCAAATAATATTATACGGTTAGAATTACAAATTCAATCCTTTTGGTCACTATGCAGCAACTGATCAAAACTTTTACAGAGTCCAAAATCAATTTAGAGTTATGTCTCAGCACAAGATGGTGATAATGTTGAATTTCAATAAGAAATATCAAGATTTTGACATTTTAATTGATTGTCTTTTATAATGTATTGAATACCACAGCATTAAATAGACAAAAGAAAAAGACCTCAGCTGCAAGTATTTTTATTTGATAAGAAAACTGCTAGGGAAAGTGGACAACAGTTCAGCTCTGGGGTTTTGCCTCCCACTTAAGAAAGCAAAGATGACAAAAAATAAAAATGGGTGGCAGAGTTATTAAAAAAAAAAAAAACAGGCACCAACACTGATATGCTTTTAGTGGAGTTGTGAATGGATACAACTATTCTGGTAAGCAATTTACTATCATGCAAAAAAAAGTGACTAAACACTCATGACTTTTGAGTTAACTATCATGTATTCCTCATTCCCCCTCAGTCTTCCCCATCCCACAACCATATCCAATCAGTGGTAGTGTCCTGTCATTTCCTTTTTTGTAACATTTCTTATATATTCTTCTTTCTCTCTCCCAAAGAGTAGTTTTAAGAATATGACTTGGGTTAAATACACAAAGAAAAGGTGCTATCAACTGAAGTTGCCAAGATTAGGAATCAAAGAGGATCAAGCAATCAGCCCCAGTTTTTGGTTCCTGTGAATAAGTGGATTAAGTCTGAATTATCAGTCACAAAGGACCTTAGTATAAATTCAAGAATAACTGTCTGTAATATAAAACTTTATTGACCTGGGGAGAGGAAAAAGAATAGAACTACTATGAAAAATCTAGATATATCCTAACTGGCCAAAGCAGGGCTTATGTCCTGTGCCCTATGCAGTTGGTGGCCTATATGTACTGACTGATGGGAATCCTCCAGCATTTTTCCACTTAAGCTCCTGGAGAGAGATCTGCCTGTAATTGAATATTTAACCTTTATATTATCCTAGTGTGGAAGAAATAGAGTCTCATGAAAAGAATGAGGCTTGAGAAAGCAGAGAATTAGACCCATGTATAAGTATGTCATACACAGCAAGTACAGAAATTGTGACAAGGTTTAGTAGTGTTAACATGCACACTGGATGACCTGGGTGCATGATTGCTATTGCCTCATGAATGCTACCACTGCCTTTCCTCTCATTGTTGCAACCAGGAATGAATTGATAGAGGAATGAATACTTAAATACTGAGATATCAGGATAAAGACTAACCAATGCATGCCGAAAGCAATTGAAACATCACTAGCTGCTAAAAACAGATAAATACAAATTTTTATTGGATTATTGGACAAATGGCTTGTGTATACATCTACATCTGTGAAATGGAAGGAAATAAAGAAGTGGTCAAGGAGAAGGGAATAGAAAAGATCTTCCCTGAAACCAACAAGCTTGGAAACCAAATAAAAATCATACATTATTTATTAATATATTTTAGGTCTTTCCAAAAGCAGAGAAGGAAAACGTGAATCCAGACCAGCTGTAGACCAAAAGAACTTAGCAGTTTCTTGGGGAGGAGCATAGAATTCATGTATTGATTTTCTCATTGTTTCTTTCAGCAAGAAATTTAGGGGGAAAAAATCCTTCCCTGAGAAATATAGCCAAAAACCTAGCAAAAAAAAAAAAAACACATACCTTTTGGGGAAGTCAGAGGGAGTACATGAAAAGGGTGCTGCTGTAACAATTCTATGAAAAGGGAGAAGGACTTCTCTTCTAGCCACAATAATAATACCTACTTACCTACCTACCATAAATAAACTGCTGGTCCTATATAGGTTAAATTCATTAAGCTTCATCTTACTGCCCACAGTTACTTGAACTTAATCTTTGAAATAATTATTCAATGCAGTCAACACAGCTGACCATATCCCTCATTAGTTACCTGAAAAAAACAATGATAGGTATGCAGCACAGTTAATGGATTGCTGGCCAAAAAAAGACTTGATTTCAAATTCTGCCTTAGACAGTTTTTGTTGTTGTTGTAAGTCACACAAAAGCTGTCTGCCTCAGTTTCCTCAACTGTAAAATGGGGATAATAACAGCACCTACTCCCAGGGTTGACATGAGATTAAATGAGATAATATTTATAAAGCACTTAACAGTTTGGCACATAGAAGACACTTAATACATACTTCTTCCCTTCTACCTACCCCTTGTTTTTAGGTTGGGTGCATAGACTTAGTACCTAAGCCTGATATGAAGGTACAGGGAAGTAGTGTGAGTATGAGAAAAAAAAATTATGAAATAGCTAGTGATTATCTCACATTACAACTAGAAAGGAATTTCCTGGTCTTAGTCACTGAGGACAATACACATTTTCCATTTCACAAAGCCTGACAAAAGTAATCCTAAAAATCACAATCTTTGCTTGAGTCCTCCTCTCTTATCCCAATTATTGTTCCCTCTCCCTTTCCAAATTGTTTCAAATTACTATGATTAATAATTAGTATGGATTAGGATAAAAATATGTAACAGCCCTAGCATGATGAATATGATTAGAAGAATCCCATAAGGGAAAAGAAGGGCATTGACAGCTCATGGTTGTCTTTCCTTATGCAAATATTACTAATGGTAATAACTGTTGGGAAGCTATATTTTATGCAACAAACATTCTCCTTTAGATGTTTAAAGCAATGGTCTTTGCAAAACTCCTTATCTTCTTAGACAAGAAATCCAACAGACTATTCTGTACTTTCATGAACTTCTCTCCCAGTAGAATGGGGCAAGAGAATCATGTAGATGAGGTTTGTTACTGGAATATATCATCATAGTTTAAGCTCTTATAACACAGGAAACTCCTTGACAGGCTAGGAAATATAAGGGCATCCACAGGGAATGGTATTATAAAGAAAGGTGATGGAAGGAATAAACTAGAACCAGGGTGGGAGGGGCACTGAAACTGCAATATGTTTTACATCGTCAAGCTAAAAGCATCATCCTCTTTGGGGAAGGAAAGCTCAAGATACACATTCTATATTAATGTACCATGGGATGATGGAAAGAGGAATCCTTGACTGGCATGAGAGGGAGTGATGAAGGGAAAACTAAATTTATCATCTTTAATAAATCTAGCCTTATTGCATTTGAATGGTTTCCTCATCTAGTATAAGGAAGCCTTATGATATCACTTGTTTTCTAGCATAATATTTCTTTGTCTGTACTATGAACTTGTATTATGTGACTGACTTGGTGTTTAAGAAAGCTCCTCTTAACTTTCTCTCGCTATTAATTTCATACACATACATTTGCGTGAGTATGTGTGTATATCCATTCTTTACTTAAATTATAATTCCAATAGACTGTAGAGTTAGAAGAGATTTTAAAACTATAAACTTTTATGCCATAGATAAGAAATAGTCAATGTCTATGACCTCACCAGCAGAGAATTGGAAGGCAGGTAGAGGTCATTCTGACCATCCTTAAAATATATCTCTGTGAATTGAAACACTAATGCATTGTTGGTGGAGTTGTGAACTGATCTAACCATTCTGGAGAGAAATTTGGAACTATGCCCAAAAAAGGCTATAAACTTGTGCATACTTTTTGACCCAGCAATACCACTACTATGTCTGTACCCCAAAGAGATCATAACAAAGGTAAACAGACCTACAAATAAAAAATATTTATAGAAGTTCTTTTTGTGGTGGCAAAGAATTGGAAATTGAGGGGATACCTATAAATTAGAGAATGATTGAACAAGTTGTGGTATATGAATATAGTGAAATTTAATTGTGCTATAAGAAATGATAAGTGGACAGATTTCAGAAAACCTGGAAAGACTTGCATGAACTGATGCTGAGCTAAGTAAGAAGCGCATTATAAACATTAATTATAAACATTAATAGTAACATTGTGCAGTTATCATCTATGATAGATTTAGCTTTTCTCAGGAATACAGTGATCCAAGAGAATTCCAAAAGATTTATAATGAAAAGTGCTGTCCACATCCAGAGAAAGAACTATGGAATCTGAATGCATACGGAAGCACATTATTTTCACTTTTTTGTTTTTGCTGTTGTCTTTCTCATCATTTTTTTCCATTCTGTTCTGATTCTTCTTTCACAACATGACTGCTATGGAAATATGTTTAACATGATTGTACATGTGTAACCTATATCAGATTACTTGCTGTCTTTGGCAGGGAGTAGGAAAGAGAGAGAGGGAGAAAAATTTGTAACACAAAATCTTACAAAGATGAATGTTGAAAATTACCTTTACATGTAATTGGAAAAAAAATAAAATACTATTAAGTGGAAAATAGAATGCTTTCTTCCCCACATATACTTTTTAAACTATTCCCAATAATCCCCTACCCCAACTATGTATTCTAGGCTTGGTGAAACTCGGAAGACTTGATATTCTAGATTTAGATAAGTATTAGGACATTTCAGTTTCAACTCATATCTTCCTTCTGGACTTACAGTCAAAAAACTTCTGTTTCAGTCTCAACTCTTCTACTTGTGATGTTAGGAAACATGACCTAAGGACATGTGACCTCAGGAAAAATCTCAGTCTCTTTTTTTTTAATCTATAAAATGTGAATAATAATCCTTGAATAATATCCTTTCTAGAGGCTTATAAGAGCTGATAAGATTGACTAGGAAAGGTATATGTATCATTTTTTTAAAAAGACAACTAAGCTACTTCTACAAGGTAGCTTTTGGGAAGTTGCTGAAAACATATAAAGACTCATTCTGCACACAAACATTCCCATGTTTCATCCACACAAAAAAACAAACATTAAAAAAACCCTCACTTGAACTTCTATCTCTAATAACTTCCATCACCTATATCTCTTATGCCTTTTGTGCTAAACTCCTTGAAAAGACCACTTTCTCTCAGTTGTCTCTCTTCTTGATCCATCATTATTCAGCTTCAAACCTCATCATTCTACTGAGACTGTTCTTTCCAAAGTTATCACTGCTCTCTTAATTTAAAAATCAAATGGCCTTTTCTCAATCCTCATTCTTCCTGTCTATAACTGTTGACTGTGATGCCAAAGGATTCTTTTCTATTTGATCCTTTCTCCTCTCTAGGTTTTTGGGATACCACTCTCTTCTGGTTCTCCTACTACCTATATATCTCCTCCTACTCAGTTCTTTTGCTGAATTCTTATCCTCTCTCCCTCCCTCCTTTTCTCCCTTGCTTCCTTTCTCCCTTTATCTTCTTCCTTTCCTTCCTTTCCTTCCCTTTCATTCTTTCCCTCCCTAGTGAGTGGAGGAAGTGGGAGAGAAGTACAACCTTGATATTTTTTAAATTAAGGAAAACATCATTTTCTTACAAGGGGTGAAAAGACAGTGAATAGAGGGGGGGAAAAAAATCAGACTCCAAGGGAGGAATAATCCAGCCCACAGAGAGTTAGGTTGGTACTAAAAATAAGTGATACCTCTGCCTGCCTATTCACCAGGTTAGTAGCAAGAAGCATCAGTACACTTACAATAACAAATTCATACAGTCACTCTGAGGATTAAAGGAAATAATGAGTATTCAGATATATACATATATTAATATAAATAGTACTTTCTAGATAAAATTTACAAATTTTAAAGTATACATAGATGTGTATGTTTAATATATATTTGAATGTATATATGCACATACATACATATCTATGTAAGTATATGTATGTATATCCATATGCATGGACAGATAGATAGATTGAGGCAGAGAGAAATACCTTCCAATTTGTAAAACATTATCCTAGAAAGTGGATTTGTGTATTAGTATCCGAGATTGTAAAATCATTAAAGTTTTAAGTATGCTGGGTTTTGTAATGGCAAAAGATATCTCCAAAACGACAGAAGCATTTCAGTCGATAGTGTTGTTGAGGAAGGGTCACAGGATCATAAAGACAAGAGTTGGAAGAGGCTTTAATGAGTATTGAGACCTACTCCTTCATTTTATAGATGAGGAACCAGAGCCCCCAAAATACTAATTGATTCATCTAGGACCTCAAAGCTACTAGGCATCAAATGTAGGATTTGGACTCAGGTTGTCCTGACTCTAAGTCCAGGCCTCTTGCTTGACTCGATAGTCCCTCTGGATCTTGAATGGGTAGAAGATTTAGTGTTTTATTTTGCGACTTGATAATACAATTACATAGATGAATGTTAGCATTTTTTCACAGAAAATTAGATTTAAATGTCACCTTATAGAATGTAAGCATTAAGATAATTCAGTATAATCAGATGGATCCTAAAACTGGATTCCTGCTTTTTTTGATTTCTTAGGCTTTCTGATTTTTTTTTTTAATAATTGACCACAATTGCTGTTAAGGTTTCCCTTGTAATATTTTATTTCCCTATGTTATGTGATTTTCATATGGCTCATTGCAATTACTTACATTGTTCCATATTAGAATTCCCCTTGAGAATTATTTCAAAATGGTTAATTCCAAATTGAATTAGAGATTGATGAATATATCCTTACAACACAAGAAAGTCTCTGTGTAAGATTATATCAGGAAGATGCCTTGGCTTGCTTCCTGTTCCTTTCTTCTGTTGCATTATTATATTGATTTGGATGGTTAGTCTTTCAGGTTAAACACATGTGGATAATAGAAGATAGTTTTGGGTTTTTTAGAGACAGTTGTGATTATTTACAAAGTCATACATTTCACACTTCCCCTTTCATATTTGTGTAAGCAACATTTGTATAAAGAAAAAGAATTTACAACTAAAAATTAACATGGTAGACAAATATGCAATTTGTTCAAAAAGTTACTTCTTTTGCTTTGGAGTTAAAAAATCCTGGGTTTTTATTTGCATCATAAATGACCTTTAGAGTTTAGAAAAATCAGCTCCTGAAAATTGTAAAAATTAATACTTAAATACCTTTCCTTTCTGTTTACTCTGTAATGTTCATCTGTATGCTTCAAAAATGTTATGGCAAAAATGTATTATTTATCCAGAAAGTGTTTCTTTGGTTTCTTTGTTTCAATGCATGTTTTAAGTGGAGTGAATACTTGCCAAAAATATTTCAGTGCAAATATTTAACAATAGGGAAAATCCTATAGTGATATTTTGAACTTGGTTTCATTTTTTAATCTTTTCTCTATTCACTGTAACTAATCTACTGCCATGTTATTTTAAAATCTAGGCCCATTTTTGAAACATTGACAAGATGGACCTCCTGCCTAAAGCTAGATTATCCTGGCAAAGAAAGCACAATAAAGTCTTAGGCTTTTGCAACATGTTTTCCTTTCTTTAAAAAACTGGGTATTTATTGGTCAATAAAAGTGGATGTAAGAAAAAAATGAAAAAAAAATAAATTAAGACGCTGGTTTGTTATATTACATTACCTGATAGCAACCTAATATGATTGGCCATTTTTAATATGTGAATTTTTTTCTATTTTGGACTTAGTAAGTCTATAAAACTTGTTCTGTAGCTGTATAACTTTTTACTGGTTTTATTTTTCCTCCATAAACTTCAATAAAAGTGTACTTACATCTTTTAACTTTTACTAAGATATTTTTACACCCTCCAAAAAAAATATTTCAAAAAGTAAGATAGCATTATGTTCGGGGGTATAATATTTTGTATTTATTTTGAATGGAAGTCCTGTTGTGGTTTCCAAATAGGGTCATATCAATTCCATAAAATAGAAACTTAGGACAAAATTATAGTTTTTCCTTTTATTCCTCATACATTACCAAGTGAACATTTTCTAGTTATCCAGCAAACATTGAATATACTTTTCTCTCTTATATAAGATCACAGATTTAGAATGGCTAGGTATCTTAGTGGCTGTCTAATCCAGTCATTTCACTTCATAGATGAGGAAGCAGAGGTATTATTTTTATGGTGAATATCCAGCAGAGAGAGAGCTACTTATGATTTTATTTATTGGGTGCTTATATAACTGCAAACAATATATTCCTTTCCCCACTGCTGCCTCTTGCATTTATTGGACTTATCCTTGAAGTCCCAGCTCAATGATCAATTCCTTAGTGAATCCTTCTCTTATCCACATCCTTACTACCAATTGGGAATTGCCACTTTCAGATGATTCTCATAGAATTATGTACTTTCTAAGTTCTGTTTTGTATGGTTATTTGTCTATTTTGTTGTCAAATCCATGAGATGATCATAAGTATGTTAAGATCAGGGACAGTGCTTTGTCTTTGTATCTCATTTATTAGTTAGCATATTATAAATGTTTTTAAATGATATTAAATAAGTGAATGTAGTAAAAAAAAATCTTGTCATAAGATAGTAATGGTTTACATTTATAGAACATTTTACCTTGTACACAGTGCTTTCTTTCATAATATCTAAAATCATCAAAATACTGCAAATATTACGTTCATTCAACAGGTAAAGAATCAGAAACCCACAAACTCCTTAATTATTCTCTTCCATAAATACAGCAAAGGGAAGAGCTAGAAATCAAACCCAGGTAACCTGACCCCAAATCCAGTCATCTTTCTACTATGACAAATTGCCTTTCAAGTTAAGTATATATGAAATATATTTAAACATTTCATTAACATATTTAAATGTCAGGATGAGAAACAATCCAGAAGACACAAAAAGGAACATATAAGCGGTGACATATTCATGTTTTTTGGGGGGAGAGTTTCATTTGAGATTGAAACTTTTGTCCCATTAAAATTTATTTTAAAAAAGCATAATGAAGCATAAGATCATAGCAATATTAGAATGTAAACAAACAAAGAGAACGCTAAATAGAAAGCTCTATAGATTTTTTTTAACCAACAGGCCTTTGGAATTCATTTTGAAAGCTAAGACATGCTTTGTAATAAACTCTGAAATATAGATGATTATTCTGCAAGCATATGAAAAGAAGGAAATTCCATAGATCTGAAAACAGATTGTACTTCCTGCCCTCCCCCCTATAAATAAAATGTTAGAATTTGTAGAAACAGACCTTCATCTGGCCTTAATTGACCTTGACTGTCATGGGATGGCACAACATACTTGAGATTACAAGGTCTAGGTCTGTGATGAAGCCAAAAACCACTGTGAACTTTGGAAAGGCCTCATAATTGGTTAGGTTTCAACATTAGTCACTTGTACAGGGATGTACGAATAACCAAATATGATACAAGGATGGTATTGTAATGTGCAAAAATGAATCCAGGAAAACTTGTGTGAGCTAAACAAATGTGACAACTGGTCAAAAGAATTAATTGGCCATGACTTCAGAATTTTCCACTGATTTGAATTTAGATACCCAGACATTTTGGAACTCTTCACTTAATAGGTATTTGAGAAATGGTGAATTCAGTTGAAACACACACACACGCACACACAAACACACACACACACACATTAACACACTTTAAATCAGATATAATACAACCTAGACTCACTAGAGTTTTTTTTTTAAAAAGTGCTCAGATTCAAAACAAAGAACAGGCTTGGAGAGAAATCTACTAACAGGGATACTGATGCCAAATGTATAGATACAGAGCTACTTATGGTCATTATACTTTTAGACCTGGTGAAACAAATGATTCTTAGTCACTTATCTATGCAAAAGAAGTGGAAAAGGAAACATAGAAAACATCCATCCCTAAGAAGATAAAAGGGAAAGATCTCAAAGAAGAAAATCAAAATAAACAAACAAAAAAAGCCAATGTAACAGCATTTGTAGTAGTAGTAGTAGTAGTAGTAGTAGTAGTAGTAGTAGGAGAAGTAGCAGTAGTAGTAGTAGTAGTAGAAGTAGCAGTAGTAGTAGTAGTAGTAGTAGTAGAAGTAGCAGTAGTAGTAGTAGTAGTAGTAGTAGTAGTAGTAGTAATAGTAGTAGTAGAAGTAGCAGTAGTAGTAGTAGTAGTAGTAGTAGTAGTAGTAGTAGTAGTAGTAGTAGTAGTAATAGTGGTAATAATAGCAGGAGTAGCAGCAGCAGGAGCAGTAGCAAAGAATTGAGAACTCTGGCTATGAATTTGGAGGACTGGGGTTCGAATTAGATCTCTGCAACTTAGTACCTATGTGAACTTGGGCAAGCCACTTTCTGAGTCTGTTTCCTCTTATGTAAAATGAGGGATTAGACTAGATCACTGTTGAGTCCCTTCTAGCTCCAAATCTGTGATACCATGGATAACAATTGATTCGGAAAATACCTAAGCAAATTGTAGTATATAACAGAACAGAATGTGGCTGTATAAATAAGAAATGATAATAATGAAAAATTTGGGATAGGTTCATTTGTATGAAGAAATGGAACAAAGGAAGAGAATAACAAGTATGACAAAAGAAAACAACATTGAGAGACTTGAGAACTCTAAGACTAGTTGCTATTTCAAAGACTCCCACCTCTGCTAAAATTGGTGGTAGATTAGAAGTGTGGGATGAGGCATACATGGTCAGACATGGACATCATATCTATTTGCTTTGCTTAATTAAATTATGTTATAAGAAAGGATTTTATTGAATTTATGGGATGTAGGAAGGTAGTGGTTGGAAACTCAAAGTGATCTTAAAAATCAACATAAAACTTTTTTATAAATGATAATGTGAAAGTCCATTCCTGGCCAACTTGAGGGAAGCATAAGACCTGAAGTTTTCTAAAATGAGGTCCACAGAATCCTAAGGGGACCATAGGTAGATTGCAGGTGGTTCTTAAACTTGGATGGGAAAAATATGCCGTTATTTTTACTTACTTTTGTTTTATTTTATTTTGTGTATTTTAAAATGTTCTGAGGAGCTCATAGGTTTTACCAGAGAGGTCTTTGACCAAAAAAAAAAAAATGTTCAGAATCCTGCATTTGATGAATACAGTGCTGCTCCTTTGATTTGTAGAAGAAAACAATATCAGAGTTCCATTTATCAACTTTGACTTCAACATGTTTATTTTATTACACATTTTAATAAAATAAAAACACTTTTTATTTAGCCCTTTCTCATGTCAGTTAATTTATTTTCTCATTTATTAGTCATGAACTACATAGTAGGCAATCAGAATTCAAAGACACTTACATTTCCTAAGTATGTCCACAATTCCATGTTTTTAGCTGATTCCTTAGAAATTGCTTGCTCACAAACACCTGACCATTTTGATTAATTTTGGCCCCATCTATTGCACTTTATGCTCATATTAATGTGTATGATTAACGTAATGAATTAGCAAATTTCTCCTAATATACTAGTTTTCTCCAACATATTATTCAATTCCCAGTGTCTCCTTTTGACTCTCCCTGAAGGGGCTTAGAATTGCCCTATAAAGGGAAAACTCTGTACCATCTCTTATGCCTCTGATGTTTTAAGTTCATTAAATCAGGACAAATTTATACCAATGGAGAGTGAATACAATTTGATTTTTTACTTCCTATGTAATGTGAAATACTTTGTTTCAATAGGCATATTTCTTTATTCCATGTTTTATCCCCTTTCCTATAAAATAATAATATTTACTAAATGCCTTTGAAACTCGTTAAAGAGAAACAATGACATGTAGATGGTATTTTTTCATCCGTTCTCCCTCCTGGTTGGTATTACCCTTGACTATGGGGGAGAATAATATGACAGCTGATAGATGTCTATCCTATATCATAATAAGACTATTGTAACAAAGGTAAAGCTAAGATCACTTTACACTTCAATGAACTCCTCTCTCTTAAAAAAGACAAATTTAATATTGATAAGAGAAAATGCAAAACTCATCTGCCACTAAATGAATGCTCATGAAAAATTTCAAATAAAAGATCTTAGGAGATCTATTCAATTGGCTTTTTAATAGATCATCTGACCTTGTCATTGCCAAGTTACCAGAAATCCTGAAAGGTTCTTAGATTAAGAATAAGGAGTTTTAATGATTGCAATTGTCAATTGATTTATGTTCTACTTTTAGTCAACTACCTCTTCCCTTTTTAGGGTCATGAAAAGGAACTTACAAGAATCTCTATCTAACTCTATATCAGTCCACCCAGAATTCTGATTTTCAGCACTTGGACAAAATCTTTGTTCAGTTACCTAGCAACTTGAACAAGGACAACAGATAAGACCAAAGAATGTCTGTCAGCAGCCAGGCCCAGGACAGGTCATTTTTTTTTTCCAGAGTGCCTATTGCCAAAAACAGAATCAGACACTTTGAATAAAGAATTTGGCTTTGCTTAAAAACATAACAGCTACTTGACTGAAGCACTACATTTTTCTTCTTCTTATCAGGAACTTACTCAAGATTACTGTGAAGGACAAGGGGATTTTGCTTACAAATCAGATGATGTAACTGCTATAATAACACCTTGCCTGTAAAAGAATTTTTGCATAATCTTTGTTTCTCTGTTCATAATATGGTATAATAGGATCATTAATTTGGTAGTAGAATGGACCTCAGGGTTCATCTAGTTCAAATTTCTCATTTTACAGATGGGGGACCTGAGGCCTAGAGAGGTTATGTACTAATCCAAAATTATAAATGCAAGTGAAATTTCCACCATTCAAAAAAAAGGCATTTGCCTCCACTTTTTTTAATAGATATCCTCCATATTGATTGAAAAGTTTGGAAGGCAAGACTTGTTTTTTATTTAGGGGATGGGGGAATTTATCCAAAATAGGATGTTGAGAAATCAACACAGATGATGAAAATATATTTAAAAGTATTTTCAAGATTCAAATTCAATTTTATAACAAATATTAATCAATAATCATGTGAATAAATATGCTATCAGAATCTTTGAAAGCCCATAAAAGCCTTAAACATATAGGAATTTGGGGAATGATTAATGACAGTACAAAAACATTTCTTTCTTCAATAGATTATAAATTTAGCAGACCAGTGTCATTGCAGATCTGACAAAACCCTTCCAATATATCCAACGTGACAAGAGTATCACACATATTTAATTGGTTGTCCGTAAAGCTCAAATGAAAGAGCTGTATGGGGACTTCTATGCCTTGTCTTACCTCTCCTTATAATTCTCCTTTTCTGGATCACCTTCCATATCATTAATTTTAATGGTGGCATACAGCAAAGCTTGGTCCTAGGCCCCATTTTATTGTCTCTCTCTATATTTTCTCTCTTGAGCCCACATGATTTTAGGCAAATAAGTCTCAAATCAATTTATCTGGCCCTGGTCTCTCTTTAGAGTTTTAGTGTTGTATCATTATCTGTTGAACTTTTTAAACTAAGGTGTCACAGAGGCATCTCAATTTCAACATTAATAAAACAGTAGTTTTTTGGTTTTTTTTCTCCTGTAAATTCTTTGTCTTCTGAATTTCCTTGTCATGATCAAGGAGACCACCAACAAACTCAGCATCATAAGGTCAGTGTCATTTTCTATTCCTTACTCTCACTCACTTATCTATCCAATCAGTTGCCAAATCTTGCTATTTCTATCTCCACCTCTCTCACATCCATTCCTTCTCCACACATGCAGCTACCACCCTAATTAAGACCTCTTCATTTCTGGTTTGGACTAAGCCAGACTCCTGGGTTTTGTTTTGTTTTGTTTTTGCTTGTTGTTTTTTTTTTTTTTCCCCTGTCAAGTCCTCTCCTCATTCTAATCATTTCTTTACACATTTGCCAGAGTGTGCTTTTTTAACACCTAAAACTTTGGTCTGACCATATCACTCCTCTGTTGATCAACTCCACTGATGTCCTGGAACTTCTAAAATCAATAACAAATTAATTTTAAACTTTCAACTGTACTAAAACTTATAAGACACCCTGTATAAACTTCTTTATTAAGCATTTAACATCCTTCATAACTTAGTTCCAATCTACCTGTCTACTTATTACCTTAATATTCTCTTTTAAGAATACTGTGGTCCTGCCAAATAGGCCTTCCTAGTTTTCCCATGACACAGAAATCTATGTCCAATTTTTTTTTTGTTTATCAGAGCAGTTCCTTAAATTTATCTCCTCACCACAAACTCTTAGAATCTTTAGATTTCTTCAAGATTCAGTTGATATATGAAGTTCCACATAAAAGCTTTTCTGATTGCACTAGAAACTAATATCATTCTCTCAAATTATCTGGTATCAATTTTATTTTTTTCTATATGTTTACACATTGGGTCCACTGGCTAGATCATATACTCCTTGAGGGTACAGACTGCTTCACTTTTGACAATGTATAGCCAGTGTGTAGTACAGTACTTGGTTATGATTTAAAACAATTGCTGATAGATTGATAGATAGCTCATAAATATTGCCTCTTTGATTAGCCTTTCCTAATCCTCATCAAGGATTTGTGATATCTCCCTCTTCTGAAACTCTTGTTCATATTTCTCTAAAGCATTTATTACTCCTTCATTGAATTATAATTATGAATTTGTCTTCCTCCTACTCCCTACAGATTATAAGAACTTTGAGATATAGGACTAGAAATTTGTCTACTTTGCTATCATTATTGTCACCAAATATGATGCTATGGTATGTGTGTGTACATGTATGTTTATGTGTACATATATATACACATATATATGTGTGTAAGCATGTGTGCACATATATCTTTATATGTATGTGTATACATACAGAAATATGCATGTATACATGTTCATGAATTTGTGTATATGTGTGTATTATATATATAATGTACTTACTAAACATTTTTTAAATCAATTGAAGAAAAATGGACTTGAGAAAACTCAGCAATAATTTGAGAACATTTGTGAAATCAATATTTTTTAAAATGGAAATTATAATAGGGTTCAGGAGGACTCAGTTCTGTCAGCTTCAAGTTATTTATTAAATACTATTTATTGTAGAATCTAGATAATCTATTGTCACTGACTGGGAAGTCTTCCAGTATGAATTTTCTTCAAGGAAATAGCAATAAGAAACCATTCTAGTTAAATCATGAGCATTACTGACACCAAAATACTAGCTTCCAAAAAAATTAGACCTTAAGACAATCCCATATTGAATCATTTAATTTCAATCCTTCACTTTTCCCAAATTCTTACTTTATTTTTCTTTACTTTTTCTTCCAAGAATTAAATTTTATCTTGAAACATAAAAATAGAAATTCTTGTTTTTTTTAAATATGTGACCAGTTTGATGCATTATCATGTATAAAGAACTATAAGACCAGTGGGGCTGGACCCTTACTGTGAGAAGAGGATTCATACATAATACATAATAAATCTAGAAAGGTAGAGGGCATGTTGCACAGAACTACCTAAGCGAAGAATTTATATTTGATTACCAAAGTAATAAGGGGCCATTGAGACTAATTGAGTAGTAAAGTGATTGGTTTGGTTCTGAGCTTTAGGAAAAGCACTGTAGTCACTGTGTAAAGGATGGAATGGAGTGAACAAGGCTTTGGGACAGGGAGACTGAGTAAGGGGCTATTATAATACCACAGGAAAAAGATAGGAGAGATTGAACTAGGGTAGTGACTGCATTTTTGGAGATCAGGTGACATTTAAATGATGTAGAGGTCAAAATATCACATTTTGACAAGTAATTAGACATATGGAGTTAATAAATTTGAATACTTCCAGATAGCAATGAGATTGAGAATTTGATTGAGAGGAAGGATGGTCATGCTGTCAACAGTAATAGGGAAGTTTGAAAGAGGAAGTAGATGTGGGAGTAAAGGCAATATGTTAAATTTGGGATATATTGAATAGAGAAGTCTTTGAGACATCCAATTCAAAATGTCTGATAATAATTTGGTGAAGTCGTACTAGAGCCTAAGAGAGACCGGGGCTCAAAATATAGACCCAAGAAGCATCAATATAAAGAAGATAATTAAACACATGTGAACTGAAGAGTTCACCAAAGGAGATTATAGAGAGAAAAAAGAAAGCTACTGGAGAGATATCATATCTTCTTGCTGGGGATCAGGAAAGATTTAATCAAGGAGGAAATATTTAATAAATCAATCAGTAATTATTTTAAAGTAGTACTAAACACTGTACTAAATACTGGTATATGCAAATTAGGGGGCATATTGTCACCACTTTTTGATATTTTTGATTTTTTTCAAGACACCTCAAATTACATCCTGTAAAGGAAACCTTCCTACTCTCTCTATCTACCCCCACCCCCATCATGTGAATCCTTTGTTTTAAGTTTCCATCTACTATTTATCTATTATGAATATACTCCCTTATTTGAATTTTTCCTTTATTATTATGTAAGCAGTATGAGGACAGGGGCTTCTTTTGTTTTTCCTTTCTTCATAACTCCAGCACTTAGCCCAGTACGGAACAAATGCGTAATAAATGTTTGGTGATTGATTGATTGTGATTGAGCAAACTGAAATGGAAAAGAACTGTCAGATGATAGGAAGGGAACCAAGAGATGAGAGAGTATACAGGAAAAGATATTGATCAAGTGTCAAAGGAAGTGAGGATGGATAGGATGGGGCTCAAGTAAAAGATCATCAGATTCAGCAATTAAAGACATCACTGATAATTTCAGAAAGAGTAGATTCAGTTGAATGATGAGATCATAAATCACACTGTATGAGGATTCATTGGGGAAAAATGGAAACTATGACTATTTAGGTGTTTTAATTATAAAATATAATCTAAGTTCTTAAGGGACTGATGCTTCAGAGTGATTCCCAAAAGCAATTCTTGTTTCTGCTCTCAGTAAGTCATCAGTAACAGCTCCCTGCATTGTTAGATTTCAGCTGCTGTTGGTGGCAGTAGATCCACAAAGATAAAATAGTTCACAGCAATTTGTAGAACCTTTGGTGAAATTGAAAGCGTCTCTCATTTCCTAAATGAAATGTAATAGATATGGGGCTGGACTTGTAATCAAGAGACCAGAGTTTAAAATTTCACTAATAACTTTTGTTAGCTCTGTGATAATAGATAAATCATCTCTCTTAGACAACTATGTGGCAAATAAGTATCTTCCAGTTTTCCATTTAGGATTCTAAGGTTTTATGAACACTTGAGTTTCCGGTTTTTTTTTTTAAACTTTATTTTAGTTTACATTGTTCATTTCAACAAGATTTTGAGTTACATATTTTTTCCCATCTTTCCCCTACCCACCATCCCAAAACAGCCATCCCAGTGTATCCCCCCTTCCCCAGTCTATTCTCTCCTATGTCTTCCCTCATCACCCCTCTGACTTTTCGGTAGGGCAAGATGGATCTCCCAACCACAGTGCCTGTGTATCTTAAGTTCCAGTTGGATGTAGCTAATAATAATAATAATTTCATATATAGATATATAGATATATATTTATAACATTTGATTATAGAATTTTAGATTCTAGATTCTTTCTCTTCCTCCCTCGTCACCAACCCCCACTGGAAGGACAAGCAATCAAATACAGGCTGAACCTGTGAAATTACGCAGAACCTCTCCATAGTGAGCACACTGTGAGAATCTGATTAATTGTCCCTTCTTCCTATCCTGCCCCCCCAACCACTCTCCACCCAGTCCCTGTCCCTCTACAGAAATATGAACATTCATCAGCCCTTCCCCCCACCGTCGCCTCCCCTCCTTCATAGTACCTCTCATACCCCTTCCCCCTACTCTTCTATGTGACAAGATGCCCCGTTTAGAGTTTATGTCATTCCTTCCCTAAGCCAAATTCCGTGAGAGTAAGGTTGACTCTTTCCCTTTTGTCTTCCTATTCTCCCCCTCTATTGTAACAATTATCTCTTGCCTCTTCCATGAGATGCTCAAACCCATTCTGACTCTCCCTGTCTCCTCTCTATCTAATCCTCTCTCACCTCAGAATTTCACCATTTGGAATACTATTCCTCCCTGTTCAATTGATCCT
>CM053585.1:429984632-429998380 GCA_028646515.1 Pseudochirops corinnae
GAAGAGGCAAGGGATAACTGTTAGAAGGGAGGGGAAGAACAGGAAGGCAAAAAGGCAATGGGTCAACCTTATTCTCATTGAATTTGGCTTAGGAAAGGAATGACATACACTCTAAATTGGGTATCTTGCCCTACAAGAGAGTAGAGGGAATGGGGATGACAGGGGACATGATGGAGGGGAGGGCGGGGGGGGGGTTGTTAGAAGCACACACCCAAGGGACAGGGAAAAAGTAGAGAATAGAATGCGGGTGTGGGATAGGAAGGAGGGAAATATAGTCAGTCTTTCACAATATGTCCATTGCGGAGTTGTTCTGCGTAACTACACATGTACAGCCTGTATTATATTGCTTGTCTTTTTGCTTAGAGTGGGTGATGAGGGAGGAAGAGAAAGAATCTTGAATTTAAAGTTCTATAATCAATTGTTAATATTATATATGTATATATATATATATTTAATATATATATGTATAATACACACACACACACACACACACACACACACACATATATATATATATATAAAATTATCATTATTATTTACATGCAACTGGGAATTAAGATATATAGGCACTGGGGTAGGGAGATACATCTTGCCCTAAGGAAAGTCAGTGGGGTGATGGGGGAGGATATAGGAGAGAACAGATTCGGGGAGAGGGTATACAGTGGGATTACTGCTTTGGGGTGGTGGGTAGGGGAAAGATGGGGAGAAAATTTGTAACTCAAAATCTTGCAGAAAAGGAATGATGCAAACTAAAAATAAACAAAAGTTAATTAAAAAACAAAACAAAAACAAAAATGACATAGTGGCTTAAATAAACAAAATTTAAAAATAAATAAATAAAAAATAAAAAATTTGTATGTATCTTTGTATATCATCTTCTGCTATTTGATATAATTGTTTACCCTTTTAAGGCCATTTTGGATAATAACCTTTTCATCAAAGGTGTTAACTCTGACTCTCAGCTGTGACTTTAAAAATTTTATAAGCATACCATCTGTGCCATTCTCCAAATCATTGTTAAATATGTTAAGCATCGTAGGTCCAAGTATAGGTTCATAAGCCAGCCCTTTAAGTACAGACCTTCTAAGATGACATTAAACAATGAATGACTAATCACTAGTTCTGAACATGAAATCTACTGTGGATCTAAAGAGCAGTGATTACTTCTATCATTATAAAATTCTTTCCTGGTTCTTTTTCCTTCTTTTAGTTGTTCTGCCTTGCTAGACCATTATTGCCTTCCCGCTTAACATGTATAGTCCCTAAGAAGAATGTCATGAACACTCTTCTAAATATTCATATGTTGTCCTTCTCTCTGTCTCTCTGTCTCTCTGTCTCTCTCTGTCTCTCTCTCTCTGTTTGTCTCTTAAACTTTCCCTTCCAACCCCTCCCTCCTTCCCTCTCTCTCCTTCTCCCTGTCCTACCCCTTCATTCAATTTCAAATATTTTAATTTATTAGTAATATACCTCTAGAACTCTCAGCTGTCATTGCCAAATTCCTTCAGGGCTTCTCCCATATGAAGATATGACTATCAAATTCCAGGTTATAAATATATAACTTATCTTCCACTCTCACCACCTATGCACACACATACACACACATACACATGCATGCACACATGCATGCACACGAGCTCAAAAAAAATCCTTTCCCTTACAAACTTCCTTTTTTTGATGTTGTGAATACTATCATTCTAACAGTCACTAAAGTTTGTGATGTCAGAGTAATATTTTATACTTCCCATTCCCTCACCCTTTTACCAAAGGTCTTGTTGATTTCAGCTACACAAAATCTCTTGGATATATCCTCTTCTCTTCACCAATGCAACCAGCTCAATTATTTCAATTCTTATCACTTTTTCTTTTAGTATTGTAATAGCCTCCTTATTTTCTGCTTCTTTGCTTCATCCTCTCCAATAAATCCTCAAAACAGCTGTCACAGTAATCTTCTTAAAGCACATGTCTAGTCATGTCACTCCTGTACTCAGAAATCTTCAGTGATTTCCTTTGCCTCTAGGACAAAACACAAATTCCTTAGCCTGGCATTTAAAGCCCGTCATTTATTACTCCTCTCACGCATTCTACATTCCAGCTGAAGTGGACTACCAGGTGTTCCTGAAATGCCATCTACCCTTTCTTGTATTCATGCCTTTGCCTAAGTACTCCCTTGAATAGGATGTATTCCATTCTCAACTTGTCCTTATAGAATCCTTTTCTTCATCTCAGTAGAGGTGTCACTTCCTATTTTAAGCTCTTTCCCATCATCTCAACTGTTATCATTCTTGTTTTTTCATTCCCACACACCATTGACTTAATGTTATGAGTGCCTTATTTCTCCAGTAGATGTTCTCCTTGAATATCCTGACAGGGCCTGCCTCATGTTTCTCTTTGACTTTTTGTGCCTTGCTTAATCTTTGTTTGGACTGAATTATTAACCATTATTGTTGAATTATTTTATAAATGACATAGTATAATAATGTAAACTAATTATATAGATTGTCAATTAAAATCAACTAATATTTATTAAGCACTTAATATGTGCCAGACACTGTGCTAAGCACTAGAGATACACATAGAAACAAAAAGAAAGATGGCCCCTAACCTCAAGACAACACACAGAACAAAATTGTAAAGGTACGTGTAAGTTTGGAAAGAGGAAGCACTCTTACAGGGGCATGATGGAAAAAGAAATTCAAAATCCAGCTAAATGAACCAGTTCAAAAAGCTCCATTAATTTATTAAAGAGCCTGGTTATATTTTCTATTATGGTTTTATAATCCTAGTTCTTAGAATATGATTTTAAAATCAGATTGTATATGTCTATAATGACTTTCTGAGTTCAAGAAGCTTGGAATTCAACCTAAAATTTCAATAATCCTTCTCTGAAGGTTAAATTGTTATACCCACCTCCTTTTTTAATTCAGTATATATTCACTGAAGAGCACCTCCCAAACCTGGAATGCACATGAGCAGCTTTACAAAAAAAAATATATATACATATATATATATATATATATATATATGTGTATATATATATATATATATATATATATATATATATACATATATATGAAATATTAAAACTCTGAAAAGAGGGTGGAAGCCTTGCCTGGACCACCTCATTCATAATAATTCTGGCAATATTTTGTTCCATCCATGCCAGATAATCACAAGGCCACATCAGACTTTAGAAGTTTTATTTGTTGCCAGAAACAAAAAAGCTATAGGAAGAGCATAAAATCCTTCCTTTATTTGCAAAATGGTAAAATATGTTTGGAAAACTTTTCCATGACACATTTGTCCTCAAGTACATATTTAATTATAACTTTTAACATAAATTAAGTATCATTTAGTGTAATAGATTTAGTTCATCATATATTAAGTACTTTTCCAACCTTCAGTAAAAATAATTACATTGCTTAGTACATAGTCAGATAGAGCCATTTAACAAAAATTGTGCTCAAGAAATATCTGCACAAAAGATATATCTGTAATAACATTGGCAATGACTTTGAATTTATTTTGAGTTGGGTTTATCATTGTCTCCTGGATTTCAAAATACACTATTTTACTCCTTCTAAATTTGCCTTTGCAATTTTAAAAATATTAAACTCAAAAACCAAATATAATCTTGAATTCTATTTACAGATATTTAGTCAACAAACATTCATTCATGAAACACAAGAATCTTAATTTGAAGTCCGTGAGAATGAAAGCACTTTTCCTGATCTTCTGCATCTTTGTTTTATGTGTTGGTTGATACCTATAATCAAGATTGTTAAAATTATGAAAATTTAGATGGCTGGCTCAAAAGATGGTGGGAAGATGTATACACAGGCTACAACATGTTGCCAGTGTTAACATATGTATAACAAGCTCTATAGAAGTTATGATCCTGGAAATGAATGACTAGGAAAGTAAATGAATATATTAGTTAGCAAGAGCATGGATAACAATTGGACGTCCTGAAAGTCACCTGAATGGGCACAGAGGAAACAAAAAAATACTAGGAGGAATGCCTTGAGTATGTTGAGTAAATCATCTATGGAGGATTTGAAGAGAAGATAAATGAGAATAGCACATAAGGAGTCAATGTCTTGAGATCTGTACCATTGCTAACAGTACTCAAAATCAATGTTACAACGAATCTATTGAAGTATTGAGATAAATGATATATGGTTTTATTACAGAGAAGAATTCAAAGTGTACAAGCTCCCTCTACCAATTGAAGCTCCCAACTCCTAACTCTATGACTTGTAGTTAAATTCTAGGAGTTTCCTTTGGCACATAGAGTTGACATGCCCAGGGTCAAAACTGAAGTAAATCATATGTATCTATGCCTATGGCTATGTCTGGTCTATGATTGTCCCCATCTATAGTATTAATTGCTATATCTACACTTATATCTAGCTATTGAAGAAAATTATTATTGTGCTGTATTATTTAATAACCAATATTATTCTGTGATTCATTCTTTATCTTATTTTTGTCAGACCCCACGTTTGAAAGGCAGGCAGTTTTGGAAGGACAAGATATAGTAATGTGATAACTCCCACTAAAAAACATTAACTGATCTCCTCATTAAAATGTCTACCAATTGGAATTGCCTTGACTTTTCCAGGAAAGGTCCAAATGATGTACCATCAGGCTAATAAGAAGCAAAACACACCCAGGTTTTAAAAGACTTTGATGACTCACCCTGGGTCTTTGGCATAAATGGAGGCAAGACAGAACTTTCTTTGTTGTTGTTGTTGCTGTTATTGTTGTTGTTTTCTTTTGTTTTTTTGCTTTTTGGAGGGGGAAGGCAGGGCAGTTGGGTTTAAGTGACTTGCCCAAGGTCACATTCCATTAAGTGTCTAAGACCAGATTTGAATTCAGCTCCTCCTGACTCCAGGGCCAGTGCTCTATTCACTATATCACCTAGATGCCCCAAGAACCTTCTTTATTAATAGACTCAGCTCCCTGTTAGTAAGTTCTTGCACAGAGAATTGTCTTAGTTTACCCTTTTGTTAAATCTCTCTCACAGTACTTTCTAGAAATAAACATGGATGTCTAGATAGGTAGGTGAATGTCTACATATGTGTACATACATATACGTATATGAAAGATGGACTAGAACTATATTTTCATTTGTCTAGAGAGCTCCAAGAAGAGGAAATCCTCCCTCAATATGGAGATTGGCACAATCTCTGGTGTCTTGGGCTTCTCAATGGCCAGCACTTAAGCATGATCACAGATGTGTATAAGAAATGAACAGATCATGTGGGTAGTTCAAGGAAGAACCATGAACTCCATTTAATGATTCTTTGAACAAGGCTTTTTATGGAGCAAAATGATACAAAAGAAAAAAGGACTCAAGTTTTACCAGCATGGTCTTTAGCCTGTTATATCCTGGAAGTAACACAGAATGAATAATTTGATCAGGAATATGTTATCTGGATGGCTGAAGTCTGGAGGTATAACCTTTGATCTCAAGATCTCAAAAAAAAAATCCTTTTAAGTGTAGCCCAAAGGGGCCCAAGGAGCTAGCTTAACAAAACCATTGTTGAGAAGGGCCCTAATTAGGGCACACTGTGAAGACTTTTATCTGAGTCCTCGATTAGGCCTTGTTATGAAAGCACCAAAATGTCTTTGGGAAAGTCAGTTAACTCATTGACATAACAAAGGATGCTCTCAAGACTTCAAGGCTGGGTGGCCAAAGCCGCATTAATCAAAGATATCTACATAGAAACTGACCCCCAAGAATCAAATATATTGGCTTAATACACTCAGGAGCTTACAGTCTTAGAAAGATGCACACAGCATTAGAAGGTTAAATGACTTGATCAGGGTTGCATGGCCACTGTCTGTCAGTTAGAAGCAGGACCTTAGCATAGGACTCTCTAGTTCCAAGGAACCATATAAGGCTGGCATTCCTTATCTCTCTCCCTTTCTCTTCATTTATATGTATTATAAATATATAGTGTGTGTGTATATATATATATATATATATATATGCACAAATATATATGTTTGTGTATGTCCATACACAGATTACACATACACACACATTAACACACACACACATATGTATGTATATACACTGTATGTATAAGTGCATGTTGTACCACTTAAAATTTCACTTGATATCATTAATTGGCTTGAAAATTGTAAAGCACTATGCAAATATGAGTTGTTATTCATATTATTCATTGTTGTATTAGCGGTAGAGTTATAAAGGCATTCAAAATAAATAGACTTCAAAATTAAACCATAAAATATGCCTAACACTCTGTATTACTAGCATCCAGATAGTCTATAAAATTCTACACCAGTCATATTTTGAAAAAGTCATAGTTTCCTCTTGATAACTTATATGTTAGCTTCATTAGGCAATAAGACTTTTAAAAGTAGTATATTAATAAGTATAATGCTCAATAACAGTTTTACACTGCAATATAGTTTTATTTTCTTTTATTCTAGTTCTTGCCAAATTAGTTATTTTTTCATGGTCTAAAATAATACATTAGCATGCTTGTAAAATATTTATGAGTCCATTAAGGCCACTATCATATTTAAATGAACGATTTTCTTAAACAAACTTACAGATTTTTGGAGTCATCACTTTTACATCTGTCTTTTTATCATGCCTCTTATAAGATTACAGAAATGCAAACACATAATTATTTTTTAAAAGGTTAGTATTTAAACATATATGAGTTTATAACAACTGAAGAGAAAAATGTGATGTTTTTTTGTTTCTTAAGGGTGTGATTGACTTCAACCCCTTAAGGAGCTCCACATGGACAGAGGGAATGTCCATGTGGAATATTGCACATATCTTCTATGCAAGTATACCATAAATTTGGAATTGGAGTTGGTCTCTGACAGCTCCATTGCATTTTAACCAAGACCCTGTAGTACATTTTCTATCAAACTCAAGTGTCTAGGAGTTCACACTTGTAGAAATTTCAAAAAACCCAGATGGACTTCATTACAATTTGGCTTATTTGAGCATTATGAAAACATGGTCTTATTTCTAAAAAAAAAAAGTGTTGTTTTTTTTAAAATGTTAGTGTTAAGTACTGTAATGTTTCTGAGCTTATAACTTTGTGTGACCCATCCAGAAGAGTGAATATGCAGTTCTGGTGAAACACATAGGCATACATGAGAACATGGCCTGGGCTCACACAAAGGCAATAAACCATTCAAAGTTGGAACTTTATTATAACATTCATGTAAATTATCCTCATGACAGTAAGACAGTCTTTGAAGCATGAAGATGACATTAATGGCCTTTATTGGTCATACTTGGGAGGTGAGTAGTTTTTTCAACAATGGTGATAATTTTCCATGCATCTGTCTATGTTCTCTTCCACAGTTTCACTTATAATCTTGCAGCGGTTCTCAACCTGTGGGTCGCGACCCCTTTGGTGGTCAAACGACCCTTTCACAGGGGTCACAGGGGTCGTCTAAGACCATCAGAAAACATATATATCTGATGATCTTAGGAACCAAGACACTGCTCCTCTATCTATCTCCAGGCAGGTCCGCCCACATGCAGATACGCCCACGTAGGCGTATTAAAGGGTCGCACCATTAGGAGGGTTGAGAACCACTGCTCTAGAGCCATCTGGCTCCAGATAGTGGTGCTATCAAGGCAAATTCTGAGAAAACAACAAAGAAACAAACAATAACGATACCAAAACAACAACAATGACAATGAAAAGGGCAACTCCAACTCCAAAGTGTTTTGTTGACCTTCAGTGCTGTCTTCCTTTTTTTGTATTCTTATCTGGATAATTCTCCCTTAGGTATCAGTATATCATGCTCTTTCATTCCCTTCTAGAATATCAACTAGAGGGGTAAATGACTGTGGAGAATTAATTTCTAAGGGTATTTTCATTGAAAAGGTTAGAATAATTTAAGTAAATGGAATGAAGTTCAAATTACTATATTCCAGGCATCGATAGTCCAAATGTATGGAGTGCTTTGGAGGGCAAAAAGGACCTTCTTGGAATCACATAGGGTTGATTAGTATATCCTCCCCTATTTGCAATCTCTTGTCATGGATTATTCTGAACTAAATTGGCCCATAGCAACATCTATACTATTATTTTGGCCTCATAGAATCACCAAATGAGTTGCATACACAAGCAATAATAATCATAGCTCTTTAGCTGCAATTGTATTCTTTGTGCTCTGTAGTTTATAAGTGTTTTTAACATCCAGAAGGTTTTGTCTCAATATTTTTTTTACTATGTGGAAATACGTCAAACATATAGTTAGTAGTTATCAGTTGTTGACCCAAATAAAAGGAAGATTGAATTCAATTCAAGGCAACAAAGCACAGAAGGCAAAGTCAGTTGCAGTTTTGTATTTGGAATACAATAATTGATTTGTATTTCAAATATTTGAATGTGAGATGAGCAAGGAAAATTTTCCAAAAGAAAAACAGGACTTTGCTAAAGTTCCCAACTTTAACAGGGAAAAAAAAAAGGCAGGTGTTACAGCAAGACAAAAAAGACATACTCTGTTCCAAACAAACTGATTGATATCACATTGTCATTATTAAAATATTTATCTGAAAAATCTCAGGAAGAAACATATAGATCCAATTAATAAAACCCTTAGGGAGTGGGATGGTTCAATTGTTGTGTCATGAGGTCAAAGGTCCCATTTGAATAAAAATTAAAGACAAGGAAAAATCATGAGACTTTATCTACAGCCCTAAAAGGACAAAAGTCAACTACTACAGTCACCACTGTGGCAGGAAAATAAATGAAAAAGTCACAAGTGAGAACAACTCTAGCTAAAAAGAATTCATCCTCCTACACATTTTCATTGGATCAGGGCAAAAATTTTATTGATAAACTGAAGGATTATTTTGCCAAGCTACTCAGGGCACCATTTCCTTAAATATTCCCCAAGCTATTTAAGTTTTAAACTGATCACTCATATAGTAATATTCCACTAAGTAAAAACTAATAGCACAACATGGCACATACATAGTTGAGAAAAAATTGGAGAAAAGCCTTGAGTTGGCTTTCAGAGACAAGCCTCAAAAAGTTATTAGCTAAGTTGATTGAGAGGGAGAACAAATGAGGTTACTTGCTTATGTACATCCACTACAAAAATAAAGCTAAGCATAATAAAAACCATTTATATATCAGTAGCAAGGGTTATTTTTTACCATTAGCATATATGTACGCAGCTACACAAGGTGAGAGTGGACAATCTAACTAGAACAGGCATTGGGGTCTTTAATATATACATACGTACATACATACATACACACATACATACATACATACATACATACATAAAGTTTATCTGACTTTACAGGAAATTTCAGAGCAAAAAAAAAAAAGAAGGATGAGATTTTAAGCACACTTTGATTCTCTTCATTGTAGTATCCATTATGTTCAAAGTGATATGGACCTTATTTTATTTTTTTCAACTTGGTAGACAGATTGTCCAAAAATAGATTCCCTAATGCCCACATTCTAACCATCCCTTTCTTTCCTGTTCCTCTCTTTGGAGTGGCATGGCTATTTGAAATTCATCAAATTTTCTTAGAACTGGGACAAATTTTAGACCAGGATAAGTGGATTAGTTTAGCTATAATCTTTGACATGCTGGATATACAACTCTGGACAAATCATAGGTTCATAGATTTAGAACTGGAAGGAAACTTAGATGCCATCCAGTTCAACTTCATCATTTTACAGATCAGGAAATGAAAGTTTAGAGAAGCAATGTTACCTGCCCAAGATCATGAAGTAGTGACAGAGGTCAGATTTGAAAACAAGAGAGGTCAAATTTGAAGTCACTTAACCTGTCAAAGACACCAGGCCACTATGAAGACTATTAATTATAGATAAGTTGCTGATTCACATTATGGGAGAGTTTCTTATATGGATTAAATCATGGTTTTGGCCAGCCCTATCAATTCCACTTGCCACCTACCCCCAGCCAAACTCACACGGCACATACACTCACACTGCTCTGAGAACTAGTGGTTTTCATAAAAGTAGGAAGGGTGGTAGCTATTTGGACTAAGTTATGTAAATACTGTGATTAGAGAATTGGAAAGCCTGAAAAAAAGAGAATAGAAGTTTAAAATGGACCATCTGTTTATTAGATTAGAAAATGACAAAGAAATCCTGAACAGAGAGAATTGTCTTCAATAAATAAGCATTCCTGATTAGTTACTATTGATTATTCTGATCCCTAAGATCTCTTCAATTTCTCAAGTGCTATGACTCTATGATACATTTTCAACCTTAGCATATATCATTTGAAGGATTGATGTCACCCACATCCTGGAACAAGTATAAAATTAATACAGTTAGTCTAGTAATGGACTAATTGTATTGTTTATTATACTGCATTATCTATTACCTATAAATGTTTATTATAGGACTACTGTGTGGCAGACACTGGAAATATAAAGACAAAAATGAAATAATCCTCATCCTTAAGGAACTTTTATTCTATCAGGGAGATAAAATACGTGAGTGCATATCTAAATATAGTATATATGTAAAGTTCAGGTAAGTCACCCCCTACAAAAGAAAAAAGGGAGAGGCAGTAAAGCATTGCACAATAAAGAAAATGTGAGATTGACATGCCTTATGAAAAAGAAAAATCCTTTGAGCTAAATCATTTTGTGGTCTATTTTGTTCAATGCGTTTATCAGAATGAATTTAGCACATGTGGACAAATGGAGGGAGACCTAAGGCAAACCAGAGGACTCAGCATCCCTGTCATGCATTGTCTATGATGTCCATTGTTTAGGTCAATTTCTTAGATGCCTGATGATAGCAGTGCTGATGATATCAATGACCTAATGATTAGGGATCCTCTTCAAGCTTCTTTCTTATTTTGTTACTGAAGCTTAGTTGTGTTTGCAACAGCAGAGAAAAGCAAAGTATATTGACATTTAAATTATCTTCATGACATGGCATAAAGTAAGAAAGGCCAAGAAGCCAAGAACTCAGGAAACCTAGCCTGAATTAACATCCTTGTTTTTCTTAAAAAGCTGAAAAAGTTCTTAAAACTTTTAAATTCCTGAATTCTTTTAGAGGTTTTTGGTTTAAATCTTTAACATTGGTTCAGCTTAACTTTCTGTATCTAATTACGTTTTTTTTTACAATGCATTTTCTCAAACCTAATACAAAACACATTTTATAAGAAACAGACTGTTTCATAAGGTAACTTGGCCAAATGGACTGAAAACAAGACTATATGTACCTGGCCTTAAGTTTCTTGTGTATCCTTTGAGACTCCCTTAACCTCTCAGTTTTCTTCATCTTCAAACAGCATATAAAAAAGGGCCCATTGATACCTAGGAATCTTGTGGTGATGGACGGATGAATTAGAGCAAAGTATTCAGGAAATTATAAAACTGACTCATAAAATTCATTATAAACTTTTATTCAAGCCACTTTATTTATTGCCATTATTTATAAAGCACTTAAGTTATGCAAAGTGCTTTGCATATTTTATCTCATTTGGTTTTTGTTTCATTGCTATTTGATTTCATTTGATATTCTCTTAAGTGAGTACACGTTCAATATGTCCAATTATAATGTTGTGGCTTTTGTAAGATAATATCTTATATTTAATTGCATTCTTTAAATCAAGTAGTCAATGAATAAATACTGAATCTTAAGAATAAATTATCTGTATGTGTCTCATATACCCTTACCTAAATGCATACACACATGCATATGAAATTAAACTATGCTAACAATAATATTTCTTTCATTAATAGTATTGCCTAGTATTTGTAGATTTCAAAATCATTTTGCCATGGCTATTCCATTTGATTGTTAAAAAGTACAATGAAAGGTAAATAAGATAAGTATTTTGTCTCTTACTTACAAATGAAGAAACTGTTGTTCAGGGAAATTGGCTAGTCTAATATTCTATAGTTAGTTAAGTGGAGTAATTGAGATTAAATCATAGATTTTTCTGATACCTGTGTGTGTGTGGATGTGTGTGTGTGTATGTGTGTGTGTGTTTCATTATTCTAGATTAAGAACCTAATGATTTGTGGCCTTCCTTGTATTATTACCAAGGCTATTTTTTGTTTTAATTAGAAGTTATATCTTGATTAAAGTTTATTAATAAAGACAATTATATTTGAATTGCAAATGTATGTTTCAGTTTCCTTATACTTCCAGTTACTCCAGGGAGAAAAAAATATATTTTCAAATGGTAAAATCTATGATCAAGGCAAAAATTCTTGATTAAATAAATATTTAATTTTGAGAATAGGAGCTTAGAGAATATGTTATGTTCTTTCCTGCTCTGAACATGTCAGTATTTGGTTTTTTTTAGAGTAATTGAATCACATATCCTCAGAGAGTAAAAATATCTCAGAAGCCATATGTTCTAAAATGTACCTGAGAAATACCCAATTCTAAAATACCTAACTTTTGCTTAAAGACTTCAAGGGAAAAAGGAACCACAACTTCCCAAGAAAGTTAATTTCTTTTATTCATTCATTCATTCATTTATGTATGGATTTATTTATTTTGCTTTTTAGAAGGGGGGAAGGCAGGGAAATTGGAGTTAAGTGACTTGCCCAAGGTCACACGGCTAGTAAGTATTAAGTGTCTTGGGTCCTTCTGACTCCAGGGCCTGTACTCTATTCACTGTGCCACCTAGCTGCCCCAGAAAGCTCATTTCATTTTTCAATAGCTCTATGTTTAGGAAGTTTTTCATTGACTCAAATCTAATTTTTTCTCTTCAAATACTTTCCATTGCTTCTAGCTTGACCCTCTGAAATCCAGCAGGTGAAGTCTGCTTGTCATTTCTTACCACAATGCCATCCAGAGCTCTCCATCATGTCCCAGAATACTCCTCAGCCTAAAAGATCACTCCAGTCCAATAATTCATCCTCGGAAGTAGCCACTGTGACCCCTTCATCAAATTGACTAACTTCTCTCAGAGCATCCCCGTATGTAAGCAGGGATCCCAGACAAGCCATATCTTCATTTCTCACCAGGCTGTAATCTGAACTACTCCATCATGCCCCCTTGCTGGTTACCTCCCCCCAAACCCCTTTTTACCTAATTTCAAGGTACTGTTTTTTCCTCTTTAGACAGTAAGATTTTTGAGGGCAGAGGGTACCTTGCTTTTGACTTTTTTTTTGTTTCCCCAGTGTTTAGCATAATGCCTGATAAGTAACATAAGTAACAAAGTAACAAACAAATAAGTAAAATAAGTAACAAATGCTTGTTGACTGACTTAAAATCCTTAAGCTCTAATTCCTTCTTTTCTTCTTCATGTTAAATATCTTTCACTCTTTCCTTTCATTTTTATATAACATGAGTTCAATATTATCTATCATCTCTGTTGCCTTCCTTTGGTTGTTCTTCATTGGATTTGTTCACAGACAGGTGGAGTGAGAAATTTAGGGGCATATTATAAAAAGCAACCTTATAAGTTGGACTAGAAGACCCTAGAGGTTAATAAATAATTCCATTTCTTAAAAAGCATTTATTAAGTTCCTACTATTTGCTAAGTGTGGCTAGGAACTGAATATACAAAGACAAAAGAGAAAAAGACACTACCCCTAAGATATTTTAAAAGGTGAAATTGAGAGATGGAAGAGGAATAGATTGAGAGGAGACAGGGAGAGACAGAATGGGGTTGAGCATCTCATGGAAGAGACAAAGGATAACTGTTACAATAGAGGGGGAGAACAGGAAGGCAAAAGGAAAAGAGTCAACCTTACTCTCACTGAACTTGGCTTA
>CM053585.1:429998880-430022032 GCA_028646515.1 Pseudochirops corinnae
AACAAGTTGTGGTATATGAATGTAATGGAATACTATTGTACTATAAGAAATGGGGATGACATGGACTTCATATTTACCTAGAGAGGCTTATATAAACTGATGCTAAGTGAGAAGAGCAGAAGCAGGAGAAATGTGTACACAATCATAGACACATAGTATGTGTGATGACCAGCCTTGTTGGGATGGACTCTTCTCAGCAATGCACAGCTATAAGACAACTCTACAGGTCTCAGGATGGAGGGAGATGCCTGTATTCAGAGAAAGATCTAGAAAGAAGAGAGTTTAAATGGAGACTGAAGCAACCTACATGCTATTGCTCTTTTCCATGTTTGGTTTTGTTTTCTTTTTCCCATTGTTCACTCCATTGGTTACAACCCTTCTATACAACCAGACTAATATCCAACATGAAAGTATTTGCAGATTCTATACTTGACTGCATGCCGCCATGGGGGTAGGGGGGAGAAGAGAGAGGGAAGAAAATTTTAAATTCAAGGGACTCTGGAACCGAATCTTGTAAACTAAAAGTAAATAAACAAATCAATTTTAAAAATAAATAAATAAATCATATACATTTAGTAAAGAGTAGTGGCCAAACTTTCATGTAACCTCAGCTGCTTTTTGTCATTCCTTAAACATCATAATGATCACTTGATGTCCAAATTTGTATATTTATGTCTAACAAATTAGCCCATGGTATGGTCTATCATACAATATTACTCACATTTACAAACAGCACTGACTAATAGAGTCTAATCAATTACATCAGAATATACACTAATCATTAAGACAGGGGACATGATTAGAACTATTACAGTGCCACTTACTTTAAAAAAAAAAAAACTATAAGTTTGGCCAGTATCTCAAGAAAGAATGTATGGTTAGGTCCAGCATTGAGACCCTTGGAAAAATATGGAGTAAAATTATTGACTATGAAGAATACCAGGCACCCTAAAACATCTTCAACTAATTATATGCTGTCAAAATATAGTTTTATCATGGAAAAACAATATGTGGATGATTACAGATGAGATATTTATTTGATGATGAATTCTGAACTAACAAACATTTCACATCAAGGACTTTAGTAGCTGCCAAATTTGAGTCAAATACTTCTAGCAGTTACAACCCCTAATAACCTCGTTGAAGAACTGGGGTGAGGTAACTAAGGGAAGATTATACTGGTATGTTGCACTGTGGTAAACTAAGGGATATTGTGGATCTCCAAAGCCAAAATAAGAGGGTTTTTTTTTTAATCCTTATATGATGTTTTGTCATAAAAATTTCAGACTAATCTTTATTGTTATATTAGCAATCAATTCACATCAAAATAAACATTAAGTGACTTTTTTTCAAAATATCTTTCTTTTTTATGTATCTGAGTTAGAAATATTGTTAACATTTAACTCCTATAGGTCTATAAAAAGGTATAGTTTGAACTCTTTTTCCTTCTTTGCCACCACCATGGGATACATTTCTCTTGTACCACTTACCAATTTACAAGTTCAAACTAAAGCTATGAAATGGAAAAAATACAGAAATGCACACATGCCTATATTTACCTATATAAATACACCTATATATATATGTATACATACATGTGTGTTTATGTGTATATGTACATACACACATATGTATACACATATTGTTTTATCTATAAATCTTTTGCATAGGTAAAGCTTGATACTTAAGCAGATGTGTTAGTTTTGTAATGACTAGTTCTTCCCATAAAATACTTCATCAGATTTATCTTTCTGGTATCAAAACAAAATTTCCAGGAAAAATACATTGGAAATTTAACTGTTTTCTCCCTTAGTTTTTACCTTCAACATTTTCTCTATCTCCATATCCAAAAACACAGAGAGAAAGAAGAAATAGCCTGAGTCAAATGATACTTAAATTTTCATAAACTTTGCTTTATATAGCCAGTGCTATGGCTTTCCTCAACAATATTGCAGTAGTCAAAGTCTATGGTTTTATATTGAAACAACTCAAACCTGTTCTTTTTGTGTCTAAAGTTGAACTTAGTGAAGAATTATGTAATTGGGTGAGGTAAATACTTTGAGAATTTTAATCTCAAGACTAAATTCAAAATACAGATGTACTGTTGCTCTCGAATTTTAAAAATAATGAATGTATTTGCATATGTTATTCTAGTTCCAAACTTTGCCCACTCTGGCCCATCTTATTAACACTCAAACATTGTAATGACAAAGCTTTTCATTTTTTTATTTTTTTGCTTTTTGGAGTGGGGAGGGCAGGGCAATTGGGGTTAAGTGACTTACCCAAGGTCAAAGGGATAGTAAGTGTTAAGTGTCTGAGGCCAAATTTGATCTCAGGTCCTCCTGACTTCAGGGCCAGTGCTCTATTCACTGTGCCATCTAACCACTCAAGACTTTTTGACCAGAAGCTGCCATAAAAGAAGACATAGCTTAAACCTAACCCTTTTAGGTCAATTATGCCCTAGAGATAAGTTTATCATCTTTCAGGGGAAAATCAACCTAATTCATGTTACAAAAGGAGTTAAGATTCCTGATTAGCCCGTATAAATTTTTCTAGCGATCCTTCCATCATTTAAATGTCTTAATAGCTTTCACAGTACAATCCTAATATCATGGAATCTTGGAGTCTAAAATATATAGCAGAAACAAAACAGTTACAACAGCAACTACTAGAACTGTTACAACTATGACAACAACATCAACTCATTTATAAGGACCTGCTTTCCTAGGAATGTGATTTTGCCTGGTTTATGATAGCTGCATCCAGTTAAAGAAGCATAGTCAACTAAACTTCAGCAAGCATTAATTCAGTTAACTGGAAAATGCCTATTAATAAGGATTTTCTGGCAGATCCAGACAGTGGTCTAAACTACAAGTTGAATAACTGACATGTGAGCTGTAAGTTGTAATAGGAAAAGATTTTTATCTAAATAAATTCCTGGGTGGTAGCCCTGGGGTACCTAAGTTATTATACCTCTTCATAGTTTTTTTTTTAATATGACTAGATAGATAGATAGATAGATAGATAGATACAGATGTATACAAACACACACAATACATATATACACATATATGTATATGTCTGTCCATATACACTTAAAATCAAAAGTTAGCTTTTCATTCAATGAAGTTTTCATAGTACTTCAAGTGTTAAAGTCAGAACATCTACCTTCCCCTCCTACCATTTGACATAATTCTAGAAATAGTGATAACAAAGACAAAGGAAATGGAGAAATCATCATCAGAAAATTGGAGACAGAACTATTCCATTTTCCAATAACATTATAGTTTAATGAGGAAAACTGAGAGAATCAGCAAATTAATTGAGACAATAGCTTCAATAAAGTAGCAGGATGCAAAATAAGCCCACAAAATTCAAAGCATTTCTATATAACAGAAAAACAACTCTTGGAAGAAAGTCAGATTTCAAGAGACTATAATGTGAGCCAACAAAAAGGAGGCCAGAAGAGGCCAAATGTACTAGGAGATCTGGGAAGGGGGGAGGGACAAAGGAAGATCATGAGAAGGATAAAGAAATTGGTTTTGGAGAGAGAAGGCAAAAACAGAGAATGAAAGAGAGAAGGTTATGGTTAGATAGAAGAATTTTAGGGGATCTTGAAGGGAGTAAAAGCAATGGCTGTGGTGAGACCCAGTGTGTGGCCAAAACTGTGTAGTGGAGAGAATAGAGAGGTCATTGAAGTTTAGGTATTTGATTAAGTGGGAAGTCAGGCTGTGCAAAGGGACAAGAATACACATGCTATAGAGGAGAGTAGTATGTTACTTTTATCTTTTTAAATGTGTTCTTTAATTTTCATTTAGTAAAGTGTTTCTAAATTCTATTTTGTGGTCCACAAGTGCTTATTGCACTTTTAAACACTGAACCTGATGAACTAAGTTTAATTTAGGTCTGGTTCATAATAATCGGCCACCAAGTTACTAATGCTTTGTTTTGTTTTGTTTTACTAAAACTCAAGAAACCACCTTCTAGGGCTGAAAGGGGTTATGATCTGTGGCGGGGAAGGGGAAAATGAAGATGAATAATCCCATCTATATAATAATACAATTATGGATCATTAATCTTACAGAATCTCAGAGTTAAAAGTGATTTCAGAGATTATCTAAATTAACCTATAACTGAACAGAAATCTAATCTTCAAAAGACATAGGCTTGTTATGGGAAGGCATCTGCTACATGTTTCTTCACGTTTCGAAGAGATCTTGAAGGGTTGAGTGGTATCTTCATAATGATAAAGCCCAAAATCCTCAACAAATGTGCTTCTTCTCCACTGATTATCAGTTCATAAGAATTGGCCAATCTGGCTTAATCAGATTTTTGAAAAGAGTCTTTATTAAGGTAGTATGGTAAGAACAATTGGTTCAAAATATCCCTTCAAAAGCCTGTAAATACAAGCATGTCCAGAGTCCAGGGGAAAATAGACTCAAGTTTTCAAAGCATATGTGGCAAAGGATAAAGGACTCTGGTGCTTAGAAGTTCCTCTCTAACCTTTGTGGAGTACTGATGAAGTTCCCACTAGACATTTTATAACATCTCTGCTGGCTTCCTTATGGATTCCAAAATTGTCTTTCTTTGATATGTCTTAAGTTTTTTCTTGACTTCCAATGCAGGCACTGCATCAGCTGTTACAAGGATACTGCCTGCCAATGAGTGTGGATATTGTCTTATACTTTACTAAAGCACTTTAGGATACAAAATTTTAGGTGTTATGTCCTACTCTTAATAATGTTTTGAATACTTATATGTAATTCATTTAATTATTGTTCAGCCATACCATAGCTATACTGTACTTATTTTTTTTAATCTTACACTTTAATACTACACTTTTTTTTCAAAAGCCTCAAGTATTATCTCCAGGTGGTACAATGGATAGATAGAATGCTGGGCCAGGAGTCAAGAAGACCTAAGTTCAAATTCAGCCTCTGATACTTTCTAGTTATGTGACCTTCAGCAAGTCACTTGACTTCACTTTTCCTCAGTTTTTTGAAGTTGAAAATGAAAATAATAAAGACCGTCCTACCTCCCAAGGTTGTTGTGATGATCAAACAGGTTAATATTTGTAAAGTGAATAGCACAGTGCTTGACATATTGTAGATACCATATAAATGTTAGCTCTTCTGTTGTTATTATTATGATTTCATTCAGCACCCTTGTGCTTGTCAAAATTACACTGGATTCTTATTCTGTTGTCCACTGTGTTAACTAAGGCTGCTAAGAGTCATCTAAAAACTTCATAAGCATGTCTTCTATAGCTTCATCAGAGTCATTAATAAACAGTGAATGAAGTAGCATCACTAGCAAATCCATGGGTTGCCTCACTTAGAGACGTCCCTCTCTTTGCATTTTGTTCCACTGATTATAGCTTTTGGAATCAAGTAATTTAATCATACCCAAATTCATTTAAGTACAGTACACTATCCTCTAGACCATATCTTTCCAAGCTTCCTCAAAGACATCATGAGAGATTTTTGGCAAATATTTCCTGGGTTGTCTCCGAGATTCTTGTGATGCAGCAGTTGACTAACCCTGTCCAAAAAAAAGAGTCAGAGTATAAATCATGACACAAATACAGATATGAGAAGGAGAGTTGAGGGGAAGGGGAGGAAAGGGAAGTAGAGGAGAGAAGAGAAGGACAATGATGAAATGGGCAAAAGGATGGTCTTGAATTAAAGTAGACTTCTGTTCAGTTCCTGACAGATTTATGAGAGCTGTGTGACTCGGGTCAATTTTTTTGAACCAATGAAATCACAGATCTCAATATCTGTTAATAACTTCTATGTAGTTCTACATTTCCATGTTTAAGGTTTATGTATACACCATAATATATATTCAAAAATTTTTCAACAGTGAACTCTTTTCTGACATATTCTATCTAGTTTCAGAACTGTCAGGAATCCTAACCCTTTGAGAATAAGAGGCAGTGGGGAACTCCATTGACTCCTGGGTAAATCACCACAGATCCTTAAAAAAAGGGCAGCTCTTATGAATGTCATCCTCCCAGCTTCCAATCCTCTTACCTCCATGCCTTAACATCTGCCAAAAAAAAAAAAAAACTTCTCTTCCTGTAGTCTTGACCTACATCAGTCTCCCTCCATCCTGATCTACATCAGCTCTCTCCTTCTAGTTTATGTATCTCCCTCTGTACTACTTCTTCATTAAACTCTCCAGTGACTTAAATCTATTTTTCACTAGAAGAATGAGGCATGCCAATTGACACAAAATACTATGATTTTACATTGAAATGAAATTTTTCATTCAATTATTTTCAGATATATGTGTCTTTCATGTGCATGTCTATATGCACTTATACATATGCATACACACATATATGTGTAGATATATGTATATACAAACATACATATATATCTATTTATACATATACATGTATATACATACACATACACAGATATAGGGTAGCACAGTGGATAGGTTTCCAGCCTGGAGTCAGAAAGACTTGAGCTCAAATCTGGTCTCTAACATTTACTATCTGTGGGACCCTGGTCAAGTCACTTAATCCTATTTCTCTTATCTGGAAAAGGAAATGGCAAACCACTCCATTGTCTTTGCATAGAAAATCTCAAATGGGATCCAGAAGAGTCATACAGAACTGAAATACACATGCATATACACACATATACACATACACACACACACACACACAGTTCGTGATGTGATGCAGTGATGCAGTGATGCAGCTTAGTCCTTTGAGATATTCTGAAATTCCAGTATAAACAAATTCTACTATAAACAAATTCCTCTTTATGCTCCCAATTCTCTTCAGTTCTCTTTTTTTCTAATTTCCTTGGACTGCTACAAAGTTATCTCTTCTCAAATAACACTATAACACTGGTCACTCATTCTAGTACACGACAATCTTCTGGTAGCTCCTGAAGTGTTGGGCCAAGAACAGGATTTCGTGTGCTAAAATCTTTACTCTTCCTTTAAGTTTCTTGAAAAAAGAACAAGCAGTGTTCTCGTGGAGCTAAGAATCTTCATATAGTTATTCAAGGGGAATGTACACTCAACTATCAACATTTTAAAAAACACTTCTTAACTATCATGGGACTGTCCATCTGCAAGGCAATTAATTATCTTTAGCTAATGAAAAATTGGAGGGTTGATTTTCAATCAATATGAAATCTGAATCTACCAAGTGGGAGGTGACTGTGAAGCAAAACTTTATTTTAGTGTAATAGTGGACCACTAAGTCTTTTCCATCTGCAGAAATGATCAGTGATGGTTGATTGATGCTCCTATAATCCTTCACCTACTTAACTCAAAGATTTTAGTACTGGAATATACTGGGTTTCATATATAATTTTTGTGACTCCAACAGTAATATTCTTTCTACAACTTCCCAACGTGTTCTAGAACCTGGAATGTAATTCTAGCTTTATCTCTTTGACATATTTCTTTGATTTTAGACTTGGAACCCTTTTTCTAGTTCTTGCTGTACTTACCTCAGGTTCTTAGATCTGCTTACTTCTGTATTCCACTTCCCTACTGCCATTATTCCACATGCTTCTCTGAACTACACGTGGTGGAAAGTATCTGCTTCAGGTGGCTCTCTGTTGCCCTCTGCTGATTCCAGTAGATGCCATGACTTCTTGAGAGTAACACAATCAATTTAACCACACTTTAACTCCATTAAATATTTTTAAAGGTGTTGACAGCAGGCCTGTTTCTAGAGCATGATGCCAGTAACTAAAGATAAAAATCTGAAAAATGATATATGCCTTGTCCTCAAGGAACTTAGAATTTAGAAAGGCAATGAGTCCTGAAAAAATAATAATAACTCTAAACATATACGGGACCTTAAGGTACACAAGGTGATTGCTTCACAAGGTAGATTCTGCAAATATTTCCAATTACAAATAAGGAAACTGATACTAAGAGGGTTTAAGTGAATTGCCTTTGATTAGACAAGTGGTAAATATAAGAACATGACTACAAATCTGCATCTTCTATATCTAGGAATCCAATGTTCTATCCATTAAATAATAAAATCATACTTTATAATTTTAAATATGAGAAAACTCTTGCTATGAAAGAAGATTAACACCTACTTTGAAACTAAGATCCAAACAGATATAATCAGGTCATATCTGGACAATGAAGCTGAGGGAAAGTTAAAAGTTAAGGATATGTGTTAAGGAGTCATGTGAAATTATGTTATAACCAGGGCCATAGTGATAGATGCCATTGATGAGAAAGCACAAAAAATTCCAGAAAGAAAAAAAGAGATCCAGAATAGCAAGCTCACTTAAGAGCCAGGAGGAAAATCATAGTCATATATTTAGAGCACTTAAGGCATATATAAAGCACTTAGGATGAGGAAACTATGAACATGATTTTAAATGGCTTGTCTAAGGTATCAGAGATGGTGAGGTCAGAGCCATGATTCAAACCCAGGTCTTCTGACAATTCCATGTCTCTTTCCATGAACTGAATTACCAGGGGAAGTTCACAAGAACATAGGACAGAGGTGAAAGGGACTCTAAAGGTAATTGTGTCTAACCCTCTAATAATGATGCTAAGATTGAAGAGTTAAGTGAAATACCCAAGTAATTTTATTTTTTCTATGCTTTGATTACAAATCTGGTGTTCTTTTCAATACACTGTGCTTCCCAGCCAAAGTTATTTCCTAAAGTCTTTTAATTGAGTGGCTAATAGATAATGACTTTTTTCTTATTTAATTAAGAAACTGAGGCACAGAAAAGTTATGTGATTTGTCCAAGGTTATACAATTAATAAGTGACAGAGCAGATAACTGAATCCAGGCCATCTTTCACCAAGTCCAGTGCCCTTTCTACAGTTTGAGGGCTTTCCTGCTCAAATATTTTGTCCCTTATAGTTTGACAGTCTTGATTATGACAGCGAAGCCAGTTATGCAATCATCTAAGCTCCTATTCTAAACATCTCTAGGAAGTTGAAGGACAATTTTTTTGGCATATACATAACATCATCCATAAATGATCTGAGACCAACATGAAAGCTTCCAAAAAATGAATGATTCACTAGGTTTACTACTGTTACTGTCTCCTGCTATTACCTTCTTTACTTCTGTGCCAATATGTGTGCATTACGTCATTCATTTTCTTCAGTTAACAAGAAGAGTGACATCCAGTACAAGAAAATGAAATCCCCAAAGAACTGAACCTAAAACCACAACTTGACTTTGGCAAGAGTCATTGAACTGGAACTAAAGGACTTGGCATAATCAGGCTGTAATATATTAATGCTTGTCACAATATTGGTAAGGGTTTGTCTCTCTTGGGCATGCATTTTAAATGACACCACATTTCAGTAGTTCTATTAATGGCGCTTGTGGACTGCGATGCTCAGGAATAAAAATATCATTAATTCTACAGAGTTGTATGAAATATAAATGTTGGTCACAGGCCAATATATCCAAATGCTTTCAGTCTAATTTCCTTATTGTCATTATCCTAGTTTGTATTGTCCCTTTTGTTAAATTAGCAAAAAGTCTACATTATAGTGATTAAATAGGGGGAAAATATTCCAAAAAAAACTCATTTCAGAATCTGAGAAACTTGGTCTGAATGCCAGATCTGTTAACTGTTAGATGAATGACCTTGGACAAATCATATAATCTCTCTGAGAATGATTCTCATCTGTAAAATTAAGTGGGTGAACCTGACAATTTATTTGATGTTTTTGTTGTTATTGCATTATTTCAGTCATGTGCTCATTCATGACTCCATTTGGGCTTTTCTTGACAAAGTTTTGGAATGGTTTATCGCTTCTTCTCTAGCTCATTTTACAGATGAGGAAAGCTGAGGTAAATAGCATTAAGTGACTTGCCCAGGGTCATGCAGCTAGCTAGTGTCAGAGGCCAGATTAGAACTCAGAAAGATAAATATTCATGACTCTAGACCCAACACTCTATCCATTGTGCCATCTAGCTACCCCTGACAATTTATAAAATAACTTAAAACTCTATGATCCTATGCATAAACTTAACTGTGAAGATCAAACTTGGTATGAAGGTGACACTATACAAAAGAGCCTGTTGAAGTTTAAGTCAATGGACTATTTATATTGCAAGATCTACAGCTATTTCTATATTTAACTTCTTGAATACAATAATACGAAACAAAAACCCTCCCGATTTTTAAAGAGGGTATATAGACTAGGCTTCTCCACTTGAAATGGGTTATGATACAACCACTCCCAACATGATCTTGATACTCTTACCCTTCAGAAGTCCTGTTCTCTCCTTGGGCATGTGAAGAATTGACTACTTTGACAACTCAAGCTTTGGAACAGAATCAGACAACCTGATTCCCAGGTCTGGATCTATGACTAACTAGCCATATGAACTTCACCTACAGAGCCTCTCTTCCCTAATCTAAGTGTTTGGGAGCAGCTAATTGGTACAATGGATAGAGCTCTAGACCTGGAGTTAGGAATCTGATTTCAAAACCTCCAACATTTACTAGTTGTACGATCCTGGACACAGTTCTGTCTATCTCTGTTTCATCATTTATTAAATGGGGGTAATAACAGTTCCTACTTCCCAGAGTTGTTATAAAGATAATATAAGATGTTTGTAGAGTACTTTACAAACCTAAAAAGATGATCATGAGGAGGAGGTAGAGGAGGAAGAAGAAGAGGGTGATTGTTGTGGTGCTATCCTTTCGTGCTCTGTTTCTTATTTTGCTTCTGTGCTCTAAAATGTGCATATTTTTATATTTATTTATTTGTATTAATTTTGTATGTGATATAGAGTCATTTGAGAAGGAAAATGGCTTCATTGAGGCAGCTTTTATATAAGCATTAATTAAGGGAAGGGGAAATCCATATCCAATAAACTACAAGCACCTCAAATCTTCCAAAATGAAATACCACAAAGTATTCAATCTTCAGAGAACTCACAAAAAAACTTTTGATTTCTCATATTCAGTGTTGTGATGAAGCCCACCTGATGCAGGCAAAGGAATGCTTGATAATATTTGAAAAGCTACATATTATCCATAGCTTATCAGTGTCAAAATGTTTAAAACAACAAAATACATAAATATTCTAGCTTGGCTACTGGATTTCATGCTTATCAAATGATAATCTCTTAAAGCCTATCTTTCAACAAGTCAATCATTCTAAGTAAGTAATATGCTGTTAGCATCCTGTGACCGAATTACATCCTTAGAATTTTCTCCACATGTGGGCTCACCTTTCCTCATTTCCGTTGATCTACATGATGACAAATCTGTCTTAGAGAAGATTACCATTTTGATCCTGTTTCTACACGCTACCTGGGATAAATCAAGGCTAGACTTTTGAAAACTATTTTTGTTGACAAAGAGCTTTTACTGTAAGTTTAAGAAGATTCTGTCTTCCTGGACTCTGTTTTGACTCTCTATATGATCACTTATAGCTCAAATGAGGGATGGGGACAAGTTCTCACTAAGTGTGTAAAATACATGGAAACAAATTCAGCCAGGTGAGGCCAGTTCTACAGTCTGCCATCAACAAATTATTCATTCTTTTCTGGTTTGGGGATCATTTTAACCAATACCAATCGATTGAATCAGCACTGAAATGAATCATTGTAGTAGTTAAGACTGACTCATCTATCAGATCTGTATTATACACTTTTATGCCTATCTCTTCTCATGCTATCCTCCCTTGGTGCAAATTTTTTTTTCTAGTCACACCACTCAACCTAACTCACTGAGCCTGTGCCTCTGTGAAACTATTTCCTATTCAGGACCACTGATCATCTTATTAAGAAGGTCTATATTAAAACTAAGTGTATACCCATATTTAATGAAAAAAAATGGATTTTCTTGCCCCAGAGCATCCATACAGATGTGAAAACAACTAGAAATTACCCAGATTCTTATAGTTACTCATTTCTCCTTGCTATAATTCAGTCTTTTATTTACTTATAATCCCACAAACATATATGGGTATTTCTTTCTTCTCTTTGCTTATGTTAATGTGAAATAAATATCTTGCTTACAGGTTGACTAACAGTGTTGTAGATCTATTATACATACGCAAGTATATCAACCAAGGTAACCATTGCTACATATGGAATCTATGTTCATAAAGTAAATGCAAACTGTATCAAAGCAGAGTCAAAGAATGCAGTGATTATTTTATAATTTGAAGTGGGATCACAGTTGTAGACTATATTCCTTTTCAAATGACCTATGAGTTTTAGGGAAGTATAAGACTAAGTTTTGATTTCATTAATCATGCAATCAACAAGGCCTTATTGAGTACCCATATGTTCAAGATACTATGTTAGGCACTATCAGAGATTCAAATGACTTGGTTGTTCCTTTTAGGGGCCTTATAAACTATTCAGAGAGATGATATATATGAGATGATAGACAGTATAGCATAGTGTATTAGATAGATATATCAATACAACTAACAATGACTGTTCCATCAATTCAGAAGAGAGAACACTGGATTGTATTGAATAGAATAAAAGTTAAGGAAGTGTGTTCTGAATTAGATCTTAAATGTAGTGTGGAGGGGAGTTGATCAGACATCCTTGATCAGTTTATCTCCTTCAAGGCCAGATGATGAAATCAAATATTGTAAACTGTCTGGTAGTAGAGGTAATAAGGTATCAAAATCTTAAACTGGTGTTTGGGTTTTAGGTACTTGTTAACATACATTTGTGGATCTTTTTTAAGTATTTCTTTTGTAGTGGGGGAAAATAGCTGTCCTATACCTGATACCTGCTTTTTATATTGAATACCTTTACTAGAAGAAACAATGTTAATCTCTTTACCGTAGACCCTAGATATGAGTTTTACCTAAGCTTTGTTGTAGAAATTTTCCTTAAGACTTCAGGGTGGTAAGGGAAAATGTAAATCTCTGGAGCTAGGGTACATGTTCAGCTACATGACTGTTGAAAAAGCATGGGAAGAATTATATGAATACATCTGGAGTAATGTAAGAAGAACCAAGAAAACAATATGCAGAGTGATCACAACAATGTAAGTAGGAAGAACAAGAAAAGAAACAACCATATATAATTATTATCAAATTTAAACACAGTGGAGATATGAGAGAATTCATTTCCCTTTTTTGCAAAGGTGACAAACTATGAGTGCAGAAGAGTGTATTGCCTGTCACATAGTAGGCTCTATACGAATGCTTGTTCCTTTCCATTACCCCTTTTGGCTGATGTTAGTCTCATTAGAAAACTTTTTTTTTTATCCTTTGTTACAAAAGGATTGCTTCCTGAGCAAGGACCTTTAGTCCCTGGCTGCTCTTCTGTTGTGTATTTCTTTCCTGAGCACAGGTGAGGAGAGGAATATATTCAGAAATTAAATTAGTACATAAAAATTTTATCAATAAGAAAATGTTTAAATTAACAGTATCCTAGTAGAGCTTTTCATAGTAACAAAAGATAGAAACAAAGTGGGTGATCATCAGTTGAGAAATGACTGCATAATTGTGATATACTAATATCATTATACTTCTGAGGAGTGAAGAACATAAAGAATTCAGAAAAACATAGGAAGACTCATGAATTCATGTAAAGCAAAGCAAACAGAACACACAGTAACTATAATTTAAATGAAGACAATGCCAAAAAGTAGCCAAATTCAGATTAATTGCAATGCTGACCAACATTGTCCCCTAAAAACCAGGTGATTAAATACTTTTCCCTTTTTTAAATACAAAGGTAGGAGGCTTTGTAAACATAACATTGCATATATTGTCAGTACTTTTTGTCTGTCATTTTTACTTAGTTATTTTTCTTTATTACTAAGACCTAAAGTTAATGAAAGAAAAAAAATTAAACTAGAGGTTCTTAACTCTTTTGTGTCAAATACTCCATTGGCAGTCTAATAAAATCAATGGACTTCTCAAAATAATAATTTTAAATGTATAAATTGAAATACATAAGATTACAAAGGAAACCAATTATATTGAAGTAAACATGTAATTCACTTTTCCTATTCATCATGTCATCCTCATTAAAATTAATTAATTTAATGATGATTGCACCAGAACAAAGGAAGCTATGTGATCTTTAGACATTATCTTATCTAGCTAAATTCAGAAGATAAGTAACCCTTCTCTACAATGCTCATATCCTACCAACTTGAATGGAAACTATTGTGACAGAATGAGAGGACTATTTCAGACTGCTTTGGAAACACACACACACACACACAAGTTCTTATTCTCTAATTCTCTTTTTCCCCTATACTACACAATTCATTGTAATCTTATTTTCCTATGACATTATATCACCTTCTTACAAATTTTCATAACATTAGAACCAATAATTTCGTTGAGAGGGCAAAATTTTTTTAAACTTTCCTTCGATCCTCATGACATTAACAAATGATTGCTGATTAACCAGATGGTCCATTTTGACCCAAATCTATTATTTGATTTCTGAAGCTATATCTTGATGAGGAATCTCCCTCTATCAATACCATTTATAATGTTAGCTGACTTATAAGGACTGTGAAGCTAAATGATTTAGCCAGTGTCAAAAAGTCAATATGTGTCAGAGATGAGATTTGAAACCGAGTCTTCCTAACATCAAGGCCAGAACTATCCGTTAAATCATGTTCTCCTTAAAATTCTTTTTTCTTTCATTAGTTTCATAATGTCCTGATACACCAGTCTTTTGTAATCAGTTGATAATCTTGGGTTGAAAAAGGGTTGTTATAGATGATAAACTTCACACAATTCTACCAAGCAGGAAAGGGGTCCTTCATGTACCATTCTCATGAAGACATATCTTAAGTCCATAGACAGACTTATCAATACTTTGGCTATGGAACAATAGATTGTTTTTGACCAGAGATATTTTTAAAGCTGTTTTCTAAAATGAAGAGGTGTGTTCATATTCAAAGGTTGAGAAAATACATAATAGATGCTCCAAAATTTGAATAGAATTTTATATTGTAACAGAGTTTGTAGAGACTCCACAGGATTCCCCTACAATTTCCTTAAGTTATACAACTTCCATTTATAAATTGCTAGTGATGGGATAACCACTATCACTCAAATAGTTCTTGTCAACAAGAGTTATCCTATAAACATAATTATACTTATAAACCTAAGCTTGATCCTCTGACTTCTACCAGTTTCTCTTAATTTTGCCCATATAAGCCAAGCAGAATGTGTAATCCTCTTCAAGATGACTACCTTTCAAATACTTAGGATAGCTATTATCTTTCCTCTAAGACTTCCATTCTCTAAACTAAACATGCATAACTCTTTTCCTCAAACTGCTTGTGCCATTTTCTCCACTTTACTCATTATTCCAGTTGCTTTCTTATGTAACAACTTTTGTTTATCAATATCCTCCCTAAGTAATTATGATCATAACTTATCACAATCAGCCATGTGTCCTTTGATACAGGTATCATATAGTGGAACTATCACTTTCCTCATTTTTGAAACCATACTTGTAATAAAACAAAGATTACATCCAATATGTCCTATATAAGGAGCTATATGTATGCTAAGAGATAGAGTCAGGGTGTTGGTTGAGGTGGGAAATGGGGGATATAGACAATGGCAGTCTATACACTTACCCTACTCTTCAGAGTGAAACTTGGTCCTATATAAATATGGATCTTTTTCTTATGGGAGTTCACCATACTAATGAAATGGTAAATCTAATCCTTATTGATAATAAAAGATTTCCAGTAATCCTCCTGCAGGCATTCTGTTATTTAATTACTCCATAAACAACATTATTTCTATTGAAATACATTTAACATTTCATTATTGCTCCACAGACAAATGTCCATGTAGACCAATATTGATCCAAATTGGTTTCATACACCAAAATTGTAGATAACACTTTCTCAGAATGGAACAGTTTTTCACGTAACCATGTTATTGCTCATTAATTACATTTTTGTCTTCTGAAACAACTCAACAAGAAAATGACCTTCCTGGGGTTATCAGTGAATGCTGAATGAATATGACAAAATATTTATTTTATTTCTGTTGCCACATTGATAGCAAACAGATCAAGTATTAAGGGAAGGAGTTGTGATAGAAAAAATGTTAAGTGGGCAAATATTTGTAATTTCTAGCATCATATAAACACAACATTTCTATTTCTGTCAACTAGCTAATCTATAACATTCTTAGGAAGTAGTTTATTATTACAAAAGAGAAGAAAATATCTGATACCAAGAGGGTTTGAAATTGAAGACTTGAACATAGTTGTTACTCAGAAATAAAACAAAGGAAAAAATGCAATCAAATTTTTAGTAGAAAGTAAACTGGAAGGTTGGAACTCTTTCATTTCCCCTTTCACATATATAGCAGAGTGTTTAGCACAAGTTCAATACTTAATAAATGATTGCTGAGATTAATTTCCAACAATTTCTTCAGTCTTCTGGTTTCTAATCTATGTTAAAGTTAAAACCTATAATCCCCTTTCATGTCAATAGTTCAGTAATTTAATGGATACAGTATGTGATCTTATGCATGTGAATACTCCATCCAATAGTGAGATCAGAACCTGTTCATGCATTTTCATCATGTGTGACTCTGGTACATGCCCTTCCATAAATCCTCCTAAAGGGGTCCATCTAATACACTAGAGGCTTTTTTCTAGGTCTCCATATTATCATCATGCCAGTACAGCACTAAGGCTTTCCATCTATTATCCTTCACTCTTACTGCTTGACCCTTTCCAGAATACACATTTCTTTGATGATTTTTTTCTACACTTCTTGCATGTAATTCATCATGGGCAATATGCCTCAGGCTATTTACACCCACCACGTGTCTATTCATTACCCTTGGGGTGACCTGGAATTTTGATTCATTGAAGATTGTTGTATTTGGTGATTCACAGATATATAGGAAATAACAAAAAAAAATCTTTAAAAGATATGGCATTTTTTTGTTGTTGTTTCCAGAGGTAATTGGAGATCAACAAAAATGCTGTGTAATTTCCAATATCTTTTTTTTTCCTATTAAATTCTGGGCTCAGTTCATCCACACTATGTGCAAAATAAACAGTGTTTACTATTAAAGCATCTCTATAAGTAGTCCATCCAGCTACATATCATAGTCTGGATAAAAGGTACATATTTTTAAATCTACTCAGTCCTTCTGGTGCTGATTCTTAGCATAATATCTTTTGAGCAATTATGGATATTATTTAGGATATTATGCAAAGTTTCCAGGCATGATGAAACCACAAAAATTTTATCTCCAATGAGAGCATCTGGAGAATCCCATCATCAGTAGGGATTCATTTGTCAATTTGGATTATACAGTGATCATCTATTTGTCTGTCTCTCTTTCTCTGTCTATCGATACCTGTCTATATATCTGTACCTATATCTATCTATCTATGAATGAAACATCTTTCTAGAAGATAGCCTTTATGATTGTTGTACCACTAAAATATATATTTTGTGAGCTTCCTTTTACTATCAACAATTACTAGTTAGATTTTGGGTAAGATTTTGTATTCTTCAGATATTTTAAAATCAATTGTGGGGCAACAACTTGTTGTGTTATAGATTACAGTTTGCAAAACCCTCATATTTTCAATAAAGATCTCTCTCACACACACACATTCAAGATTATCTTCAAAAAAGCTTTTGTAAAGGTGTGAAACTGGGGATTTTTATCTTTTTAATAGTAATATGATTTCTTATTCTTTCCCTACTCTAAAATTTCCCTTCTTTCCTATATTTTTATAGTCAATACTAAACTAATCTTAAAATTGTGTGATTTAAAGTATAGTTTTCTCTATGCTCTCTGGAATGCCTGAACTATAGATAACAAACCTATGGTCATCTTAAATCTTTTCCTTTCTCACTCTTTCCATTTTCTTATGTTCATTCACACTTGACTCTCTCCTGATGACAGAGGTTTCCTGGCTACCCTTTCCAACACATGTTGCACTTTCATTATGACTGCAATTCACAAGTCAGTATAGGGGAGTTATTATACTCCCCATGCTCCTAACTGCCACCTCTAATCTCTTTCTTTCACTGTCACTCAGAAACCTCTCTTCCTTTTAGATTCAGTCAATGCATATACATTCAATACATATAATAAAAATCATGTTAGTGTTTATATACTGACCTCCAGATTTCATTATTTCCTTGCTCAATGAATTTGAGATGGCATATATCCTTTTTTTTTCTCCTCCTCAAATCTTGCCCTCATGCTAGGAGACTTCAACATACATATTAATACTCACAAAAACTATTACTGTATTATTTCTCAACTTACTTATTTCTTACCTCTTCTTTCATATCACCTCAACTATCTGCAGAAATCATCATGCCCTTGATTGTGCCATCACCCGTACTTGTTCTATTTACAAGTGGGAGAACTTTGGAATTCTTTATCAAAATTCAATTATCAAAATTTTTAATTCCACTTCCTCCTTCCTTGCAACACTAAATACTCTTCTTCATCCTTCATCCTTATTATGACGTCCATTGTGTCCATCCCTCAATTTTTTTTTCCAGCCAGTGCTTCACTGAATAAATTCTCCTCCCTTCACCATCTCAATTTCTAAGTGAGCCAGATCAACTCTATACTGTCCTCTTCTATTAAGTCACTGATTCCCTTGTCCTTTCACTAATTACATCCTGCCAAGTCTAAACCTCAGATTCCTCTCATGATATGCTTCCTTTACTCCTACTCATATCATGCTGATTAAGCTGGAGAAAATCATGACACCATAAGTGGATCCAGTACAAATTTATGATACATGATCTTATCTGGGGTCTCTCTTTATCACAGCAATCCTTTTATACTCCTTAATTCATTCACTATCCTACTCAACACATAGACTTTTCTAAACCTTTCCATCCTTCCTCAGTCCTTCTATAGCTCCTTGTTCCACTACCCTTTCAGCTGAGAACCTTGATTCATACTTCATTTTAAAAAATGAGATCATTTGCCAAGAACTCCTTCATATGTCCTCGCCATCAAACATGTCTCAGATGCATTGTGCCATTCATTATCTTCTCCTTTACTTTGTCTCACATGAAGGAGTGGTTCTTCTCTTTGACAATGTGTGTCACTCTACATGTCCAAATAATGTCATTCCATCTTATCGCCTTCCCCAGACCACACCCTTTATCATCTTCATATTCTCACTTACAGTCAGTCTCTCCCTGTCTACTGAATACACCCATACTGCCTAATATATTATCTCTATCATTTTAAATCTCTTCTTTCTTTTATAGCCATTGGAAAGATCATCTATATCATCACCTCTAGTTCCTTCCCCTCCTTCTCTTCTTATTTCTCTGCAGTCTGTCTTCAGGAATCTTTATTTAACTGAAACTGCTCTCTCCAAAGTTACCAATGACCTCTTAATTCACAAAATGAATTACTTTTTCTCAATCCTAATCTTTTTATAAACTCTCTGCAGCTTTTGACATTGTCAATCACTCTTTTCTTCTTGAAGATATCCAAAAGCCTCTCTCTAGCTTTCTGTGACACTGCCTGTTCCTTGTTCCCTTGTGGCCGATCTGATTACTACTCAATTTCCTTAGCTAGTTTCTCATCTAAATTGTGCCCCTTAAAAATGGGCATCCCTAAAGGTGCTGTCTTGTAACTTCTCTTCTCCCTCAATACAATTTTGCTTGGTAATCTCCTCAGCTGTTTTGTATTTTGTTACCATCTCTATTATATATATATATACACATATATGCGTGTGTGCATATATATATATATATATATCAAACACACACACACACACACACACACACACAGAAGGAGAGAGACAGAGAGACAGAGAGACAGAGAGAGAGAGAGGGAGAGAGAGAGAGAAGTACATACAAGCAAAGCCCTAACTGCCTCTTCACCATATAGAGCTAGATAGCATGTTGATATCTTAAAATCGACATGTCTCAGACTGTTTATTTTTTTCCAAACTCTCCTCTCTTCTTAACTTCCCTATTACTTTAGAAGATACACAATCTGCAAAAAAGAAGAAGAAGAAGAAGAAGAAGAAGAAGAAGAAGAAGAAGAAGAAGAAGAAGAAGAAGATAGACAATCCTCATATCCACCTAGGCTTGCAGCCTAAACCCTTTCCTCAACTCCTCACTTTCTTTCCTACCCTTTCCCATATCCACTTTCTGAGTTATGTTACATTAATAACATCTCTAGGTTGCCCCTCATTCTTTCCTCTGTTAATGTCACCACCTTGGTAAAAGTGCTCAATGACTTATATGTAGACTGTTGCAATCCCATTTGGGTTGCTCTTTCTGCCTCCATCATCTCCCCAATTCCAATCCATCATCTTCTCAGATGCCTCATTGATCATTCTAATATATAGGTGTAATTATGTCAGCCCTATTATAATCCCCATTTTAGACATTATAAACCTAACACAGAAAGATTAAATAACTTGAACAAATTCATGCAGATGATATGTCTATGAAATTGGATTTAACTGACTCCAGATACAGCATTCTATCCACAGCACCCACTAACTTTTGGTTAATTCTCCAGAGTTTTTAAAGTAAACCTTTATATTATCTACGAACAGAAAAAAAATCCCTTCTTTATCTATATTTACTCTTTTGATTCATTTTTGTTGTGTTATTGTTATAGCTAACATTTCAGTGCTATTTAAAATTATAGGAGGAAATTGGTATCAGAGAAACTCCAGGTTGGAATCTTCCCTCTTCCTACATAAACATAAATACACAAACACACTCACACATTCATCATTGAACTTTGAGTCAGAGTTTGCTCACCTATAAAATGCAGATGATGAGAATGAGGATGAGGATGAAGATGAGGATAAGGATGAAAGCTCCTACAACTTTTTCTTCTCTCTTTCTCTCTCTCCTTTTCTCTCTTTCTCTCTCTCTCTCTCTCTCTCTCTCTGTCTCTCTCTCTCTCTCTCTCTCTCTCACACACACACACACACACACACACACACACAGAAAATAACACAAGCAAACCTAGCTCTGCAAGTCCCTTCCCAGAGAAGAATTCTGGAAAGATGGCAGAATAAAACAGGAAACGGCTCTTCCAAATTTCTGCGTGTTTTAAAATAATACCTTATAGTGAATGTTGAGAGGCAGAAATAATTCAAATTTGGGGTAAAGCAGTTGTCCAGCCTGAGATAACTTGCTAGATCTTTAGAAAAGTCTAATCTCTGGGTTGATGGTTTGACCTTACTGACCTTAAGGCATTTACAGAGGAATCAACAACACCAGGAAACAACTATGTAGTACTACAGCCTCAACTTCTGGAACTTTCACCTCACAGACTGTCCCAGTCAGGTCGCTGACCACCTGAGACCAAAGGGTGCTGGATGCAGAGGCCCAGATGCATTGACCAGAAACAATCCCAATCTGTGGTTGTGGGAGAGAAGGAAGGAGCACATGCAAGAGAGAGTGAGTACAGTCACAGATGGTTGCCCTGCTAACACATACAGAAGAGCAAAGACCCTTGTTTTGGTTCCTGGGCAGAGTCATGAGGTTAAGCTTGCAGCCATGAACTAGAGAAAGTGATGTCACAGGCAGTGGCATTACTGGGAGTCTTTGCATTGCCTCAAGGACATAGAGAAGTACCTGAGGTCAAGACCCTAGATAGAATTCAGAAAACAACAGTACAAAGAACCTGAAGGCTGAGACATTATAGTCCACACTTCAGGACTGGAGCCTGCTTATAATGCAAAGTTAACCACCAAGAATCAGTAAGGAAAAGAGGAAGAACCCAACCATATGATACCTACTGTAGTGACAGAGGACATCTGGGTTCAAATTCTGAAGAATATAGTGAAGTGAAAACATAAACATAAAAAGAGTCCTTGAAAGAACTTTTAAAGAACTTTAAGAATCAAATGAGAGAAGGTGAGGAAAAAAATTATCAAAAAACGAGAGTAATGCAAGAAAATTATGAAAAGAAAGTCAACCAATTGGAAAGAGATTCAAAAGGTTACAGAAGAAAATAACTTGGGGTGGAGTCAAGACAGCGGCTTAGAAGCTGGATAACTCCATGGCTCCCCCCATAACCACCTCAAGTACCTATAAAATATGACTCTAAACAAATTTTAGAGCTCCAGAACCTAAAAAATTACAAAGTAACAAAGCTCCCACTGAAGGCAGTGTGGCAGGGCAACAGGAAGGGGTTCATTGAAGTGCACTGGGAGCCAAGACCAGCCTGGCTGGAGCCCCAGGGCAGCCTGAATAATCTGCAGCTGGTGCTTTCAGGAGAGTTGATCACCAGCAGTGGTGGAAGTTTCCAGAAGTATCAAACCCATAAGAAACAAGGAATAAGTGAAAGGTTAGTGGAACTTGGCTAAATTTGGGCAAGAGAGTCCTGCCATCTGTCTCCAGGGTGAGAAGCAGGGGTGGCGGCAGTGGCCACCACCTGGCTACTCCAGAGCTCTTGGCCTGCAGATTGCAGGGGGCCCAAGCAATCATTCAGAGGCTAAGTGCTCTTGTCTTAACTGGCCTGGATCTGGATTGTGGTCTTGAGTGGTAGAACTGAGGTGTGTGATCAATAAGCCAAAGCTGGTGGGTGCTGCAGAAATGGTGGTCTCCTAATAGCCCTGGCAGCTGTGAAAAACCCAATGATTGGGACAAAGCTCTCCTCTCTGGAAGCAGAGTTCTACTGAGCCCAAAAGTCAAGTAATTGACTGGCAACATGAGCAGGCAAAAGAAACAAAGCAAGCCCAGCAACCCAACTTCAGATTCCTTTTATGGGGACCAAAAGGATTGAAGCATGGAATGGGAGGAAGACAACACAGTCAGAACTCGCACACCAAAAGCTTCCAAGAAAAATGTAGACTAGTTGCAAGCCATGGAGCAGCTTAAGAAAGATTTTGAAAACCAAATAAGAGAAGCGGCGGAAAAATTGGGAAGAGAAATGAGAATGATGCAAGACAATCATGATAAGAGAGTCAACAACCTGACTGAGGAAAATAACACCTTAAAAAATAGACTAACTCAAATGACAAAAGAGGTCCAAAAAGCCAATGAGGAGAAGAATGCCTTAAAAAGTCTGATTTGCCAGATGGAAGAAGAATCTCAAAAGCTTTCTGAAGAGAATAATTCCTTCAGAATTAGAGTGGAGCAAATGGAAGCAAATGACTTTATGAGAAATCAGGATACTATTAAACAGATCCAAAAACATGAAAAAGTAGAAGGCAATGTAAAAT
>CM053585.1:430022532-430039169 GCA_028646515.1 Pseudochirops corinnae
TATTTATAACATTTGATTATGGAACTTTAGATTCTAGATTCTTTCTCTTCCTCCCTCGTCACCCACCTCCACTGGAAGGACAAGCAATCAAATACAGGCTGAACATGTGTAATTACGCAGAACCTCTCCATAGTGAGCACACCGTAGGAATCTGATTACATGTGGGAACAAATTTTGAACATAAAATACATGAAATGATCAGATTCTAATTTTTGAAATTAAACTTCCAAGAGTATACTACCAAGGGTACATTCCCACTTGCTTTTCTCAAGTTCACTTTTCCCTCAATTCCTGTTCATTCTACCCATTTCTTTTTCGTATATTTAAGTTCTCATATTCATGTATTACTCACTGAATGTTTTCATACTATAGACCCTCATTTCTAAAACAAAGAAATTCTTCCTCATTCCAAAATATGAGTAGGGAAGAAATATTCTGTGGTGGAAATATGATTAAAGCATTTATTGAGTGTTTGCATTATGTAATAATAAAACTCCCAATCCTTCTCTGATGATAGTTACCACAGTTGCAAGCAAAGATAAATAATTTTCTTTTATATAGGGTTTAAAGTTCCCAAGAGTATTTCTTCACAACAACTTTATTGGGTATGTAGCAGAAATACTGATTTTCCCATTAAGTAGATGACGAAAAAGCTTAGGGAGGTTTTGACTTGATTAGGCAAATAAGTCCCATGAATGTAGTGCTTTAAGTCTGCTAAGTGCTCACCTCACAAGAAATATGTGAAGTATGGAGCTGAGTATTGGATTTCTCATTTTAAAGATGAGGAAATAGTATCTGAGAAGTGAAATGACTTGTCTATGAACAGACATCCCACAAATAGGGGTCAAGCACTGATCTCCTGGTTCCAAATCTAGTGCTTAATCAACTATGCAGTGCATTGTCTCACCCAAGATAAAATAATAAGTCTTCCAAGAGCGAGCCTAGCAAACTTAAGCCCATAAACTAGTATGTGCAAAAGTCATAATGATGCATGAAAAAATTTATCCCAGAAGAAAACTATGGAGGAGTAGGAACCTCTCCGAATATTTTGCAAACCTTCTCTTCTCAAACTTAAATGCTATTTCATTCATTTTCTTATGTCAGGTCTGTTCTCTCACTGTATGAAATGTTTTCTAAATAAATCAAGGCATGTATGCATCCTCCTTTTCTATAAATAAACCTATTTCTCCTACCTTCATATCAAAGAACAAATATAAATGTTGATAGTCTTATAAGAAGATGTCAAAGAAATCTTCATGCTTCAGCAGATCATAATCAAGATAAGGACACTAAGGTCCTTTCTAGAGCTAAACTGTCAAGCATTCACTCTTTAGTGTATAACTCTGATGGGCAGGCCATGTTGTTCTAAAGCCAAATGTGTATTTGCTGAAAAGACTATTTTATGAACAATTCACATGAGGAAGGCACTCACATGGTGGTCAAAAGAAGCAATACACTGGGAAGCCATCGAGCCCCCAGGCTTTGAAAACCCAAAAAACAAAAAAAAAAAAAAAGAAGCAATACAAAGACACTCTCAAAGTCTCTCTTAAAAACTTTTAAATCAATTACATGACATGGGAGACACTGGCAAAGGACCACCCAGCATGGTATGCTCACATCAAAGAAGGCACTGTGCTCTTTGAGCGAAGCAGAATTGCAGTAGCTCAAAAAGAAATGTGAGATGCACAAATTTAGACATTTCCATCCAAAACGTTCATATATACTATTAGTGCTGGACCTGCAGTAGCACATTCTGTGCTCATATTGGTCTGATCAGCCACAGTCAGACTACTATACCTTGACTCCAACATAGAGATGTCATTTTGGGCCTTTTCCAAAACAAAGGACAATGACAAACTAATCACATCTTGCCCAAATGGAGGACTATTACATGGAAATAATAATAAATTCTTTAGTCTGTGCTAGTCAGTTTGATTCAAATGTTCAAACACTTGTACTTTCCTCTTCCATTTTGAAAATGGCTTGTTTGAGTTGGTGACCATTTTGGTACAGCAGGAAAGCAGTAACACTTGTCAAAGATGTTGGATATGGGATTCACATTGAGTTAAGGGTGGGACTTTAAACACCATAAATGCTACAATCTAACAAGCATTTGTTAAGTACCCATTATGGCAAAGGACCATGCAAATGTGAGTGATGATGATGATGGTGGTAACCAGCACCACCTTCTCCAAGGTCTCTTACATGTCTGAGATTCTAGGATTCTAATAGTTTTAGTTCTAATAGTAGAACTTTGGGTATGAGGGAGGGTTTTCTACTTGATGTGGATCTGTTATCAAGTTTATATTGCTATATGAAATTGTGAAACTGTTGGTCAACCCTTTATATTCTCAGGTTTGGAGGTCCAGCATTCAGCCTAACTATGGAATAACAAAATGTCCACTAACATAAATGCCCATAACAAAATAATTGCCAATCAACTGCCATTCTTAGAGCAGGTAAACGAGACTAGCTGAAGGCACCCTGATAGAGAAACAGGAGGTGGCATGTGTCAGATAGGAACACTACTATCTTCTCAACCACCAACATCCTTCAAGTCCAAGTGGAGACATCTAAGAACCCAGAACCTAGAGTACCAGGAATTTTAGTGCCCCTAAACCATTCTTCCCATTTCTACCAGTTCAGAGGTCATTAGGGAGAGCAACTCCTATAAAGAAGATCTTGTGGATAAGAAGCTGCCATTCCTGCATCTATCAACTCCAACCACTAATTAACTATCTCCCCAAAAGACAGGTCAATGCAGGAGCACCAGGGATAGCAGTGGCTTGGGACCACCAATCCTGCTACCAGATTGGTTCTGCAACCATCATCCGGGGGTGCAATGCTTATGGAAATGTGACTTTAACTGGAAAAGTCTTTCACACCCTCAAATGGTTTAATAATTGAAATAAATATTGTTACATCATTCAAAATGCCAGTAAAGAAAATACATAACCATTGGCTTCACTTCTGTACCTTGAAAATCATTATGTCTTTCCATTTGTTTTGCCTCTGAAATCTTATATGTCTTGCTTCCCCCTATTAAAATGTGAGCTTCTTGAGATCAGAGACTGTCTTGCTGCTCTATCTGTATCCCCATGCATAGCACAAAGCATTGCACATAGTAGATACCTAATAAATGCTTTGTCGTTCATTGTTTTTGAAACCACATAAAATAAATTTAATCTCTCACAACAAAACCATCCTTCAAAACCATGAAATTATTGGTAATGTTTTCACTCAATACCTTTATAAATAAAAAGCGTTCTTTGTTTAGTTAACAAAACCGCATGACAGAACACAGTATATTCTTTTAACTCAAAGGCAAATAAAAACATATTAAATATAATATATTTTATTCTCCCCCCCAAAAAAGGGTGATGAATATTTGATTATGTATAACTAGTTATATCAGTCACTCCATCACAGAGAGATTGTCATTTGGTGTAATGAAGGGAGTACTCATACTGACAAAATCATAGATCCTTGAATCACTGAAATCCATTTCTGTATGCTGATTTATAGTTCCATATAGATCTATAGTTTATAGTGATTTTATTTACTTAGGAGTCTCATATTATAGAAATTCCTCTGATACAGATTCACAGCTTTAATCTCTTACAGAATTACATAGTATGTTCAGCTGTTAAGTCATGGACCCTTGGTCACAAAGCAATATGTAACAGAGGCAGGTCTTTCTGTTTCCAACACTAGTACTAACCCACCACTAATTATAAAAGATGTCAAGTTGTCCCTTGAAAGCAAGAACAAACTTTCTTGACAATATGGAGTTCCTCATGAAACCATATTTGTCACTATTCAGCTTTTATCACTTTATTTTTCTTGTCTGTAAGTTTTCCTAAAAAGAGATAAATTCCCACAAAGTTCACTTAATCTGCTTTAAATCACCATATCAAATCAACTGTTTTATTCCATTAATAATTAACATAGTGATGTAGCATTCTCTATTTTGTTTTTCCATTTCTTAAAACTACAGACACACATATGAATTTGAATTAAATAAAACATTAAGGGTTACTTGTAAATGCATAGGTATATATATATATATATATATATATATAGGCTGAAGTCTGTGGAGAGTTCCATAACCATATGCACTCAACCCATTTTTTCTGATGAAAAATAATTGAGTTAAATATTTGTTTGAGTCAAAATTTTTGACCATTATGTTCACCAAATATTCCTTGAAATGGACTTACTAAGAAAATGCTTGTGAACTTTAACCTAGCTTTATTTCTCTCCTTTTCAGTACTCTTCCTTATTTTCCTGTGTCCCTGCAATTTTTTTTCATTCAGGATACTAACTTGGTTCTGTATTGTTGTACCCTACAAAAGAAAGTCACATAGTATTGTCAGTATGAAGAAAGAGGGATTACAAAAAAAAAATCTCTTCAAAAAAAATCTATTCACTTCTCAAAACATTTCCAGACCACTTTCAGAGACTCAAGAGATTTGCACAGTTTAAGTTAAACAACTGTTTGAGTGCTTTTACAGACTGAACTCTGACTGTCCACATTTGCCTATTGTACAATGACAAGTCCATTTTGGTGGGCCAGATTAGTTTTCTTTCTGACAAGTAAAGTGCCATGGGAGAGATCCTGCCAAATTTATATGTCCTCCTCCTTTACTTTTGCTTTACTTTTAGTGTTTTTGAAGCCATTTTCACTTCATTTTCTTTTTTCTGACACAGTTTTTCCTTCATTTCTCTTCCTTCTGGGAGATACTTGATTTTCTGAATAAACATTCCATTAGTTTCATCTTTGCTCTTGGTATTTTTCTCATTTTGTCCTACCCCTTTAAATAATTTCAACTCCTACTTCTCTGCAGAAAACTTTTAATCTCCACTAACACATGCCTCTTTCTCTGATTTGATCCAGCCAAGTCATACCAAAACCTCAAAATCATTATATGAAAGACTGAGTCCATTTTTTCCTACTGATCTTTATCCTTTTCTTTCATTTGGTCACTGTTGTGAGACAATCATTCTCCAAGGTAGTAATGTCTAGACATATTTTCTTATTCTGCTTCCCAGACATCCAGGTCATTAACTGGATGCTATCATTTCTGTGTACTGCAGAATTCTGAAATTTCCTCTCAGTCTCTGTCTCTGTCTATATCTCTGTGTCTCTGTCTCTGTCTGTCTCTCTCTCACTTAAACACTGGTATTTGTTTTTATTATTCTTGTGTTTTGCCACCTTTCCTTCTCATTTCAACAACAACTTATTATTTGAATAATACTTCATTCATAAACCTAAAGAATCTTCTGATAGAGACCTTTTTAACAAAATGAGAATAAGTATGACACTAAAGAATAATTCAGAATTTATTATTGAAAAGCCATCATTAGTTGTACCAATTCACTTAAGAAAATCTAACCAATATTTATATTGTGGCTATTGTAGGTAATGCATATCACATAATTCTGCTGCCCCAATCAAGGGGCACATAATGTACAAGGGAAACCAGACTAAAAAGTATGTCAAATCAAGGTTTTTTAAAAAGATGTTCAATTAAGTGTACAGATTCTGAGGCAGCATATTCCATGGGGAGAAACCCCAAAATAAACAGCAAAGGAGAGTGAGCAGATGTTGCAAGATGGGAGAAGAGGGAGGCTGGTACCAGGGATGTATATATGCAGATTGAATCTTCTGAGAAAGAAGAGGAATAGGAGGAAGGGCACTACTAGTATCAACCTATCTTGTCTAATTAATCTTTATAATTATATGTTATGCTTAGTTGTTTCTAGGTTGCTAGAAAAGTCCAATTGTGATGAGTACCTTCTTAATTTTGATGCCCTATGATAAAATCCTGGTTGATTTTCTCACTTTTAGCTCAGATTTTGTGCAAGGGTTTGTGCAATGTGCTATGGGATATATAAAGAGAAACATTGATGATCCCTGCCCTCAAGAAGCTTGAAATTTTGTAAGGAAGGTTTACCATCATCCTCATTAGTGCTGTCATCATCATCATCATCATCATCATCATCATCATCATCATCCACATTTGCATAGCACATAATGTTTTTAAAAGCTCTTTTTCACTTGAGCCTCATACCCCTATAAGGGGAATATTATCATTATCTCCATTTTATACAAGAGGCGGCTGATGTTAAATGACTTGCTCAGGGTAACAGAGGGAAGTAATCTTCTAGGCAAGGGTTTCAGCTTGAGTCTTCCTGCCTCCAAAAGAAGGACTTTACTCATTTTTCCACCTTGCAGCAACAAAGAAACATGAAATTAAATCTATTATTGCAAATATAAAGTTTAAATTTTGAGTTTTGATGGAAGAGAAATTATTTCTAGCTGAGGAGATAACAATAATAACAATAATGCTTAATGTTTTAAGGTTTGCAAAGTGCTTTAGTTTCCATATATTATGCAATTTGATCCTTATAAATACCCTGGGATCATTCTCATTTTACAGATAAAGAATTTGAGGCTGAGACAGGCTAAGACTTGACCAGCAATGGGGTTATAAAGTCCTGAAGCAAGATTCAAACTCAAGTTCAGCACTCTATCTACTGTACCATTTAACTACAGGCCTCATGTAAAAGGCAATATTTCATCTTGGCCTTGAAAGATAGGTGTTATTTCAATAGTGTCAGATAGAGACAAGGGCATTGCAGATATAGGAAATAACCTGAGCAAAGCTTTAGAGTTGGAAAAACATATAAGACTTCTGTGGTAGGGTAGGTAGTTTAGTTTGTTAGGAAAGGCAGATTGGATACCTCTTTTTAATGGGTATTGAAATGGGCCATTTAGACACCTAGGGATCTAAGATATTTCCTAAAAACATATCTAAGTTTAGATTAGTTTATAAGCCTCTTATTTAACCTTCTTAAAACACTGTCAGTAGGGGCTGCAGATTTCCAGAAAATTATTGCCTATAGTTGTGATGTCTCACACAGCATGGTATGTAGAAATACATTCTAACAGTAAATCCATCATGGACTGAATGTCTAAAATGAATACAACTGAACTTGGTTTGTGCATAGACCACCTATTTCAGTCTTCTTTTCACAACCTCTGAGATCACAGCCCTGCTTGTCTGAGTGAGAAACATATTTGAGGAATGCTATTGACATTCACAACCTTTGATATGTGCAAGAACACATTTCTTTTATATTCTTGCAACCTTCAATTCAATATAAATGAAGTTCCTTATACTTAAAAATGAAATTGTCACCTAATTCAGAACTTTAGGTTACCCTGCTAGAGATTAAACAGCTGGTCATATATCATAAGCCATAGATAAATGCAAGCTTTAGTGCACACATGGTTTTTAAAGTCAGTTGAACATATGTTGTTGCTAATGGAGAACTGGAGGTGTCCAGTATTCTCTTTAAGTGACCCCTGGTTATAGGCTAGTCCTGGATCTTGCTCATACATTCTTTTAAAAAAAGGAAATATCTTTCCCACCTCTGACACAATGGCAAGTGAACCAGCATTAAAATGAAACACATGTAATATTATCTAGGAAAAACACACTCTCTTCAAATGATTTAATATAATAGAGTTATAGAATAAAATATTACTACAGTAAATAGCAAAGCATTCCCATTCCCATTCACAATATTTTCCTCTTAATCTTGACTCTTTGGCCTCTTCCCTTTGGGGAGGAACGATTCAATCAAGACTAATGATGCTTGAAAAAAAGCAGATGACTCCTTCCCTGTTACTATATAAAAGGAAAATGAATGTTTTAACCATGGTATTTATTAACATCTTCTGTGGACTCTTAGAACCTTGAAAAAGTAATTATTAAATCATTTAAAATTTAAAAGAAATTCTCTCAAGGGGGAAAAGAACCCTGAAATGTCTCACAGTGGAGGTACTTGTCCTTGTGAATTTAACCTGTGACTTCTGATCCTTCTCTCAGACCAGGGACTTTTCCCCACTTTTGTGGAGTTGGTCATAGAGTTTTTCACAAAGAACAGTTGAAATTCTACATGTTCTTTAAGACTCAGGGAAAATGCTACATTATTCATAAAACCTTCTTAGATACTTTCAGGTTTAACAGGACTTCTGGAGACCATATTCTAATACTTCCCCCCCAACTCTCCTCAATTCTTTCAGGTGTAGTATAGCAAGGGATTTATTTGCTCTCATTTATTGTCTATATTACCCTTGAGTGATGCTAAAGATATTGGTAATAGGAAAAAAAAGACTCATCTCTATAAAAATATTCATAATTAATCTATTTGTAATATGAAAAAAACTACAAATGACCTAAATGTCCAATAAGTGAGAAAGTCTTAAAATAATAATATATTAAAATAAGGTGATATTATCCTTTCATTAAAATGTGAGTATGAATAATGCAAAAAATATGTAAAAATGATAAATGTTATCAGAGCAATAATAGCATAAGATATTTCATTTTAGCTATATGAAAAGGCAACATTTTAAAAGATATAGATTGATTCGGAAGGAGACACAGACCAAATTATTTTGCTAGAATTTATAGACCACATTTTTCTAATTAAAATTTAAATAGTTGTATTCTAAGGGTTGGGGGAGATTGTTTCTCTATTTTGCATAATTATGTGTATATTTGTTGAAAGTATTGTTATTAAAACTTATCTAGTTGGTCTAGCATTGGTTGCAGTCTGCATTGTTTACATGGAGTTCCCACAATAGGAATTTCCCATGCTTGCAAAATCATAAGTATTTTTGTATTCACCTTTCCCTTGGTCTTGTAGTTACTAAATTATTCTGTGCTAACCATTTTTTGGGGGTATAAGTTGCTAGTGAACTTTTCCCTTTCAAGGGAGGGCTAAAGCTTTTCGATATATAGCTGACGTATCTGAGCCTTCCCCTCAGCCAGGTAATTAATAAAAACTGGAATAATACCAATAGACTTATCATGTAGTATATACATTGGACAGCTGGTAGTACATACAAGGAGATTTTGTCTTTCTGTGAACCTGACCACTAATTCATTTGATGTAAATTCCTGACTGTCACTTCATGTCTCTAAACTCCATTTTAGAGATTCGATTCTACTTTCCCCCTCCCCCCCCCAAAAAAAATAACATGGGAGGTGTGTGGAGAAGGGTAGATATATCCTTCCTTAAGCATCTTAAATGCTCCCTGATTAGAATAAAAATAAACCCAATGAAAAGATAAACAAATGACTGAGTGAATAGGCAGTGCCCTTGGCCTCCATTCCTTTTCCACATTCATGCCTTTATTGTACATAACTGAAAGCAGAAAAACCATTGATTTTTGTGCTGTGTTCTAGCTTTGACAGATATGCCTGAGAGACAACAAATAATTGATATTTCTAAAATTTTCTTTCCCTTCACTGGTTCAAGAAATGTGATGGGACCTCTTGCCCTTGGAGTAGATCCTAAAAGCTACATATTGTAAAATAGCTCAAATCACAAAATATACTAAAACAATGAATATTTTTCTATTTTATTTAAGCAGGATTATTTCAATAAACTTTCTTTAATTTCCATTTCAACACCTGCCACCCATAACTAGGAACCACAGAACTAACAAGGAATCTCTCTGGAATAATAACATTATGATGTATCTATATATGTATGCACATGTGTAAGCGTATGTATATGTATATGTATATTATATCCACTAAGATTACTATTTAACAACCCTCATTATTGTCAGGCAAGATTTTAAATAGTGACACATACTCTCATCAAAAATTATTTTTGCCACTGCTACTGATTTTTAAATAAGGTTTTCTTGATGTATTTTGTTTTTATATCACATACATTTTTTTCACTGTATACCTTCCTCTGCACACTCATGTAGATATTCTTTATATCAAAGAAAAAAAAAAGGGAACAAAAAAAATCAGTTCATCAAAATAAATCAAGTGAAGAAATTTGATATCACACATGGTTATAAAATTTTAGAAACTGCTTTATGTTCTAAACCATTGTCTGCTTGGAAGTGACAAGTTTTGTGGATAAAGGCAGTTTCTGGGATCTTTTTATTTCTTTTTTATAATTATTGCTTGTTTAAACATTTGTAGAAAATAGTGATAGTCCATATCAATGTCTTTTCCTTTTTTTAGTTAATTAATTTTTAGTTTTCAATATTCACTTCCTCAAGGTTTTGAGTTCCAAATTTTTTCCCCATCTCTCCCTTCCTCCCACCCCAAGAGAGTGTGCATTTGGATTACCCCTTCCCCCAATCTGCCCTCCCTTCTATCATCCCCCCTTCTCTTATCCCCTTCCCCTTCTATTTTGCTATAGGATAAGATAGATCTCTATACCCTATTGCCTATATATCCTATTTCCCAGTTGCAAGTGAAAACAATTATTAAAGATAATTTTTAAAACTTTGATTTCCAAATTCTCTTTCTTTCTCCTTCCCCACACATCCTCTTTGAGAAGGCAAGCAATTAGATATAGGTTATACATGTGTAGCCATGCAAAACACTTCCATAATAGTCATGTTGTGAAAGACAAACTATATTTCCCTCCATCCTATCTGTTCCACCCCCATTCATTCAAATTTTTCATTTGACCTTATCTCTCTTCAAAAGTGTTTTCTTCTGATTACCCCCTCCCACAATCTGCCCTCCCTTCTATCATCCTCCCATTTATTATCCCCTTCCCCCCTACATTCCTGTATGGTAAGAAAGATTTCCATACCCAATTGACTGTGTATGTTATTCCCTCCTTAAGCCAAATCTGATGAGAGTAAGGTTCATTCATTCCCTCTCACCTCCCCCCACCCCCTTCACCATCATGGTAAAAGCTTTTTCTTGCATCTTTTATATGAGATAATCTACCCCATTCTACCTCTACTTTTTTCCTTCTCCCAGTATATTCCTCTCTCACTCCACAATTTTATTTTTTAGGTACCATCCCTTCATATTAAATTCACCCTGTGCCCTCTGTGTTAATGTGTGTGTGTGTGTGTGTGTGTTTGTGTGTGTGTGTGTATTCCCTCCAACTATCCTAATACTGAGAAAGGTCTCATGAGTTACCAATATGTTTCTATGTAGGAATGTAAGCAGTTCAATTTTAATAAGTTCTTATGATTTCTCTTTCCTATTTACCTTTTCCTACTTCATTTGAGTCATATTTAAAATTCACATTTTCTATTCAGCTCTGGTCTTTTCATCAGGAATGCTGGAAAGTCCTTTCTTTCATTGAATGTCCATTTTTTTCAACTTAAGGATTATATTCCATTTTGCCGGGTGATTCTTGGTTTTAATCCTAGCTCCTTTGAACTCTGAAATATTATATTCCGAGCCCTCTGATCCCTTAATGTTGAAGCTACTAAATCATGTGTTATCCTGACTGTGTTCCGACAGTACTTGAATTTTTCTTTCTGACTGTTTGAAATATTTTCTCTTAACCTGGGAACTCTAGAATTTGGATGATATTCCAAAGAATTTTCCTTTTGGTATCTCTTTCAGGAGGTGATAGGTAGATTCTTTCAATTTCTGTTTTACTCTCTGGTTCTAGAATATCAGGGCAGTTTTCCTTGATAGTTTCTTGAAAAATAATGTCTGGGTTCTTTTTTTGATCATGGCTTTCAGGTGAATTAATAATTTTAAAATTATATCCCCTGCATCAATTTTCCATGTCAGTGGTTTTATGCAATGAAAAATTTATTCTATATTTTCCTTCTTTTGATTCTGTTTTATATATATATTTTTTGATTTTTCATAAAGTCATTAGATTCTATTTACTCCATTCTAATTTTTATGGAATTCTTTTCTTCAGTGAGTTTTTGGACTTCTTTTTCCATTTGGCAAATACTGCTTTTTAAGGCATTCTTCTCCTCATTGTTTTTTTGGACCTCTTTTGCCATTTGAGTTAGTCTTTTTTTATAAGGTGTTATTTTCTTCAGTATTTTTTGTGTCTCTAGCAAGCTGTTTATTATTTTTAATGATTTTCTTGTATCACTCTCATTTCTCTTCCCAATTTTCCTCTACTTCTCTTACTTGATTTTCAAAATCTTTTTGAGTTCTTCATGGCCTGTGGATAATTCATATTTTTCTTGGAGACTTTTTATGTAGGAGCTTTGACTTTGTTATCTTCTTCTAGTTGTATGTTTTGATCTTCTTTGTCAACAAAGTAAGATTCTGTAGTCTGATTTCCCCCACTATTTGCTCTTTTCCCCAGTCAATTTCTTGAATTTTTAATTTTTTGTTAAAGTGGGCTCTGCTTCCAGTCTAGAGCATGTACTGACCTAATCTTCAGGGGTTTTGTGCAGCTATTTTTAGGGACACTTCTAGGAATCTGTAAGTTTTTAGTTCTTCCAAGGTTGTTTGATTACAGGAGAGGTGTTTACTTCTCTCCTCATCTGTGCTCTTGTCTGTGAGTGACCAAAAGCACCCTTTTCTGCCTTGGAACTGTGAGGAGGATTCCTTCTTCACTGCTGCCACAAGCTCTGCCAAGCCAGCACTCCTACTCCCCCCAGGACAACCACCCAGAACTGCAACTGAGATCCAAGTACAGGCAAAGCAAGGGAATCCTGCATTGGTGCTGCTGAGAACTCTGGAATCAGCTGCTGCCATCCCCACTACTGCCCAGGGCTGTGGCAGGACCATGTTCCTCTCTAACCAGGTCCTACAGAACTTGCCTAGTGACCTTCTAAGTTGTCTTTGGTGTTTGTGGTTGAGAAGTCTGATGACCACTAGTGATTCAGTCCTCTGAGACTTGCTCCAGGTTTTCTAGGTCCGGGTCTGTGCCAATGTGGCCCACATTATACTGTGCTCCTTTCCAAGTCCAGAGCAACAGACCTTTCCTGTTTACCTTCCAGGTTGTCTTGGGCTGCAAATTTGTTTCATTCTGTCATTTTGTAGGTTCTGCTGTGCTAGAATTCATTTAGAGCTATTTTTTTTTTTACAGCTATTTAGAGAGGTTTGAAGAAGATCTCAAGCAAGTCCCTGCTTTTTATCTGCTGTCTTGGCTCTATCCTCCCAGTGTCTTTTTCTTTATACATTTCCCATTTTAAGGGTCAAAAATATTTTCAAAGAAGTTGGGTTGGAAATGTTGTAATTGCTCATATTGTTTTCTCTTCTTTATCCTGTCTTCTAGGTTGTTTTTTCTTCTTATTCCAGCAGTTTGATGGTCTGTACACAGACAGGTGATTCAAAAATGATTACCACAGTCATTTCCTGATTGTTAAAACACATTTTTATGATGTTGTTTAGTTTTCACTATGTACAGTGCTATCTGCTGTGGAATGACAAATACTTTTTCCAAGTATCAAATGTGTCAATAATAAAATTCAAAAAAATAATAAAATTCATATAAAAGTATGATTTATTTTGGCTTCTTCTGTTTCCTTTTCCACTATATTACATTAATATCATTAAACAATAAAACACTAGATCCCTCTCTCACTGACTCTGCCCTTAACTAGAGGGCAGGGAGCCGACTCTCCTGGTCTGGCAGTCAGTGAGGGATGGTGTCCCTAATGCTACTCCATCCCTAGCAGCAACCAGAAACATGGTGGGTGGGCATGGTGTGTGATCAATGCTGGCATGTGTGGGGCCCTCTTCATTGACCACTGTATTTACTTCAACATCAAGAGACTGAGAGACTCCAATTTCATGAACAAGTTCTGAAAGCAAAGAAAGAGATACAAGTTTGCTAATGAGAGAGCTGAGATTTCCAAGTTATATGATCTTATAGATGCAGAAGTTGTTCAGAAGTTCTTCCTTGAAGAAATATACTTGGTGAGGAATTACAGTCCAAGATGCCTATGAAAAGGATGTCATCCACTTGACAAGTACCATTGCTGCCTGTGGGAAGCTACAGCAGTTGCTGCAAGTCTTACAGCAAACTTCCATCATTGGTGTTCCAGATGCTTCTGACTAAGTTGCTGATAATTAACTAGAGAATTGTGTGTTCAGAGCTTAGCTGAAGATGATGTGGAATGAGGAGCATGCCAACATAATGAAATCTTAACTAAAAAAAATTCTTAGCTCAGAGGATGAACATCTTTGGGGAGCAGGGAGGGCAAATATGCTAGTTATGGACTATGTATTTCATTGAAACTTATAAAAGTTAATACCAACTTTGTGTAGGTAGGATTGATTGAATTTTATTTATCTTAATGAGAAATGCATTTTGGTTTTTTTTTTTTTACTTTGTAAATATACTATGAATTACCTAAATATTACTCATTTCATTTGTTACTAAAAGATGTAGTTGTAAGATACATATGACATAACACAACATGTTAAAATACCCAGTACTCATTTGAAAAATAAAAGTTAAGGCAATAAAAATAATTCCACACTCCACATAAGAGAAAAAAAAATAGAAACAAACACTAGACTGAAGGCTTGTTTATATTTTTTATTTGTTTCATGGTCAATGACTTTTTGTGTAGAGAATAGATATGGCCAAAGAATCCAACCTCTAGTAGTGAATCTGCCTTGTTCCTCTATATGAAGCTAAGTTAGTCTCCAGGAAACAGAATGAATTGCCCACTAGAATTGGTCCCAAAGATTTTCTAGCTTGTTAGAATCTCCCAGAAACTGCTTTTTCATTGGCCTTGCTGTTAACAATTCAGTATCACATTATGCTATTATAAGGTAACAAGAGTTGAATATTTGTGGAATAATGGAGTGCACTGACCCTACCAAAAAGAGAAAAAAAAATAGTCTGGCATGATCTGTTTTAAATGAAGATATAATAAAAAAATATTACCAGTTGCTTTTATAAATCCCTTCCTAAACATCCCTCTGATGATAGGTTTTGAATTTTGCCAATAATATATGGTGGATGGGTGACTTTGAACTTAAGTTTGAAGTCATGTCTTACTTTCTATCACTATCTCTTCTCTTTGTCTGCCTCTATCTCTTAATTTAATTTGGACACCAATTTTAAGTCCTATAGCACCTCTTTCACTTGTCCAATCTTTCATGGACAAAATCACATTAGTTAGCTCTTCCAGTATCCTTGGATATAGTTCATTTGGACTTGTTGACTCAAATACATTGAACACAGCTAAATTCTCCCTTGTGATTTATTCTTTTATCTTGAATTTCAGCTTTCTCTTCTTTTCATTCCAGAGATCATTCCCCTTAGCAGAGAAAAAAGAAATAAAATGAGAATTGAGTTCTCTCTCAACAACCATTTATTGAGTACTGACTATAAGGTATGAAGTGTGCAAAGCAATCATATCCATTGTGTTTTTGTTGTTCACCTCTATAGTCTTATCCCTTCTTTAATTCCTCTCTTGATTCAATTATAGTCTAAAAAGAAGTGTTTCTTGTTTTAATTATCTTTGACCATTGATTAAAAATCTGAACTGGAAGAAAATTTAAAAATACACTTGATTTAGATGGATTTACATTTAAAGTACTCCTTCTACCTATATTTCCTTTTCCTTCCAACTTATTCACATGCCAGTCTGCCAAACATGTGTATGTGTGTGTTAAGTTAAAGATATCTGTATATTTATAGTGTCCCTATCTCTATTAATACACACACAATATTTGTAGAAGCAAACGTAAAGAAATAGTTGATTCAACTATTATAGTTGATGGATAAAGAAATAGTTGATTCAAATTAACCCCATTACATCTTCTTGTAATGCTTTGAATATTGCTCATATTTATTAAAATAATCATATAGGGTGGCAGAGCCAAGATGGTGGCATAGGAGCAGCAAGGTATGGCAGCTCCCACACAGCCACCTCAAAATACCCATAAAATATGACTCTAAACAAATTCTAGAGCTCTAAAATGCACACAAATATACTTTCTGCTGAAAGCAGCTTGGCTAGGAGGGACCATCTCAGTGCTGGGAGCCAAAACCAGCCCAGCCTGAAATGTTGGCTTGGCCCTGGGGGCAGCCTGATGAGCAGAGCCGCAGCTGGAGCTTCAGGAGAGTGGATCTGTGGCAGTGGTGGCAATTTCCAGAATTATCAAGCCATAAGAAAAAAAGGACTAAGTGAAAGGTCAGTAGAACTCGGCTAAAATTGGGGGAGAAAAGCAGGTCTGGCCAAACTGCCTCCATGTTGCTGCTTCGGAGCTCCCAGACTTCAGACTGCGGGGGAGGGGGGGCAAGTGATTGTTCAGAGTCCAAGTGCTCTCACATTGAGTGGCCTGGATCTGGATTGTGGCCTTGGGTGGTGGTCCTGGGGTGCGTTTTCAGTGAGCCAAAGCTGGTAGGGGCTGCAGCAGCCTCCTAAAAGTGCCAGTAGTTGGGAAAACTCCAGCAATTTGGGACAGATCTTTCCCGTCTGGAAGCAGAGTTCCACAGAGCTAAAAAATCATTGACTGGCCAACCATGAGTAGGAAAAAGAAGCAAAGTAAGAACAACAACCAAACTCTACATTCCTTCTTTGGGGAAAAGAAGGATCAAAGCAGGGAATTGGAGGAGGACAACACAGTCAGAACTCCTACACCAAAAGCTTCCAAGAAACATGAAGATTGCCTAAAAGCTAGAGATCAGCTTAAGAAGGATTTTGAAAACCAAATGAGAGAAGCAGAGGAAAAATTGGGAAGAGAAAAAAGAATGATGCAAGAAAATCATGAAAAGAGAGTCAGCAACCTGACTGAAGATATTAACACCTTAAAAAACATATTAACTCAAATGGCAAGAGAGGCCCAAAAAGCCAATGAGGAGAAGAATGCCTTAAAAAGTTGACTTTGCCAGATAGAAAA
>CM053585.1:430039669-430050486 GCA_028646515.1 Pseudochirops corinnae
ATATATATATAATTATTATTATTATTTACATATAACTGCGAATTAAGATATACAGGCACTGGGGTAAGGAGATCCATCTTGCCCTACCGGAAAGTCAGAGGGGTGATGGGGGAGGATATAGGGGAGAGCAGACTGGGGGAGGGTTTAAACATGGGATTGCTGTTTTGGGGTGTTGGGGAGGGGAAAAATGGGGAGAAAATTTGTAACTCAAAATCTCATGGAAACAAATGATGTAAACTAAAAATTAAAAAGTTAATTATAAAAATGCATGAGCTTCCATGAAGTTAACTGATTGATAGTCTAATATTTTTGTAAAGGAAGGAGAGCTACACCCATGTATATTATATCTATGGTGTTTTAAGGTTTACAAAATACTTTCCTCACAACAAGCCTGTGATGTCAGTAGTACAAGTGTTATGAATCTCATTTTACTAATGAGGAAATTGAGGCTGTGTGAGATCACGTAACTTGTTGCTAGTTATAGAGCTACTAAGTATCCGAGATAGGATTCAAAAGCAAGTATCCTGACTCCAACTCCAAAGAAATCAGAGGTCACGAAGGGCCAAAATAAGTGACCAAGACTCTTCTCTATGACATGTATGTCAAGGGTTCATCTATCACTGTGAGATGGCAAGCCAGGATTTCCTGAGTCAGCCCAGTCAACTTGAGGATTAATCTAATTATTTGGAATAGTTATGTGGAGCAAGAAAATTCTTCACTGCAATTTCTCATTGTGCTTTTAGTGTTCTCTGGAGGCAAGCAGAATAAGTTGAACCATTTTGTTTTGTTTCCTTTTCAAAATGGCAGCTCTTCAAACACTGGACAACTTTTATTACATCTCCTCCAAGTCTTCCCTTTTCCAGGCTAACCATCCTCACTTCCTTCAGTCAACTTTCAAATGACTTGGTCTCCAGGCAGTCAGCTGATATAGTAGATAGAGCCCTAGACCTGACACCAGGAAGATTAGAGTTCAAATGTAGACTCAGATACTTACCAGCCAATTGACTTAATGTGTGTGGCCCTTAGTTTCTTTCAACTGTAAAGTGGAGATATTACAGGGACTCTCAGGGTTGTTGTGAGGAAAAAACTGAGATAATATTTCAAAAGCTCTGATTACTATCATCCTCTTCTGGATACTTTTGAGTTTATCAATGTCTTCGCTAAAATGTAACACCCAAAACAGAACATAGTGTCTTAGATGTGGTCTGTCTAGAGTTGATCAAGAGAGTACTCATTTCTTTCATTCCACATACTGGATCTCTTTTTAAACAACCTGAGAACTGTTAGCTTTTTAATTTCACAGAGCCATTTCATATTTACCTTCTAATCCAATAAATTCTCCAGATGTTTTTCAGGATAACTGATTTCTAGCATCTCATACTTGTGAAATTGATATTTTTTATTTGAAGCCAAACATAGAGCTTTACATTTGTCCTTATTAATTTTCATCGTCTTAGATTTGAATAAATAGTCCTAGGTGCTTAGGATCATAAATTGAGAGCAGGAAGTGAATGGTCATTTAGCCTAACAATATCCTCATTTTCAGATGAAGAAGGCCCAGAGATGTTAAGCAATGGTGTGACCATAGGTAAGTCATTTAAACTTCCTCATATTCAGTTTTTTCATTTACAAAATAGGAAGTTTGGACCATATGACCTTTGTGGTGCTTTCTAACTCTAAATGTATGGACAGACTGTTCTCTGTCCATGGTCATATAACTAGTAAATGACAGCCAAAATTCGAATTTTGGTCCTATGACACTTAATTCAATCATCCTTTTACCACATCTCTATTCTGCTCTATTGAGATCATTCTGATTTTGATCTTACACTTTAGCTATACCAATATATTAAATGGAAAATCATTCCTGGAAACAAAGTGATTGATTTTATTCTCAGAAATCTAAGTAAAATGTTGCAATAGAACCCCCATTCAACTTTTTTTTTTTTTTGCACTATTAGACTATTTAGAGAAAAGCCAACTCCAAATAATCAGTATGCATTTATTAAGCGCCTACTCTGTTTCAGTTACTGGGGAAACAAAGACAAAAGTGAAATAATACTTATTCTAAAAGAATTTATATTTTATAGGGAGAAACAACATGACCACATATAAACATATACACAATAAACATATGTAATTTGGGGGGAAGGGAGTTATTAGCATTCTCTTTATCACTACAACATGACTCAAAGGTTGTAGGCTGTCAAAACTGCAAATTTAGAAATGTGAACTAACAATGGCATTTAAAAAAAAAATTGTTTCCCAGAATGCTTTTATACTACTTAAATATCTCCCAAAGAGAATACTTAAAGATTTTTTTTTTCTAAAGGCTAAAGTAAGTCCTTTCATTTTCTTCATGTTGAGGCATTATGAAATCTGAAATGCCAAAATACATGGCTGGATTTAGAGAGGAAAGTATAAGGGAGAGATGCTCTTGATTTGAGATTATTGAAAAAATCTGTGAGAGATCGTGGCCAACTCAGACACAACTTGCTGTACTGTCACTAAGTAACCAAAGCTGAGCTAAAAAATACTTGGGAAATGAGAATACCATTCTGGTTTTTAAAAGAGACCCCCTAATGAGTTGAAGACAAAGTCTAACTATTGTTTAAAAAAAGGTTTTTTTAAAAATTCAATACAGAAAAATGTTTTGCTTATCCCCCCCAAATGAAAAATCTTAAATTAGTTTTAATCTTAAATAATAGTTTGGATAATGCACTGATGCATCCTGAAGGGGTCTGAGAACAATACTCCAAGGGAAAAAAAAAAAGATTGAATAATTCAGTTTTGAATTTATGCAGTCTGTCTTCCAAGAAGGCTGAAAGTCATCCTGATTGTAAGGACTGTGAGGAGCTAAAATCCATTACCAGAATGGTTTTCAAGTCTTGGAGTTTAAATCAAACAAAAAAATTGAAAGTGTTTTCCTTCATACTCTACTCTCTCCTCTTTCTACTGCCTTCTCTCCTTTCTCCTCTCACCCTCTTTCTTCTTTTCTCTCCTTTTCCCTTTCCTCTTCTTACCTCTCTAAATTCAAGTGTTGCCTCTGATACCTGCTACCTCCTGGATTTGGGCAAGTTACTTAAGATAAAGTCAGATAAAACATTTATTGAGTGCTTACTTTATACCAGGCACTTTGCTAAGCACTGATAATACAAGCACAAGCAAAAAGAAATTCCCTGCCCTCAAGGACTTTATAATCTAATTGGAGAAGACAAGACTTGTAGAGCCATAAATGGGAGGTGAAAAGTATTGGAGGAGAAGATGCCCATGTAGCAAACAGATGCAAGATGGAGAAGTCTTAAGAGTTAGGAGCAGAGCAAGGAGTAGAAGGAAGGAGGCTACATGTGTGCTCTCAAGTAGAGGTTTCAAGGAGCAGCTCATAAATTGGAGGAAGGGGAAGAGAGTGGTTTTTGTTCCTGAGTATTTAGGTCTACTAATACTGATGTGAAAGCATATAGTGAAACTATATGTTTACCTAGATTTTTAGAGGCAGCAGTTTTTCAGTAAAAATACTAATCAGCTTATACACAATGACTCAAAGATCATGAATCCACAGAGAGAGCTTAGGCCTCATTGTTGCCTCCCAATCTTTGAGGTTTTCATTTAATTCTACTACTTTAAATTGATGGTAGAATAATAATCTTAATGAATATAGAGAATCTTGTTCATGACACTCTCATACATTACTTTTATATACTGGTTTTAAGTGAAAGGCACAAATAAACTTCCATTTAAAAAGATGTGTGGGAGTGGCTAGGTAGCTTAGTGAATAGAGTACCAGCCCTGGAGTCAGGAGGACCTGAATTCAAACAGGGCCTCAGACACTTAATACTTACTAGCCCTGTGACTTTGGGCAAGTCACTTAACCCCAATTGCCCTGCCTTCCCCCCTCCAAAAAGCAAAATAAAAGAAAAAAAATGCTGATTTTAGCTAAGTAAACTATTGTATTACTTAAATTACACCCCTTAAATTGGATCTTTGGGGGATTTTGGCTGGGGTAATGCTGAAATAGCATTATTATCTCACAATTGATTGTGTTTCAGTTCATGTTCCAAAAAAGTAGAGATGAGTTTACTTTGGCAGATAGAAGAAAAATTCATTGTTTTTTTCCTTTTTAAACAAATGAATAATTGGCAAATTGTCAAGGAATCGGTTCATTTTTTGGGTGAAAGTAAACTTATTATCTATTGCAAACTAGTGTTATATTTTAAATACTAACGGATATACGCATGAGCAGAGAAAATTTGCATTTACTTACTTCTTTGGTTGACGATATCAGATTTAGATGGTGCCTTCCAATAACTGTTCTGAATTTTCATTTGTCCTTTCCATTCTTCAGTTATTATATACAAACGTAACTGATAGACAAGAAGCAATCTTTTTTTTTTTTCCAAAAGGCCCATGATATTTTCTGAAGTATTGGTTTTATCTGTTTAGTGCCTTACCTCTGAATAAGTCAAGACATACTGAGCACATTACTACTTCTAAATACCTTTAGCATAACCATTATTTTTTCTGTAAATATTTTTGATTGTCTACTCTGTGTCATGGAATAACATGGTATCATTTCAGGTAGACACTTAAGAACTATTACTGGAACAGCTAAGTGACACAGTGAATAGAGCACCAGCCCTGGAGTCAGGAGGACCTGAGTTCAAATCCGACCTCAGACACTTAACACTTACTAGCTGTGTGACCTTGGACAAATCGCTTAACCCCAAATGCCCTGCCTTCTCCTCTCTAAAAAGCAAAGAAAAAAAAAAACTATTACCACTCGTGGTGGTCTTTATAGATTTGACTGGATACAAAATATATGCATAAACACACATACATACTTACATGTATATACAAACATGCATGTGTATATGCATGTGTGTATACACACATATGCATATGCATACACCCTAAAGAATTTTTGCTATTCTGAAGTATTTCATCCTCTTTCTTTTAGCAATGTTTACCAATAATTGTCATAGGCACCTGGAAACTGAAATCATAGCTTCTATTAATGTTGTAAGGAAAAGAAATATTTCTAACTTGTTTGTTACCTATATTTGATCAATCCCTGAACTTGTGGTATATGCTAATTTTAGGTCATATGTCTATGTGGTCCATGAGATAATTACCCTTTTTTGGTCATCCTCAATGATCAATTTCTTCAATCCAATTGGCCATATTAGTCAAGTAAATTAAATTATTGAAAATGCCAGTTAGATTTTTTCATGTCATTTAAGCAAGACCAATATTCATTTAAGTTTTAACTCTTCATGACCCTCTCAGTGTTGTGGAGTCAAACTTAGACAGCTAAATGCATTTATTTTTTTTTTGGGGGGGGGGGGTGGTGAGGCAATTGGGTTTAAATTAACTGCCCAGGGTCATATAACTACTAAGTGTTGTGTCTGAGGCAGGATTTGAACTCAGATCCTCCTGACTCCAAGGTCAGTGCTTATTCACTGCACCACCTAGCTGCCCCTAAACACACATTTGAAAGTTTTTCGATAGATCAGCCCTATATGTACCCTACTTGAAGTAGAATGCTCAAGTTTCTAATTCTTCTCTTAGGCTAGAAAAGAAACATTTGAAATGGCAGAAATTTTACTGAAGGATATTGGACTTTTTTTGAATATTTTAAGGAAAGTACAGATATTAGCGCTAGTTTTCCAATGTGTAACTCATATGTAAATTACTGATTCCTTGGCAGAATGAAAAAAAATTGACAGAAATACAAAATAGTAAGTCATTTTCTGGAATCTGAAACTAGCTAAAACTCTTACTGAGAAAAGAACGGAGAAAAGCATATGTGTGTGTGTGTGTGTGTGTGTGTACATTTATATGTATACGTTTGTGTGTACACACACATCTAAACCTGTCTGTGTCTATGTCTATATCTATCTATCCTGAATTTAAGTTCATTATTACACGGTTGACTTATTTTTTTTTTAATGACACAAATTATATTGATATAGTCCATGCTGTCTTATCTGAATACGTATCATGTTATAGATTACCTTTTAAGATTTCAACAACTACCAAAATTTAGGCTATGAGTTGGCATTTTTCAAGGTGTATTTTCTCATTCCCTGTAATATGGTACTTAGAAGCCAGTTATATAAGACCCTGAGAAGTAACCTAAAAATATTTTAGGTCAGTTTTCTATATTCAGAAATTAGTCTAATGTTAACTATAACTTGCTTTGCTTGGAATAATATTTTCTCTGATATTAAAGAGGCAATGAATATAAAATATTAGGAAAAAAACCCCATTGAATTACAATCAGAAAACTTTGTTTTGGCTGATATATTTGCCACTCTCTAGCTGTTCTAGCTTTCTTAAATCATCTAAATTTGCTGTCAAGTCATCAAAAAGTGTTCACTAAGTGCTTAGTATGTACTAGATATTAAATAATTTTTTGACTTGCATTAACAAATTTGGGTGAAGTATCAGTATTTTCATCTGTAAAGTGAGGATAATCTGTCATTCCTGCCTTTTTCTGATCAGTAAATAGAAAGATGACATTGTTAAAGCTACTTTGTAAAACAGATAGATAGAGAGATGCAATTGAATATTACATAATGAATGTATATAATAATATGATATGTGTAAAGATATATGTATATATATAGAGAGATGTTTTGATATTTGTATATACATACATATATGCTATTTTTGCTTCAGCATTTGTTATGTTCCAAATATTTTGGCCTATTCGCTATCATAAGAAACAAGAAATTGTGAAATGGTTTATCATTTTTCTGGAACACAATTTCATTTCCTGCTGTAAAATATAACTTTAGAAAATGTCTCAAGTTAATACTTCCTGTCTTATCACTAACTTCTAACACTATAGGAAGATGTTAGCCTATTTACTTCATATTGAAATGATTCTTTGTACTTAATTAAGTATTAAATGGATTTGTGATATTAACCATATGGATATTCTCCCTCTAAGAGAGGAGATTGCAACCATTCAATTTCTTATTGCCCTTTGAAATTATTTTTTCAAGTGTAGCCAGTCTATTGAATATATTCATTTATTCATATGGTGTCTGCTGATGCACAGTAACGTCGTTGAGGGCAGAAATGATTTCCTTTTGCTTTTATATCTCCAGTGGCCATCACATAGGAGACACTTAATACATACTTGTTGATTAACTGATTGATTTGTTGCATGGATGCTTCTAAATGGAGATGCCTGTTAATTGGGGAATGGTTGAATAAGTTATGGTATGTGATTGTGATGGAATACTACTGTGTTATAAGAAGTGATGAACTCTGTGATCTTAGAAAAATATGAATAGACTTGCATGAAATAACAGAGCAAACTGAGCAGAACTAAGAAAACATATACAGTAACAGCAATATTTTTTTCAGAACAACGTTGAGCAACTAAGTCATTCTGACTTTTATAAATTCTCAAATTAACTACAAAGGACCCATCAAAGATGTTATCTGTATCTGGAGAAGGAACTGATAAATAGAATCATATACAGAATGACTTTATACATACACAAATATCACAATTTTCTGTCTAATGGTAACTATCTCTTAGGCTGGGGGGAGGGGGAGGAAAGAAAAAAAGAAAGAAGTTACATGATATTTTATTATATATTTCATTGGAATAGCAAGTTGTACATGATACATTTGCAGTTTCATGTGCCATCATCTTTTTCCCCCCTCTATTCTACTGTTATAGAAATGCCCGTTTTATTCCTTAAGTTCAGAATGAAATTTTTTTAAAAATTCAGAAGATCTCTGACCCTGTGGCATCATCAATGTGAATACTCCCTACAATAGTACAGACCACATGACTCATCTATACTTTCTCATTGTATTTGATTCTTATCCAGTTATTTCCACAAACCCTACACTATACTAGCCACCTTATTCAGGAACTTTTATACTCTGAGGGGTTCATGTTTTATCTCCTGCCCTTGCTACATGACCAGCAAACTGCTTTTTCAAAAATAAAAATTTTACAAAAGATTTCATTTATGTTGCTTCTTATATGAAATTCATCATTGATAATATGTTGTATTTTACTTATTTTCACCATAAGTTTTTCTATTTCCTTTTGTAATATATGTAGCTTTGAGTCATAGAGAGTACAGAAATAGTGTTCCAAGAGTTGTTAAGCAATAACAAATGATTATTGATATTTTTACGAAGATTTGTATTCATGTATGTGTGTATTTAGGGTGGATGTCTGTGTGTGTTGGGGAGCCATTTGAGATTGTTAAAACTGATGTGCAGTTTTCCAATTTGACAAACCCCTTTCCCACAATTTAATTCTAGGGCCACTTTATTATCAACCTTCCTTGTCTGTCCAAGATATAACTTTTTAGTCGAATGTAATGAGTGTACTATTAACTACTGCTAAGAGTGTACTATATGCCATAGTCCAGATGATAAGTATCCTTTATTTAATTAGTTTTTCCTATTGACACTGTTAGTCTGATCAGTTTCAAGTACCCAAGCCTTGTTGAAAATGGTAGTGTTATGGAACAAGGTGAAATCCACACAATTTCATCTGCAATCTAGATAATCAGGATGACTTTGCTATCTATAGGAAATTTCCTTTTCTATTTGGACTCTGTAGAATATTTTCCATGATAATATTGATCAACTTTGAGGAGCTTACGTTTTGATTTTTAGGGGGAACATGATGCAGATAGAGAGAGAGAGCTAAGGTACTAACAGCTGAGGGAATCAGAAAATGCTTTCAGGTAAGAGGTAAGGTTTGAGCTGAGTTTTGAATGCAACTAGGGATCCTAGGAGTCAAAACTGAGCACGAAGTATATTCCAGGTCTTCTGGATTCATTGGATATTATTCCCTTTATCACACTCTATGATGGACTTTAATGTCTTATCTTTGTGATTTTGCACTGGCTGTTCTAGGCATGTGGAATGTACTTCTTTCTTATTGAGTCCTTCTTCCTTCAAGAAATTATTCAAGCACCATTTGTGAATAATTTCCTGATTTTCCCAACTTCTAGTTTCCTCCTTCTCAGACTTTTATGTTTTGTAACACATAAATACATATGCATATATACACATATTATATATATACGTATATATGTACACATATATAAAATAATTTTACATATATTCTGAATGTATTTTATGGATACTTTTTACCTCTCCCATAGCATGTAAGCCTCTTGGAAGAGGAGTTCATTTCATTCTTTCTAATTGTACACTCAGTAGCTATGGTGACTTACATGTACTTGATGCATAATAAATGCTTATTAATTAATAATCATGAATATTTTAAGGAGCACATTTAATAGGCACATGAGTCAGTAGTTATCAATGTGCTCTTGATAATTTTTTTCTGGTTGTATAATGGGCCATTTCTTTTTCTATTGAGCTTCCATTCTTACTTCAACTCACTTAAAAAGAGGTACCTAATGCTTTTTAAAACATTGTCACCTCAAGCATTGGTCTCTTGGGTGGTACATTTTTGCTTTTTGACTTGACTTTATTTTCTTAAGAATCATTTCTACTTTCTCATACAACATATCAGAGGCTGAGGTATCTGAGCATACTACAGTTAGAGGTGATTTTATTGATATTAAAGTATTTTCCTCTGAAAAAAAAGTGGCAGATTTGTTTCATTCTTCATCTACTGTTTTTTCTCCAAGTTTTATCTATGAATGTTAATGCCTTTGGCTTATTTGGCTCACATGCCAAGTCTTTTCCAGGCTTATTTTTTATTTCTACCATAACTGGATATTTTATGATGTTATATAGCTTGTAATCTTCTAGCAGACTATTCTGTAACATTTTGTAAACGAGTTTATATTCTTACCTGTCATTTCCCTTGGTTCTCATGTCTTTCTCCTTGGCAAGGAGATCAAAGGTTTGCTAACTAAAAGAGATTCAATGTTCTTTCATCCTCCTCATTGTGATGAATGCTTTAAATTGACCAAATTTGCATGAGAAACTTATATAAGAAACATTATTAAAAGTATCATTTGGACATTCCCAATTTTTCATCATGAATAACTTCATTAATTAGATCATAATGGAGATGATGTTATTTTCTACAGACTTGTTCTTAATTCTACCCTTTATCTATTTTGATACTGATTTTGACCCTTGCTTTAACTAGCTGATAACCCTCATGCACTCAGATAAGTGATTCGGAAATACCTCACATTAAAAACTAATTATGTTTTGTCTATAACCATATAGTTGATTTTTTTTTTTGAGATCTTGTTAGGGGAGGTGTTGCAACAGGGCAGGGTCTGATTCATCATGGGCAGAAAAGGCTAAGCATGCAGAGCTAGGGCTATGAGTTGCCATGAGCCACAACTACGACGATGAGCTGCAGTACTTGGAGAAAATCCATGAGAACTTCTGGAGGATCGAGAAGGGCTTTGTGCCCAATATACAAGTGAAAGAAGTGCTCTATGTGAATGATTCCCTCGAGAAACTAGTGTTTGAGGAATTAAGAAATGTTTGCCAAGATGGAGGTGTTGGTGGTTTTTTCCCAGCAATGAAGCAGATTGGCAATGTGGAAGCCTTACTTGGGACTGTTCATGGATCTGTTGGGCTTCCTGATGTCCATTTTGGATATGGATGTGCTATTGGCAATATGAGTGACCCAGAAACCATATTGTCCCCAGACAGTGTCAGATTTGACATTAACTGTGGTACCTGCTTTCTGAGAGCTAACTTTAATATAAATGATATCTAGCTTGTGAAAGAGCCCCCCCCCAAACCATGTTTAACTATATTTCTGTTGGGATGGGATCTTAATAAATACCAAGGACTTAGTAGAGGTTCTGGAGAGGGGGGTGGATTGATCTTAA
>CM053585.1:430050586-430063335 GCA_028646515.1 Pseudochirops corinnae
ATATATGTAGATATATGCATGCAAATTATATGCATGTATATAAATTATATACATACATACATACATGTATCACATATCTCTGATAGGGGTCTAATACAACAAATTCCCAGAGAATTAACACAAATATATGACAAAGAGACATTCCCCAATATGGGCAAAGGATACAAGTAGAGTTCTTAAAATCTTTGAGACTGCTGACAGAACCTTCCAAATCACTAATAATAAAATGAAAATATTAGGATATCTGCAGTTTTTTATATCTACAAGCCCCTCCCCCCCCAAAAAAACACAAAGTGACAAAGATGATAAGAGATAGGAAAAAGAAATGTTTGAGGGACTGCAGGAAGACAGGTACACCAATGTGCTCTCTATGGAGTTTTAGCTCAGTTGAAACATTTAGGAAAGTAATATGGAATTCTGCAAAGCAAAGTGATTAAAATGACCGTATCTTGGATCCAGAGATTCCATTACAGGGATATCAAGAACAAAGGAAAAATTCCATATACTCTAATATCTTAACAGCAATACTTTTTTGTGGTAGCAAATTAAACTAGATCAATTGTACATACCCATCAATTAGGGAATGGCTAGACAATTGCAGTATCTGTATGTAATGGAATATTACTCTGCTTTATCACATGATGAGCATGAAGACCATGCAAGCCTGAAGGTATGTGAATAAATGTAGAGTGAAGTAGAAGTAGTAAAATAAAATACACAATAACTACAATGACATAAAGAGAAAGAACAAAAATTAATTTTAGCTTTGATTTTCCCTATGTCATACATTTTCATCATTCCTATCCTCTCCTGAGCCAGTCACTTTTAGGTGATATGTATATCTATTATTTAAAGACAAAAATAGCTAAGTTTGGAGAGGTTCATCATCAAGAAGGTGGTCAACAGGCCATAGCCTCTCATTAAGTACATCTATGGAGTTTCAGAGTGATAAGGGATCTCTGTCAGTGCAATCACTATGTACCTAATTGAAATCATGGATCTCAGTAGTTTTAAAATTTGTTGTTCATTTGTTCAGTTGTGTCTTACTCTCCATGACCCCATGGACCATAGCATGTCAGTTCCTTCCATTCTCCACTAACTCTGTCTAAGATCATATTTGTTGTTCCTATTGCACTATTTATCCATCTCATGATCTTCTATCCTCTTTTCTTTTGCCTTCAATCTTTCCCAAGATCTGGGTCCTTTCCAAAAATTCCTGTCTTCTCAATATGTGGCCAAAGTATTTAAGCTTCAACTTCAGCATTTGAACTTTCAGTGAATAGTCTGAATTAATGAATTAATCTCCTTAAGTATTGACTGATTAGATCTCCTCATCCAAGGGACTCTCAGAAGTCTTCTCTAGCAACACAATTCAAAAGTGTCAATTCTGCAGTGATCAACTTTCCTTATAGTCCAACTCTCACATGAAGAGTATGAAATAAAAGAAAGGCAAAAGCTGGACCTGCTAATAGCTAATGTATTAGTCTTCTTTGATAACACTGTGTCCCAGCAAAGGAAAGATGCACAGCCCACAAAAGCTCTTGAGAAGTAACTCTAGGGGCAAAAATTCCACCATTGGTGACAAGTAAGTTATTTTTGGTGACACAATTTTTTGTATCTCCTGAATTGTATCAGAAGGCTAGTTGCTCACTTTTCTTTTATTCAGGGCTGATCTGACTTTTTGCCTGGCAACTTAATGATTTGAGTGAGTATAACTAGGATCATTAAAACACCATTAGTCTATAATCAAGCTTGTTGGAAAGTTTTAAATATTTATAGTACTTAATATTTTATTTCTAATATTTCATTATTAACAGCGCACATTAAATATTGTTATTAGTTATCCATTCCCACCTTTTTCTCACCTTTCTCATAGGGTCACATAATTAGAGCTGGAAGGGATATTATAGATATTCTAATCTCTTCATTACAAATGAGGAAACTGATACTCAAAGTGGTTAAATAAAACATCCAAGGTTATGTAGCTAATGTCTGACTGAGGTATTTGGATCCAGATTTTCCTGATTCCAAATATAATACTCTATCAACTATCAACCATACCAAGTTGCCATTATGAGGCTTTATCACCATACTAGATTATAAATTTCTTGGAAGTAGCAAAAGAGTAGTTAGTATTAGTAGTACTGGACTCTAAAGTCCTTCTATCGATATGACTTGGCAAGCCACATAAAATCTATGGACCTCAGCTTCTTTATTTGGAAAGGTGGGTTGGAGATAGAAGAAAAGCAAGCATAAACTGGATGATTTCTAAGTTCCCTTTCACTTCTATATCTTATGACCCTATAATTTGTGTCCCAACTCTGATTATTACTAACTGTTGAGCACTGGCAAATACTTCACTTTAAGGCTACTTCCTTTTTTTGTGAAATGCAGATCATAATAGTGATCCTACCTATTTTATAGGACTTGTTGTGAGGGAAGTGCTTTCTAAGGTTCTATGAAAATGTTAGAACCTATTGTCTACTACAGTGTTTAAAATAGGATAACGGTCTTTGTTTTTAAGTCAGTGTAGAGAACTCCAAATTGAAAAACTTCCCATTAGTATAATAGAATCCTAGTGATTTAGCAGATAAATCCTAGAATTATGGGGAGTGGGGAGTCAGACCTAGAAAACAAGTGCCTTGGGGCATCTAGGTGGAGCAGTGAATAGAGCACTGGCCCTGGTGTCTGGAGGATGAGTTCAAATTTGACCTTAAGACAAAACTAGTCTGGAGACCTTGGCAAGTCACTTAACCCCAATTGCCCTACCTCCCCCAAACAAAAAGCAAAAAAAAAAAAAAAAAGAAAGAAAGAAAGAAAGAAAGAAAGAAAGAAAGAAAGAAAGAAAGAAAGAAAAGAAGTACCTTTCCTTAGGGAGTTATAAGGCAGGGTGGAGAACATAGGGAATAAGTACTTTTCTCAAGATCATATCATAAGTTTGAGAATATAATTCCTTTCTTTCTGACTCTAAGCACAGAACTTTATCCACTGTTAAACCACCCCAGAAAAGTCAACAGAAGGGATAGGGATTGGAGCTGTGATTTCAATATTATAAGGATCTCTTATTTATTGCAGGTCAACACTTCCTCAACAATTGTCAGTCTTGAACATAGTCTTGAGCATTGAGAAATAAAAAGACTCACACCTAGCATATATCAGAAGCCAGATTTGAGCTCAGATCTTCCTTTTTAGGGCTGCTCATCCACCTTTTGTGTCCATCTGTCACCCAACTCTCACCTTTGGCTCCAAGAAACTGTAGCATAAGCAGCAGCCACACCTCACTAAAATAGTCTTGGCAGATGGGCTAAACAAGGTTGAGGGTAAGCAACTGATTCCAAACCCATTGGCGAGTTAAGGGGATGTCTACCCCAAGTATGTGATGACATCTTCCTGGTGAAATGGGTAGATGAAAACAATTTGTTCCAACAACTGTGAAGATGGCTGAAGCAGGTGTTGTGGAACACTTAGAGATTGGTCAGACATCAAAGATGCCAAGGTCTTCCTCTGCATCTTGGGCCATCACTAGTGTTCTTGACTTTTATCCTGACACTGGACTTTGATGACTCAGGAAGAGAGAATGAGTCTGATGACTTTGTGCAACTCTTCCTCACTTAAGTTCATTTCAAGACTAGTCAAGTCACAATATCTCCCAATGAGTAAGGACAAACAACAGCAGCAAACACTTGTTAAATGGAAAGTATGTGGCCCTATATTCTCATGGTTTCCTCCATAATACAGCCCTGGATAGAGAACTAGAATTTTAGTCAAGAGAACCTTGGGTTCAAATCTCCCCTGAAAAACTTTCTAACCATATGATCTTAGGCAAGTTATTTTAAGTTCCTTTCCCTTCAGTTTATTCATATATGTAGAGAAAGCATTAGACTGATGGTCTTCAATGATTCTGTTACCTTTACATCTATGACCCTTCATCTCTAAGCGTTCCAGGGAAAAAGCAGCAGCAATTTTAAACTGAGATTTCTTGAGGTCCTGAAACATAATTTAGTCTCATTAACCACAAAGAGAAATCTACCCTTTACCTCTATAGAAATGAGATCATGTGTGCTAGTCTTAGGATGTTTAAGAAGCTTTGAAAGGTTTGCAGCAATTTTTCTTCAGGTGTTGCTTCCAGTCTGAGGGAACATTGAGATTCTCACTAAGGACATTGATCTTTGCTGAAAATTATCTTTGCTTGGGACCACCTCTTTAGGCCTCAGTTTCCTCACCTGCAAAATGAGAGGGTTTATCTTAAAGGCTTCTGAGGCCTCTTCCAGAGAAATCTATACTCCTAAGAACCTAGCATTTCATTCACGTGAATGGCTATTCAACTCCAGATTATTGACAGAATGCATTCCTCAACATATTGAATTGAGAAATTTAAAAGGACTGTGAATTAGTAGCTTTCAAAATATATTGTATATAAAACAGAAGCCCAAGGCATATCTCTACAAATGTCCCCTAGATAAGGTACAGGCCCTGGGAACCCCCTTGAGCTCTCCTTGAATCTTCCCACTGAGGCATTTGCCAGAGGCCATAAGCCTTCCAATGTGGCTCTGCCCAAATCTTTAGTCCTCCTTTGTCCAGCAACTTCCTATCCTCGATCCTCCCCAAATACCTATACCCAAATCTGTTACACACTTGAACTGGCCTGGCCCACCACTGTCTTCTCCAGGTAGCCTCCAGCAACTTGCCACCCTTAATCACTCATTACTGGAATCTGACCTCATCTGACTCCTCCTGAAGGCCCTCCCAAAACTACTCTTCTAGACCACCCCTAGATTCCACCCACAACCTTTCTGTATATCAGACCCATCTTGCCTCCATGAAAGGAAGAAGACCAGGGAATGACTTAGTATAGACTCATTCTGTGTCAGATGATTCTGGCCCACTTGCCCAATGCAAGCCTCATAGACACCTAGGCTCCTTAACAGTCTACCCATTATGGAGAACTTTTAATAAACTTTGCTTTTCCTTGGCTGAGAGAAGACTTGAGTCAAATTCATTCAGCAGGACCCAACATGTTGGTATTTTGGGGACTCAAGCACCCCTGACCCTAGACCTCATCATTTTATGGTGATGTCATCATTTTGAATATTAGACTGTCACCACACCTCTGGCACTTCCCCCCTCACTTACTGCTTAATCTGTTCTTGTTAAGACTTTCTTTGTGGAAACACACATTTGTGCACACATGCGCACACACAGAGTAGAACATGTTCCTGAATACGTTTTGCTTCTTAAAAATCTTCAGATATGTTTCTATTATTTCAGATAGAACACTTAGCAGTGTTCACTGATTTCTGACTCAAAGAATCAGTATAATGTTTTCTCTAGTATCATGGCATTTGTGGTGTGCAAATGATCAAATAAACGTCCTCATTATCGAGAAACTTTGAAAAACAAGTCTGAAATTGACTCACCCCTGTTGAAGACAGCTATCATGTCCCTCTCGTCTCTTATGTAGACAGAGTTGGGAGCTCTCCCTTTTGAATTTACTTTATAGTCCTCTATATTTGTTGTTCAGATGGTGGAAATTTGCTGACTTAAAGATTTTAGAGCTTTGCAAATATATGCCATATTTTAAGTGGTGACAGATTTGCACTTCCATGAGAGCTAAAATTCACAAATCTACCATTCAATTTGATTTAGTAAGATTTCCATAACAAAGGCAGTGACCCATACAAACACTGAAAGAAGGTGACAGCTACAGGGGAAGTAAAATGTTTTTTTTTTTTTTTTGATGTGTTCATTGTGAGTATCCTTTCTTAAAGCTGAGATTTTGATAATAATGAATATGGCTCTATTGGTGGTAGTTATTAATTTTTCTAACTGGTCATCATTGTTGCTTAAGTAAGGGAATAAGTGAAGAAGAATGAACTTTTGAAAGATCTGAGACTTTCATTTGGATATATACAACCCCTTGCCTACTCCTGCAAAATTCATTATATTGTTCAACTGCTAGGTACAATTGTTGGATTGGCTTATTGGGCTGTACCGGTAGACTCTTCTCATATCCTGAATGCCCTCTTTCCTTATCAGCCTCTTAGAATGAGAAGTTGTAGTCCTTCTCACCTTTAACTGGTTGCAACAGCTACCTAAGTCATCTTTTTGGTTTGTCTCTCCATTTTTACATCTATCTTTCAAATTCCAATATGATCTTCCTAAAAAATATCTAGTTCATGTCACTCCCTTACTCATCAAACTTTAGTCTGTTGTTTAGTCATTTCAGTAATGTTCTACTCTTTGTGACTCCATTTGGGATTTTTTTGGCAAAGATTCTGGAGTGGTTTGCTATTTCCTTCTCCAGCTCATTTTACAAATGAGGAACTGAGATAAAGAGTTACTTGCCCAAGGTCACAAAGCTAGTAAGTGTTCAGTCAGATCTGAACTCAGGAAGATCAGTCTTCCTGACTTCAGGCCTGGCACTCTATCCATCATACCACCTAATTGCCCTTTTATTCCCTAGTACTTCTAGAATCAAATATAAATTCCTCTTTTTGGTTTTTAAGAAATCATCGATAACTTTAGAGTTTTCAAAACCTCCTCTCACCTACCGTTCCTAACTTATTATACATTACTTTTTTTCCCACACTCTGAAATATGATCAAACTGGCCTGCCTGTTGTTCCATACACATGACACTCCATCCCTTATCTCTGGTTCTTTGCACTGGCTCTTCCCTATGCTTGTAATTAATGAGTAGTCCTCATCTCCACCTCCTAAAATCTCTATTAAAAACTCAGCTCAACTGCCAATTTTTATATGAGGCTTGTGCTGTTTCTCTACAGCTGCTGGTTGCCTCTACTCCCATTATATTATACTTATTTTGTATATACTTCTAAGGATATATGTAGTTTTCCTTTATAGGTGAGCTAATTGAGGGCAGATATCTTTTTAAAATTTTCTTATCTTTTAATTCCCATTATTTAGTACAGTGTCTGGCACAGAGTAGGTGTTTAATAAATGACTGTTAATTGATTGATTGGCAATTATCTGGTCATCTGAACTCTGGTAAGGCAGCCAATTGGTCAGTCAGTTAGTCAATAAACATTTATTTAAAGTAAAAAAAAGGAGAAGGAGAAGAAGAAGAAGAAGAAGAAGAAGAAGAAGAAGAAGAAGAAGAAAAAGAAGAACAGAAGAAAAGAAGAAGAAGAAAAGAAGATGAAGAAGAAGACGAAGAAGATGATGAAGAAGAAGATGAAGAAGAAGAAGAAGAAGAAGAAGAAGAAGACGATGAAGAAGAAGAAGAAGAAGAAGAAGAAGAAGAAGAAGAGTCTGGTTTGGCATAATGCTGCACTTTCTATTATTGTTTTCCAATCTATGTTTGAAATCTCAAAGGAGATTTATATTCCAGCAAAAGTCTCTTAGCTGTTAAACAGAAAACAAATAGATATAGTGAATGTCATTAAGCCAAATTGGACAAAGTGACTGTGAAATCGTAGTACCATCATTCAAAAATGGGTTGGATTTGGCTTTCTGCTTTTGTTTGCTGACCCCTGTACTAGTGGAATAGTTGAATCTTAGGTCACGTTTTATCCCTCTTAGCTCCCAACAACTTTACCAAAAATGTTTATTTTCCATTGCCTTTGAAAATGAAGGGGAAAAAATTTCTCCCCTAATCCTTCATTTTCAGAATTAAATTTTTGGCTTCAATCATTGCTATTTTCTTTGCACAAAAGCATTCTTTGTGTATTGGCATGTTAGGAAGTGGTGAGAGTAATAGGAACATTAGTGATTTACATTTAACAATTGCATTTACTACAAATTGAATGGACAGGTCATAGTCACACTACAGATGTTCTTTGTATTGGCTAGACATTAAGTCAATGTAGGTTGAATTTTCATATATAAACATTCGGTTTTTCCTTGGAATGGTGTCAGGTAAATAAGACCACATGGATCCCATTTTCCAAAGCACTGCTATTTGGAAAATCCCTCTAAAGAACAAACGCCCAGAACCCTGATCACTTTCCATTTTGAGAGACTATAAAGCTGGAAATATTTCCATAATCTGAAATTGCTGTATGCAGCTCAGTAGGATTTAAAATTAATGCTGCTCCTCACGTTTGTTTTTATAAGCACCTGAATATGGCACCTAGTCAAGTGGGTCTTTAACATGCTGGTCTGAGACATCTTGAATTAATTTAGAGTGTGTATCATTCAAAAAAGCACAATTTACATTATCACGCCACATGGCAGAAATATACCAACAAAATTCAGTCATGCAGGGAAGCCTCATTGCTGGTAAAGTCCAAAGGCAATCAGAGACAGCAAGGTATAGATCACACAACAGCTCATTTGGAAAGGATTCATTTTCTTCCAAGTGCTATTTATTTGGCAGGTAAAGGTCTGGGAAATCTTTAAAAAAAAGCAAAATGAAATCAACAAGCAACTCCATTAGCAAACTAACTTTTTTTGTCTTTAACATGAAAGCATTGCACAGATTTTTCCCTTTGAAAAAAGTGGCATAATTCTCCTCAGTCACTGGATCAAACATTTACCTGAGTAAAACTCAAAGTGCTCATTATTTAAGACAATTTGACCTTCCTTTTCTTTATGGAAAGAAAATTTTTTTCCTCCCATCTAACTCTTCTGTGACTTTTAAGAAATAATTAATAATTGACATTTGCATGTTTGTTTCTGAAAGCTTATTGTCTTCTTGAAGTCATAAATTATTGTATATATTTTATAATGAATTATTATTGTTATTACTATATATAACTGTTATTATTGTTTCTGTAACATGATTGTTGCCTTATACATATTTTATTATTTTCAGTGATATCATTACTTCTCAATATGGTAGTGATAATTCTTTCAGTACTTATGGGATCAATAATAAAACAGTTATAATTGAGATCAACAAAACAGACTCATTCTAAAAAGAGAGACTGCTCTCTGATGACATGATTCTTTGTCAAATGTAGAAAGGACTAAAAGAATGAATGAATGAAATAGGATTAATAGGAGCTGCTAAGAGGCAAAATTTAACTTGAACAATTGTGTGTAATTAGATCTATTTGTGAATGGAATAGACTGTTTAGGGAGATAATGCACTTCTTCACCTGGTCCCAGGAATGTGATTAATTATTACAAACATTAGAAATGAAAATTCTAATGAAAAAGTGTTGTGTTCTATAAAAAAATGCTTCTGAGAAACTTTGGATACAAGAAGTGGAGGGAAACACACACACAACATACACATACACACACACACACACACACACACACACAGAGGGAGAAACAGAGACAGAGACAGACAGAAACAGAGACAGAGAGAGAGGGAGAGAGAGACAGAGCCAGAGAGACTGAGACAGAGAGAGAATAAATTGAAGAAGAGGATTATATTTGGACTTCAGAAGTTAGAGAGGGGTGGAGGTTGTGTTTAGTGGAAATATAGTTGCTAAGGTAGGATGGAGTTCATGTTCTAGAAAAAGCTAGTGATATCTAGGAAAAGAAAGAAAATTCCAGGAGCTACAACTGTAGGTTCATGCTTCCCAGGGGGAAATAGAGTAGGAATTATGGGGGAAGCTGTTTTTTTGATGAATCCCCCAGTTCCAGGGTGGATCTGATACAAGCCATTATGTCATCCAACAGTAAACAAAAATAAGTTTACTTAACAGTAGTAGGAAAGGACAAGTGGTTGAATCTGGGAGAGTTCCAGGAAGGATGGAGTGCTGAGACTAAATAATCAGGTCCACTTGGTGGTTGATGCTAAATTTTTGCAATTCACAATGGATCCCTCAATGGAAAAATGTGAATATAAGCAGGAGTAGGGGTATAGAGATGATGACATTTCCTGCATAGGTATTGATCTAAAATAGTTATTGATCTTGGTTATTAGATTTCCCTGGTCTCATAACAGATAAGGGAGAATTGTGTTGTTTTGCTGTCCACTTAGTGTCCCTTGGTCCATGAACCAGAACCTCCCTTGCACAGGAATCGCAGGGAAAGGGTGAAGCATGAGGAATTTAAAACCATTGTCCTTTGAAAGGCCTCTAAGGGACTGATCTCTTTCTTTTCTGGGGATTGGTTAGATACTTTTATTCCCCACATCCCCAACCTGGTTTCCACAAAGCAAAGTCCCTCCTAATGATTTCATTCTTTTCCCCTGTAAGTCCTTCCTGGAGAAAAGATGGACAAAGTTTATTGGGCCTCATTCTAGAAATAATGTAGAGATGCTAAGCAATTTTACATCAGAGTAGTCAGTGGGCTACAGTGGACTTTCCTTTTGCCATTGGATGAGCTGGTACCCACTCCTCTACCACCTGACTTCTACTGTGACCATGAGCCAATCTGCTGTTAGTTGCTGTGTCCATTGCTATTTGGGCTGTCATTGCAAGAGTCCTGAGTTGGTCCCTCTATACCACACCTGACAATTTCCCTTTTTAAAAGGTTCCTGTGTGTCTGCACTGCCAGTGCCCTCCTAGGTGAAGCAGGAGAGCTCTGGGTATTGCTACTGCTTGGGGTTTCATTCCATTCTCCCATGCTTGGGGAAAGAGGCAAAGTGAGAGTACAAGCAATAGCTATGATGAGGTACATGCTCTGGGAACCCCCTTGAGCTCTCCTTGAAGCATCCCACCGAGGTATTTGCCTGAGGCCATAAGCCTTTCATTGTGGCTCTGCCCAAATCTTTAGCCCTTCTTTGTCCAGCAGCTTCCTACCCTTGATCCTCCCAAAATATCTATACCCAAATCTGTTACACCCTTGAACTGGCCTAGCCTACCACTGTCTTCTCCAGGTAGCCTCCAGCAACTTACCACCCTTAATCACTCATTACTAGAGTCTGACCCCATTGACTCCTCCTGAAGACCCTCCCTAAACTCCTCCTCTAGACCAGCCCTACATTCCACCCACAAACTTTCTGTGTATCAGACCCATCTTGCCTCCATGAAAGGAGGAAGGCCAGGGAATGACCTAGAGCAGACTTATTCTGTGTCAGATGATTCTGGCCCACTTGCCCAATGCCAACCTCACAGATACCTAGGCTCTTTAAGTGTCTACCCATTATGGTTAACTTTTAATAAACTTTGCTTTTCTTTGGCTGAGAGAAGTCTTGAGTCGAATTCATTCAGCAGGACCTGTCATGTTGGTATTTTGGGATCTTGAGCACCCCTGACCCTCTTCAAAACACAGCTTCAAAATGAAGACAATGGTGGCCTAGGCCATTTCAAGAGTTTAACAGATTTGTGTATAGATATTTGAGAGAGTGAGGGTGGGAAGTTGCTGGACAAAGAAGGGCTAAAGATTTGGCCAGAGCCACAATGAAAGGCTTATAGCCTCAGGCAAATGCCTCAGTGAGAAGCTTCAAGGAGAGCTCAAGGGGGTTCCCAGAGCCTGTACCTCATCAGCTGTTTGTGCAGGAGATGGCAAGATATATTTCTGGGGCCTGAGTTCTGTGCTCTTCAGAGGTCCCTCATTGTCACATTCAGTGGAAGAGCATTGTCATTCACAGTTCACAGTTCAGAAGTGAGAGTAGAAACTTTTAAAGCTGATAACAGTACCCCTTATTTGTCCTTACGATGAGCCTGTACCTCATCACTTAGATAATTAAATCCGTATCCTCAATTCCAGAAATGTCTCTGAGCACCTGGGAGAATTTAGTATTATCTTTCAAATGCCCCTTTACCCGCCTTTGGCTTACACTAAGGAATCATAACAAAATTCTTGTGGCAAAACTGAACTTTGTTTCTCAAATTCCAAATTAAGAACAAACAAACAAATAAAGCTCAGACATTTTCCTCAGAACAACTGTTAGAAAATATCAAAATTCCGGGGACTTTCCTTGGTCTACATGGTCTGACTTTTGGGATCCCTATGCCACCCCTCAATGGTTGCTTCTGTCCTTATACAATTACAGGATTGTGGATGGCTACTGGTTCATTTTATGGTCATTTCCAAAAACAAACCATTAAAAAGCCAACAGTTTAGATGAATATAAATTCCTGAAAGGTGAGAGTTGATGATGTTCTTGTTGTTGTTGAGGGAACTGGGTGATGATGGGCATTAGCAATCCAAAGGCATTTAGTTTCAGTAAGGTCCTAAAGAACATGATTAATTCAGAAATTAGATTTTTTTTTTTTGATGATGGGAAAATCTACCAACAAAAATAAAAAAAAAAATCAATTGAACCAGCCTGCTCCATAGGTGAACTGAGTTCTGAATAGAGTCTTCTAGTAAAAATTAGTGGAGGATTTTATCATTAGGTGTGAAAGCCCAACAAAGCTGGAGAGCCTAGAATACCATTTACCACAATTAACTTCAAGTTTGCCTGCTTAAGAACTTTAAGGATTTTTACATTGTCTTTTGTTTGTTTTTATTTCTCTGACACTGGCCTAAGCAGTTTGCTCTCTTATCTCCCAGGAGTATAGAGTATAAAGAATCCCTTTTCCCCCTTTAAATTTATCTTTTATTTATTTTTTAACAATAAAAAATTAGCTTCCAAATTCTCTTACTCTTTCCAGTCTCTCCCTCACCGATTGAAAAGGCCAGCAAAATGTAATTATACATGTGAAATCTCATAAAACATATTTCTATATTAGTCATGTTGAAAAAAAGTAAGAAAAACAAAGCAAAAAGAATTATACTTCAATTTGTACTTAGAGTTCATCAGTTTTCAGGAAGGGGATAATATTTTCCATCATGAATATTCAGAATTGTCTTGCATCATTGTATTGATTAGAGCAATGCTATGTATATATATATATATATATATATATATATATATATATATATATATATATATATATATAT
>CM053585.1:430063835-430082647 GCA_028646515.1 Pseudochirops corinnae
CCCTGAAGTAGGTAAATGATATATGTTTGATTGATTAAAGTGAAACCGTTAACCCATTTTGAGTTGCTTTCCTTTAAAAAAGCAGATCTAAGAACCTGTGCTAGTAGCCGCCCTAGGTATGCTAGGGTGCTTGCTGTTACAGAGCATTGTAAATATACAGGAAATGCTTATTTTAAAAAATGTTAAAAATAAGCATCATCTAAATATTATATGGATACTCTCAGCATATTATCTCCCTTAGAGATCGCCCTGTAGGTTAATTTTATTTTACATTTAGTGAATTTGCCCATGAGGTTTATTTTGTTTTCTAGAACACAACAGAATCCCATTAAAAGGTTGGTTTGGCTAGATAAGTGTTGCCAGTATTTAAAGGCATTTGATATAGCATATATCAGAGATATATTGTAGATTAGAAATCTAAAGAAATTGGAAATGAATTCCATTTCAGCTACGTTTTTTAATAATAGGAATTTACATTAGATTGAAAGTATATAAGGAACATTCCTCATGAATACTTTTTAAGGTAGCAGATGAGGAAACTGAGACTAGGAGGGGAAAAATGATCTCATTAAGGTTATATAGCCAGTTAGCAGCAAAGAGTGGACTAGGACCAGTTCTCTTGAATCCAGGGAAATCAAATGTTACTTTACTATACTATTGCATCTCATCCTGTACATGGGATTATAAGAATAATAATTACAGCTCATATTTATATAGCATTTAACCTTCATAAAAGGCATCTCCTGATACTTCATCATGGCATAGAAGTTTTCCTAGCTTCTTAAAGACTATGCCAAAGAAGAAGAATCACCAGCAGGTCTTGCCAAGCTGGGAGAGCTTCAAATACCAAAGACTGTATTCTCTCTGTTTGAGAAGCAGCCCAGCTAAGTTCAAACTGACTCACACCCCAAAATGCTATGAAGTGGTGGATTGCTTTAGACCCCATAACTCTCAGCTATTATCTACACTAATGCAGGGGCCCATGATCTAAATAGGTGGAAAGAATTTCCAGAGAGATAAAAATCACTAACTTTTGATGAACCACATGCAGCACAATGAAAAGAAAGTCATTGACTCTAGAGTTAAGGAACTTAGGTTACAATTTTGACTCCAATGACTACTACCTGTATGACTTGGGCGAGTCATTTAACATTTACTATCTAACATTTAATATCTTTAGACCTTAGTTTATTCGTTTATTAAATAAGATGGTTGAACTGAATCTAGTATCCCTATGAAAAGTATTAAAGAATCTGCCATTATGAATTTTACAAAGGGCTTTCCTGATATCCACCCTTTAAGATAGGTAATAAAAGTCCTGTAATTCCCATTCTATATATAAAGAAACAGAGTCACAAAAAGGCTATACAGATTCTGTATGGTTACATACTATGTAAGTAGTGAATATCAGAGTCAGGAATCAACCCTCAGTCAAGCCTTCTGGATCTAAAATCAGTTCTCTTTCACTACATTGAACCAAAATGATGATGCACAGTATGATTATAATGTTCTCTGTTTTCAGGAGAAATGATGAGAAGATTTAAAAAGGGGGAAATTGACTAAAACCATGGTCCATCTGAAATCTCTGAAATAGTGCAAAGGGAATATTGGAGAGTTTCAGAAAGGGCTTTTCATGATTCAGACCCCGACTCTATTGTAGCTGAATCTCTTAATAGAAGAGAACAGGTTAGTTAATCAATCAAAAAGTATTCCTCCTCTATTTTGTGCTACACACTGTTAAGCATTAAGAATACAAAGAAAAAAAAATAAAACATAAAAAAATCCCTTTTACCAAGCTGCTTACATTACATACAAGGTAGATTGGTTGGGAAATGCAGTAGGGGAGGGGAGAGTGCATTCCGATCTTAGGGGTAAGTCAGTTCAAAGACCTAGAGAAGAGAGGTGTTGTGTTATATACAGTGAATAAGACTGCTAGTTTGGCTGGATCATATGAAGCATTAATGTGTAATGTGTAATAGGGTCCAAAAGTTTGGACAAGGTTATGAATGTCAAAAAGAATAATGTGTATTTGATCTTCGAAGGGATAGGGAGCCACTGGAGCTTATTGAACAAGGGGGTGCTATGGTCAGAATTGTGCCTTAGGAAAATCACTTCAGTAACTGTGTTAGGTGGAAAGGAGTGGGGTGGAAAGGGACTTGAAGAAGCAAACCAATCAGGAGGCTGTTAAAGTAGTCAAAGGGAGACAAATGGGGCCTTGAATTAGGGGAGTGACTGTATAGGTGGTGAGGGAGAGATGGATTTGGGAGATTGTGAAAATAAACTGACAACATGTGGTAAGTGATTGGATATGTGGGGTGAGCAATGGTGAGACATCAAGGTTAATACCAAGGATGTGAATCCAGGTAAGTAGAGAATGGTGATACCCTTCAGAGAAATAAAGAAGTTTTTAGAGATCTAGTTTTGGAGGAAAATATAATCCATTTTCTTTTATATATGATGAATCTGAGATGCCTATGGGATATTAGGTTTACTATTCAATAGGCGGTTAGTTATGAAGTGGAATGGGAAATCAAGAAAGAGCCCATTTTATATATAGACACACATCAGGGAGACAAAGATGTTCAACACTAAGCAAATAATTAACATGATTAATCATATTAAAAAGCAAATCTTCCAAAACCATATGTTATATTAATAGATTCAGGAAAAGCTTTTCACAAAGTACAATTAAAATATAAGTACAAAGTATAGTACACATATATTTTTAAGTACTATAAAAAGAATTTATCTAAAACCAAGCACTAGCATTAAATGTAATGAGGAAACTGTAGATGCTTTCTCAGTAAATGGAAGAATAAAGCAAGGATGCCTCTTTTCCTATGGTTATGTAACATATTTCTAGCTATATTATTGTTCATAGCAATAGGTCAAGCAAAAACTGAACATATTTAAAATAGTTACAAAAGGAAAAAAATATATCCCTATTTGCTAATAACTTAATGATCTACTTAGAAAATATTAGAAAATCAGAAAAACTAAACTAACCTAATTTATATAATTAACAACTTTAGTAAAGTTGCAAGGCTCAAAATAAATAAACAAAACTAAAATGTGTTACTAAATAGAAAAAATAAAATTTTGGAGTCAATAAGCCTCATTAAAAACATCTACAAAATATATTAAAAAATCACAAAATCAACTGCCAAGCACATTCAATCTCTATATAGATGTAGTTAAAACATGTTGTTTCATGATAAGTATATATGTGTATATGTGTATATACACATACATATACATGTGTGTGTTTGTGTATAAAAACAACTTACCTGGAAGCATATTCTGTGTTCTTCTGTGATTTGACTTTGCTTACATTATAAATCTGAACTCAATAATGAAATTTACTTAGATGCATTATGATGAGTTTCAAACTAAAAAAGTGACATTTACAAAGGTATACAAAATAATTTTTGGAATAACAAAAGATCTAGAATGTCAAGAAAAATGATGGAAAAAATAAAAAAAAAAAAGGAAATAGTACTTCCAAGTAGTCATTATGTTATGTCAAAATAATAATCAAAACCAATTCTAGTTAAAAAATAAAATGAAATTAGGTCAATGGAACAGCCTAATCAATGGAGAATCAAAAATTTTAACTCAATAACCCAGTGTTTGATACACCTAAAAATATAAATTACCATGGAAAAAGCCTCTATTTGAAAAAGAATCACTAGACAAACAAAAAGCAATCTTGTAGCAATTGGGTTCAGATCACCATTTAATATTAAAATGGATATATGATCAGAATATTAATAATAAAGATTAAATCATTATAAAATTCAAAAAGAAGCAGATTTAATACATATCATAACTATTGTAGGCAGTAAATTCTTAATAAAATTAGGGTTAGAGGTGATTACAAAATTTGAAATAATCAGATTACATGAAAATGAAAGATCTTTACATGAAGAAAGAAATAAGGAAACATTTATTAATCACCTGTTGTATGCTTCTAGTTGGCACTTTACACATATTATCTCATTTGATCCTACCAAGTACCCTGGGAGAAATATATTAGCATTATCCCATTTTATAGATGAGGAAAGTATGGCAAACAGAGGTTAAGTGACTTGCCTGAGTCACAGAATTCATAAATGTTTAAAACTACATTTGAATTCAGGTATTCTTGTCCCCAGTCCCAGCATTCATCATTCTATGCACCAAACCACCTAGCTGCCTCAAAAGAAGAACTGCCAACTGTTAACAAGTATATGTAACAAGATGGTGGAGAGAAGCCAGGAAGTTGTCTGAGTTCTCCCCAGTTTCCCTCAAAAACATTAAATCAAGCCTCTAAATGGAGTTTGGAGTGACAGGACCCACAAAAAGACAGAGTGAAACAATTTTCCAGCTTAAGATAGGACTTCAGGAAAGGTTTGTCTCATTTCATTAAAAGGGGAGCAGTCAAGTACAGGCCATGTCTGGTCAAGCCAGAGGGAGGCTCTTAGCCACAGCATAGATCAGTAACCAAGGCCCCTTTATCATGGCTCAGCAGGTTAGTTGCACAGCAGGCCTGTTTTGAGGCCTCCATCCACAGTGCAGAAGCAGCCCCAGAACCCTGGTGCAATATGAGGATGCCAGGCCACCTCAGATAGGCAGGCAAGCCTCAAACACCTGAGGCCCTAGAATGGAAAGCCAGAGACCAGACCCCCTGGCCCCCAGCACAAAATCATTGAAACAGTACCCCCTGTCCTTCAGGAACAGAGTTCAGTTTTAAAAAATAAGAAGATCCCTGACCATAGAAAGCTACTACGGTGACAGGGAAAATCAAAACACAAACTCAGGAAAGGACTACAATTTCAAAATGCCTACATGTGAAGCTCCAAAGGGGAATATGAATTGGTTCAAGCCCAAAAAGTACTCTTGGAAGAGCTCAAAAAGGATTTTAAAAATCAAATAAGAAAAATTGGGAAAACAAATGAGAGTTACACAGGAGAATTATGAAAAAAAGCACAAAAATTGACTGAAGAAAATAATTCCTTAAAAAATAGAATTGGCCAATGAAAAAGCAGATACAAAAGCTAACTGAAGAAAATAATTCCTTAAAAATTAGAATTGGGAAAGTAAAAGTTAATGACTCTGTGAGACATCAAGAATCAGTCAAACAAAGCCAAGAGCATAAAAAATAGAAGAAAATGTAAAATCCCTCATTGGAAAAACAACTGACCTGGAAAATAGATCCAAGAAAGATAATTTAAGAATTATTGGACTACCTGAAAACCATTATTTTTTTCAAGAGCCTGGACAACATTTTTCAAGAAATTCTCAAGGACAACTGTCTTGATATCCTAGAAACAGAGGGTGAAATAGTCATTGAAAGAATGCATTGATCACCTCTTGAAAGGGATCTCGAAATGGAAACTCCAAGGAATATCGCTGCCAAATTCCAGAATGATCAGGTCAAGGACAAAATACTGCAGCAACCAGAAAGAAACAATTCAAAAATCAAGGAGCCACAGTTAGGATTACATAGAACTTAGTAGCTTCTACAGTAAAGAATTGAAGCACTTGGAATATGATATAACAGAAGAAAAAGAAGCTTGTATTACAACCAAAAATCAACTACGCAGAAAAATCAAGCATTATCTTTCAGGGAAAGATGGTCATTTAATGAAATAGGCAACTTTCAAACTTTCCTGATGAAAAGATCAGAGCTGAACAGAAAATTCAGTCTTCAAATAAAAACTTCAAGAAAAGCATAAAAAAGTAAATAGGAAAAAAATGTTATTCAGTAAGGTTAAAATGTTTATATCCATATATGGGAAGATGATACTTATAACTCTTGAGAGCTTTATCTCCATTAGGGTGGTGAGAAGGAGATTACATAGACAGAGGATATGGTTATATGTTGACTTTGATGTTACGATATTTAAAAAGTTAAAGGGTCGGGGAGAAAAGGATTATACTGGATGAACAAGAAAGTGGGAGGCAGAATAGGGTAAATTAATTCACATGAAGAGGTACAAAAGACCTACCAGAGTAGAGGGAAAGTAGGGAGGGGGTGAGCATTGTTTGAACCTTACTCTCATCACATTTGGCTGGAAAACATTGACACTAAAAAGAAAAGGGAAGAAGAGAGGGGAGACTTATAGAAGGAGAATGAGTAGAAGGGAGGGCAGAAGTAGGAGGGGAAAGGGGAAAGAAAATGGAGGATGGATAGAAGGCAGGGCAGCTTGAGGGAGGTGGTGGTCAGAAGCAGAACTCTAATGAGGAGGAAAGAATGAAAGGAGAGACAAAAGTATAAACAAGGGAGAAAGTAAGATGGAAGGAAATACACAGTAATCATAGCTGTGAATGAGAATGGGATGAATTCTCCCATAAAATGGAAGTAGCTTGCAGAGTGGTTTAAAAAAACAGAATCCTAAAATAATTTTTTTTTTTAAAGAAGCACATTTGAAGCATAAAGATATACACAGAATAAAGGTAAAAGGCAGTAGCAGAATATATTATGCTTCAACTGAAGTAAAAACAAACAAAAGCAGGGGTTGCAATCATGCTTTCTGATAAAGCAAAGGCAAAAATAGATTTAATTAAAAGAGATAAACAAATTATTTTTATGTGTAATTGGCAAAAATAGCATTAAGAAGTTTTAAAAAATCTATGTGAAAGAATACCCCAACAATGCTAGAAATGAAAGAAATATGATTTAAAACAACCCCAAGTTTTTACCTTTCAGTGAGCTAATTGGAAAAAATAACAAAAGATAACAAGTGTTGGAAAGAAAGGCATATCTTCATTTTTCATGGAGCTGTAAATGTATTTGACCACTCAGAAAATCAGTTTGGAATTATTGTGGAGTGACTTAAATGTGTCTTCCACTTGACACAGAGATTTTACTTTTTATATGTGTCCTTTTATGCAAGGAGTCAATTGATTTACAAAAAAAAAAAAAGATAAAGCCTGATATAAAATTGCATATTTATAGCAGTATCTTTAGTTGTAGCAAAGAAACAAACTAAACACCAATAAATTAGGAAATAGCCAAATGAATGGTTGTACATGTATGGAATATAACTATGCTGTTAGAAACAGTGACTATAATGAATACAAGAAAACTTGTGATAACTTATATGAACTGATGCAAATGAAGGAAGCAGAACCAGGAACAATGAGCATATAAATGGAAAGACAACATTTATAAAATAATCACAACTGAATGCAGTGAAATCATGACAGATTGTTCCCAAAGAAAAGATATGAAGAGACACTGCCCCTGACTTTTTTTTGTAGATATTGGGTGCTGGGGGTATGGAGAACTTCATAACATCAGACTCATTGGTACACTGATTATTTTGGTGAATTTTCTTTTCCTTTTTAACATTTTAATTCTTTATCATAAGAGATTTCTTTCTGCATGGGGGAAAGGATGAATAACAGGGAAATATTGGTGATATGAAAACCAAAGATATCAATAAAATATAGTTTTCAAAAAAAGATAGCACTAAAACTAATTAAAGATAGAAACACCTGTAAAAACAGTATTTTGACAATGGAGAATTCATTCATGTAGCCATGAAAATAGTGTTCAGACTCCCATAGTGATTACCAAAAAAAATAAATAAATGGATTGAGCCCATCAAACTTTCATTGGTACCATCCTTATTTATTGGGCCTATACTCTCTTCACTTTTTCATTGTGACCATCTTTTGTATGGCCCACATCATAACTATGCATCAAACACTCAGGTTATATTTTGTTTCTACCAATTCAGATAATGATTGGCTTCCTTCAGTTATTAAGACTTCTGAAATCTGAAACTCAAGTGATTGTGGAACTGAATCTTGTAAACTAAAAGTAAATGAGTAAATAAAAAAAAATTAAAAATAAAAAAAAAGACTTCTGAATCACATTGAAAATATTATTGTAAGATTCGGTTTTTATTTTCAAATTCAACCATTGTAACAGGAAAGATGGTCAGGCACATAGAAATACATTATCATGAAAATTAAGGCTGTTTCTACATGACCACCTCTCCAAATATTTAGGAAGTGGGAAAATGGTGACTTTAATGTTTATTAGAATGCCTCAAATGTTTTCATTGCAAACAGAATCCAGTCACTTAAAGAAGAGTAGGGATTTGTTCTTTGGGGAGTGGGGGTGCGAAGTTGTTTTCCTGTCTTTTGATTTTTAATCTAGCTCAAGTTAGCCTGCTTGATTCTAAAATGACTAATGGATAAAAGAGTGGTACAGGTTGTGGCAACTAATGTGGTAATGGTTTTAGATAGATACCACTTATCATTTAAGGAAAACTACATTTATTTCTAAGCTCTCTAATGTTTTTAATAGGAATGGGTGCTGTATTTTGTCAGAAGCTTTTTCAAAATCTATTGAGAGAATCATATGATTTCTGTTGATTTTGATATTGATACCATCAATTATGTTGTTAGTTTTACTAATATTGAACAAACCCTGCATTCCTGGAATAAATCCCACCTGGGCATAGTATATAATCCTTGTGATATATTGCTGTAATTGCCTTGTTAACACTCTGTTCAAAATTTTTTCATCGATATTCATTAGGGAAATTGGTCTATAATAAGATGTTATGTTTTTAATCTATTACATTTAACATTAATACTTTTTAAATCTTTTTTTAATACTTTTTAAATCTAATGTTCATTGTTCTTTTATTTATTTTTGTTTCTGTCATATAGACATTTTGTAATTTTAATGTAACTAAGGTTGCATGATATCATGGGGAAACCTTCATTAAAGTTATTCTCAAATTTCATTTTAGCATGAATATGAACCCTAGTTGTGGGAGGTCTAAGCCTATTGAACTTAAACTCTAGCAAGCTCTACCAATAGAATAGGCTTTGTGTAAGGGCCAACTGACATCCTTAGAAAATAGCCAAAAGTTAAGAAATTTCTCTGAAAAATAGCAATTTCCAAATACATGTTGGGGTATAGAATAACTGGCACATGGGTTGATAGAGGAGTTGACAACACTAATAAAAGCATTGCTTATCAAAGAAATGACATATTCACTGAGGTATGGAGTGATGTGGACAGAAAGATATTCCAAAATATTTTTGATCTCTCTTGTCAGGGACATTAAACATATACAAATAACTATAACATAAGATGGATTATGACTGTACAAGAAGAAAAATATAATACTTTTGGTAATTCAGAGTGGTAATTAAGTTGAAAAGAGTTTAGGATTTCTAGTCAGAGGATTTAGATTAAAATTCTGGTTCTATGATTTACTCCTCTGTGATCATGAGCAAGTCATATAGCTTTATGGTTCAGTGGACAGAGCATTAATCCTGGGGTCAGGAAAGTCAGAGTTCAAACCCAGTCTCAGACACTTTCTATACTAGCCATGTGACCCTGGGCAAGTCACTTAAATGCTGTCTGCCTCAATTTTATCAAATATTAGCACAATACTTGACAAATAGGTCAATACCATTAGGTTGGCACAACAGTCCCTACCTATCAAAGCTGTTGTGAGGATAAAATGAGATAATGCACTCTTCAGTGCTATATAAATGTGTAATGCCATGCATGAGCAGCTTTCCAGAAGAATGCTACTGTGAATACCTTTTAAGGTTCTGATTACACAGTATAGTGAACACTTTATTTATTCCATAACAAATCAAAGCAAAAACATTCACAGAAAATCAAGGTACAACATTCACAATATTACAACTTATCACAGACAATCACAATATAGTATTTACAACAGCTTATCATTAAAATGGCCACATAGTTTTCACCAAAGTGGCCACAAAATTTTGATCAAAGAACAATCATCTAGTATCCCTAAGTAGGTTTGCCTCCTTACTCAGTCATTCAGTCATCTCAAAGTACAATAGTCAAAGTCTTCCACTCATGGGGCAACTAAGTTAACTCAATGAATCTCTTATTCAGCAATCAATTACTAAGTATCATTAATCACTAAGTACAATCATTAGAAAATACACAGACCCTCCACCCCTAGGTCACTAATAAGCCACATTATCATCACAGCAGTCAATAACCAAGGAGGGGTCTTTTCTTCATCTTGACCCAAGGCAAGTTCTCAGCAATCTCTGTTCATGGAGAGACAAAGCTTAACAAAGCCACAATATACATTGCCAGTGTCCTCATCAATTCACTCTCTGCCTGCAGAACAGTCTCAGGACCCCTGAAATCATCAGCAAGACTCTCTTCCAGGGTTTCTTCCTTCTGTAAATGTACAACAAGAAAATTCTTCTTCAGGGCAACAGCAAGGTTCCAGGGGCTCTGCAACAACAGCACTGTCCTTTACCAGCAGACAAATCTGGCAAAACAACATCAAAACAGACAGATACAATACTGGTACCACAGCCATGCTTCCTCAGTCCTCCAGCAGTTCGACTGGCCCTAGGACCCAGAAGAAATCTCATCTGGCTCCCAGAATCAAAATCATTCCTCCCAGGTTTTAAAAATCAAAATTGTTTTCTCCAGCCTGGGGGGGGTGGGGAGGGGGGGACTTTCCTCTTCAGCCTTCCAAGTGGCAGCAACTTCAGTCTCCACAATTCTTGTCCAAAGAAAATTCTGACTCAGTTCTCAGTCAAGCAGTAGCAGCCCAGCCTCCAGATGCTGCTGAAAGAAACTCTCTCTCTCCCCAGCAGAACAGATTCTGCCACCAGATTCTGGTCTCAAAAAATTCTCTCTCTCCAATAGAACAGCTTCTTAATTCTCATTTCTCTCCAAGAGCTACTCTTTCTTCAGATTCTTGTGTCAAGAAAATTCTGACCATGCCTCTCTGGGGCTTTTCTTATATACACACAGCATTAGCTTCCTGTTTAAGCCAGCCCCTTCCTCTTACGTCAGCAACAGAAGACAGGAGTTCATACCTTCTGTTTCTTTCACAGAGGTTTGGTTAGTTACTAAGGGCTGAGTATGTGCTTACTTGCCAATAGAAAAAGGGGTCTTCAAATTTAAATTAATTACCATTAAAAATGCTAGCTATCAGTATTTTTATTAACATGATGTTCAATAAGAAACACTATCTCTCTTCTCTGCACTTTGCTAAGGTAAAAGTCAAGAGAAAAGGCTCTTGGGGTACTTCACTCAGTCCTATAGTAGACAATGTATAAGGAAAGTGAAAAATTGTTTTTTCTGCAGAGTATATATGTATATCAGAGAGCCTATTTATATCATTAAACTATAAACACATATGCCTGTTTCTATGTACAAGTCGTATCATACATTTATGGTTCTATACAGCTATCAACAAGTTTTGATTAATGCTTTACAGATACCATAGTTAATCCTGACTCTTTTTGAGATTGCTAGGGCACCAGTAGTCATTGTGACTTATAGTCAGACTCTATAAAAAGATAATATACATAATAAAGAGAAAAGAGGATCTTGTTCTCTTAGATTTTAATACATATTACAAAGCAGTTATCATGGAAACCAATTGGTACAAGGCAATAAAGAGAGATATACAGGTCAGAGAAATGGAATAGAAATTCCAGACTTCCAATCAAACATTAGTGTTTGGCAACTTCAGAAAATAAACTAGGGAAAGAATTCATTATTGAACTAATGTTTTGGGAAATTGGTTCTCTATTTGGCAGGGAAGGGATTTGGACCTATCATTTTTCCTGCATATCCAAGTAAAAGAGAGAATGGATGAGAAACTTCTTTTTGTAAATCTCTAAAAATGGAAGAAAAGTGATGGAATTAAGGGGGGAAATTAAATTGAGAGGTGTTGGACAATTAAATTCAAATAATTATTTACATCAAGACATTTGTTGAGTGTATATTTAAAGCTGTCTAGAAAGTATTTTATCCCCATATATATGTCACAGGAACCTAGCTAGAGCTGGAAGGTACCTCAGAGACTGTTGAGTCCAAGTCTCTAATTGTACAAATGAGGAAATCAAGTAACAAAAAGCTTACATGACTTGCTCATGGTCACACACCTACCTAGTAGTAATCAAAATGAGATTTAAGCCCAGGTCTTCCTGCCACCAAGTTGGGTGCCCTGTCAATTCCACCATACTGTTATTATCTCTCTGTCTCCCTCTCCTTCTCCCCCTCCATTTCCCCCTCCCCCTCCCCTCTCCCCCTTCCCCTTCTTCTTCCTTCCCTTCTTCTCTCTCTCTTCTCTCTCTGTCTCTGTCTCTCTCTCTCTCTCTCTGTCTCTCTCACTCTCTCCCCTCTCCCTCTCCTTTTCCCTCTCCCCTTCCCCTTCCCCCTCCCTCTACCTTCCCCTTTCCCCTTCCCCTCCCCCACCTCCTCTGTCTCTCTCTCTCTCTCTTTCTCTCTCTCTCTCTCTTCCAGAGCCAGTGCTCTATTTCCTTTACCACCTAGCTGCCCCATGCTGATATTCTTAAAACAAACTTTAGAGAATCTATTAGTCAGAGGGACTTCATGCTGCCCATTCCCCATCCACCATGCACACATAATAAGCTTTAGCTCTTCCCTCTGCCTGTGGTGTGGAGTGTGAACTGTGAGGCCAGAGTGCTCATTAAGGCCAGAGAAGGAATTTTCTGCCTCCTCATAATTAATAAATATTTGTTGAAAAACTGAATAAATAAATGTAAAGCATTGCCCTCCTCTTGTATCCCTCTTTTAAAATGCAAATAACCTAGAGAGGGACATCTTAGAATGAATGAGTTCATCAGATATTTTTGCTGGGGAAGGAGGTAGAAGAGGAAGACAGCATAAATGAGTAGATGTCAACATAAGAACATTGAGGGCCTGGGTGGAAAAGAGGGAAAGGGTACAGAGGGCAAAGGAGTGGGCCAAAGGCAATTTTACTGGCTTCATAATTTTTACCTAAGCCTAAGCCAGCTCTGCAGCCACATAAGGGGGAAAAAGTATATAATGTTTTACATGAGATCTATTACTCTGCTCTCATTGACCTTGCTTTAATTTTGGGCTTATTTGGACATCATTTAGGCTCTGAGTATGTGCTATAAGTGGTTGAGAGTGAAGGAGTTGACAGGGGTGTCAAACCACCACTAGGAAACTGAAAAGACAATGGTAACAAATAACAGATCGTTATGTTGATTGTAGACTTACTTAAGAAGCATACTGTGTGTCTAGATCATGATTTCTCATCCTAGGAGTCATAGAAGTTATGTAAATGTAGATATACAGGTAAATATAATTTATCTGCCTATATCCATGTTTATCTATATCTATATGGAACTCTTATCATTAACATCACAACCACTACTTCTACCATCATCATCATCATAGACAACTTTCTTAGAATGAATCCCTAAGCACTAAATAAGCACTTATTGTGTGCCAGAGAGTATGCCAAGTGCTGGAATTATGACAAGATTGAAAGTCTCTGCTCATAAGAGTTGAGTCCCTGGCTCACAGTTTTGTATCCTTTCTACTTCCTGGCCATATAATATAGGACCTCAAAAATACAGGTTGATACTCCCTCAAATACCTAGATTTGTTACTATAATCCACACCCTAACACTTTCTTGCCTAGACTACTGCAAAGTCTTCATGTCTCATATCTCTCACCACTCTAATCCATGCTCCAATCAACTCCAAGGTGATTTTTCTAACGTGTAAATCTGATCATCTTATTCCCTTCCTCAATAAGTTATTAAATATAAAATCCTGTGTCACTTAAAGCTCTTCACAACCTGGATCCTTTCCATCTGTCTAGTCCCCTAGATTAGATACAGTCCCCTATGTCCCTTATTTACACTTCACTTCCTTCCTTGAGCTTTATAATCTAACTCATTATGCTACTTGCATTCCTTGAACACAACACTCAATTTCCTGCCTCCATCTTTCTGCATCACATGTTCCCCAATCCTGTAATGTTTTGTGCCTGTGGCTCCACCTCTTAGTTTCCAAGGATTATGTCAAGACTTAATTAAAATATGACCTTTATTAGGTGGCTTTTTCCAATCACCCCTACCCTGCCCTCTGCCAGGTTTTAGTACTTTTCCTTTCAGGTTGTCTTCCTTGTACTCTGCATATATCCTATGTATGCTTATTGATTTATATTTTGTCTCCCACATTAGAATGTTAGTTTTTGGATAGCAGGAACTATTTTTGCCTTTATCCATATCCCTAGCACTTAATACAGTGCTTAGAATATACCTGCCAACTGAGAGTTTATGAGAGATTGATTTTGGTCTAGGCCCAATCAGGCAACAGGCATGTTGCCCTTATGGTAGCCAACATGGTAGTGATAAAGAATTGAGTAACAGTGTTAAATATTCGAATTTTTAGAAGATGGTGCATGACTTTAATCCAATGTTCACGCATTACTTCAGGAGTCTACATCTGACCGTTCTACTGAATATCTTATATTGACTACTCCATAGGCCTTTCGAATTAAACTTGTCCAGGGGAACTGATCATCTTTACCCTTAAATCTAGTCTTCCTCTTATATCAAAAGTCGGAATGTGGGCTCAAGTAGTTGCTACAAAGCATTGAGCCCATCAAATTATCTTCTGAAAGTGGTAATAAATGGGATCCCTACCATGCTTGTAGGACATACCATGTGAGTTCTCTTTGGTCCTCATTGCTAGTCTAGGTCCCATATGATCCCTGACAAACTCTGCTATGAATTTCAGTCCCTGGCCTTTTCAAGATTTCTCACAGCTCTGTACCAAAGGAAAGAATGTGCAAGCAAAAGCTTCCCTCTAAGGCCACAAATGGACAGGGTAGCAGGGCAGTGGAGGGAGGAGAGTGAAAGGAAATCAGAGTAGCTCTACCCCACCCCTTCCCCATCCTTTCTGAGGTCAGAGAGTCATTCTTATACTAAGTGGGAGTAAGAATGAACTAGAACAAGTTTTTGTTTGATTGCGTTTGTTGGGAGTCTTTTGTATGCACAGCCAAAAACAGGTCATAATCAAAAGGTCTTTCCTTTCATTATAACATAAAGATTAACAGAATACCCTCACCTGCTCTTCACAGATTTCCAAAAGCCAAGACCCCACATAAGTCCCCTGTGTATAATCCTCAAATTGATCTCTCATTGTCTAGCTCTTTGATACATGCATGTGTTTTACATTATATATGTGTGTATACATATATATATGTATATATGTGTGTATGTATACACAGTGTACATGCATATGTACCTGTGTGCATGTAGTTTCCACCTTAAATGCAAGTTCCTTGAGTGCAGGGACTCCTTCACTTTTGTGTTTGTTGCCCCAATAACTAGTGTAGAACCCTGTCCATCATCTAAACTTAATATATGTTTGGTGAATTAAATTCAATTGAATTTTCAGTCAACTGCTCTTTACTGAATAGAGATGGCCAATATACTTCTTAATGACTCACCAGATTACTTTGGTCTTCAATTTTTTTGTCTATTAGTGCCATGTAAATGGGGTTTTATTTACAATGGAAGGAAGGAAGGAAAGAAGGAGGGAAAGAAGGAAGGAAGGAAAGAAGGAAGAAAGGAAAGAAGGAAGGAAGAAAGGAAGGAAGGAAAGAAGGAAGGAAGAAGGGAAGGAAGAATAGGAAAGAAGAATTTATTAAGCACCTACTACATACCAGGCACTGTACTAAGTGTTTTACAAACATTACCTCATTTTGTTCTTTAAACAGCTTTGGGAGGTAGATGTTCTTATCTTCTCTACTTTACAATTGAGGAAAGTAAGACAGACAGAGGTTAAGTGACTTGCCTGGGGTCATAAACCTAGTAAGCATCTGCGGCTGAATGTGAGTTCAAGTCTTCCTGACTCTAGGCCCAGATTCTATCCACTGTGCCACCTACCTGGTTGCCTCTAGTGGCCAAACATTACAGAATAATTTTGAGAATTAGTAACTGAATTAGGGAAAATCCTTTGCATGTCAAAATGTTAAAATTCCATGGTTCATACCTTTGAACATGTTGGTATCCTAAGTTGTCATTACTCCTATATAAAAATCATCTCACATGAAGAAACTCCACACAAACTCACAGATGATGACTGATTTTAGCATCATGCTAATCTGTTCCTCAGAAATCATGTGTCACCCTGCTTCCTGGATACACTCTTTGAATTTCCTATAGATATCAAATTCAATATTCCCAAGACTCGACTCATTACCTCTCTCCCATTCCCAAACCTACTCCCTTAAGCTTTTGAATTACTTTTTTTGACATTTGTGATAGGTGAATATACTCAGCCTAAACTGTTACACTGTCCTTACTGTCTCAACTGATGCCCTTTGTGACCAGTAGGATGCATAGAGGACACAGTTGACCAAAGGGCAGGTATGTAGCCTATAGCTTTGAAACATAGATTGTTCTCCATTCAAACTTACTGGGTCATAAAAATAGTGAACTTATAACCTTACCCTTCATTAGCACCATGTAATAATTAACTGGGTGGACCCTCTGAACAAAATCCAAGGATAGCTCTATATGTTTGATATGTTTATACAGGGTTCACTTAAGTCTGGTTATAAAAATCAAAGATAATGAAAATTTTAATATTAGAAAAGGGGAAAATAGTAAGAATAGAACAGCTAAGTCTGTAGCTATGCAAAAACAGATTTTTCATTTTGACTTTTAATAGACCCCCTAGGAATGATCTAATCTTTAGAAACAATCTAGCCCCGCCCTACATTTTGCAGATGAAGACACTGAGTCCCATGGAAGTTAACTGAATTGCTTAGTCATGTAACAAATTAATGACAGAGCTGGAACTAGAAACCTCTACCTCCTGGTCTGTTGCTCTTTCTACCACACTCTGCTAAACTCACTCTATTCTTCCATGTTATTTTTTTCCTTGACTTTAAAAATCCTTCCAATGAAAAGGTTTTATGATTGACATTTTGTTCCTCAGCATACTCTGGTTATTTTCTGCTAAGAAGAATGTTTATTGCATTAATTTGGAATTGAATTGAGGCCAAAAAAAATTGACCCACTCATCTTTATACCAAAAGGAATTTTGAAATCTTAAAGTTTTCCCATTCGTGGAATAGGAATCCACAAAGGCTATATTCCAACATATCCCTGGAAACATAATATTAGAAAGGCCTCCAAAAAGTTAATGGGCTTAGTATATTGCTGATGTTAATTCCAGTAATAAACCAGGAATTTTGATCATCTCATAGGATCCTTGCTTGAGGAAAATTTAAGCAGACATGGCTGAAGATTTCAAAACATCATAGAACTAATTCCTTCACCAAGTGAAATTAATAGAGTAGGTTGCCTTCATGTATAGTCAGAGTAGGCAACCACCCACTTCATGGCTTGATTTCAGGCATTCTGAGATCTATTCTCTTTTCTACAATATCTCCCCTATTCATATGCCATGTTTAAAATTTCATCACCAGAAATGTCCTTTTTTTGCAGCAATGTTCCAGAAGTCACCTGCCAAACATAAATACTTACAAGAGAGATAATCCATTGTTATCAGTCATTAACACTTCATTGTAGAACAGTGAGCCAGATGAACAAAGGGACAGATGGTGGAAAATAAGATTTCTTGGTAATGACAAAGAACAGCCTTGTTTTGGTAAGGTAGGGATTGTGAAATCTGAAATCGAAAGGCATCATTTATTCAATTAATCATTTAATCATTCAACAAATTTGTTTATTAAATACCTCCTATATAGAGAAAATAGATTAGCCTAAATTTGATGGGGTTCTTAAGCTTTTTTTAAAATTGATTAACTAATTTTTTAAAATTATGAATCCTGTTTACAATCATACACAGCCTTTGGACCCCCTTGTCAGAATGTTTTTCAAACCATAAAACAAAATATCACATAGGATCACAAAGAAAACCAATTAAATTAAGGCTATTAAAATATTTTTTTTAATGAAAGAATGCCAGATTATGAACTCCCAGTAGAAAGATAAGTTAAAAATATGAATAGATATAGATAATACACAATTTCATATTAATGTAAATATCAAAAACCAGAGATAGCAAGGTAGCCAAGAGGACTATGTGGTCCAGTAGTCAGCATTCTCAGTTCATACTCTGATGATACTATGAATTTCACTCTTGGATTCCCTCCTCTTTTCTTGGTCCCGAGCATTTGGCATTCTTGTTGCCTATTCCTTCCTTTTTGATTGTTTATTTTGGTTTGGTTTGGTTTTTGTTACATTTTCCATCACTCTACATATCTAGATTCCAGTGAATAGTCTGAAAATTAGACTTGTTGTATAAGTCATTCTATCTCCAGACTCTAGGAATTTTCAATGGCTGTTCCCTATGCCTGGAATTTTCTCCCTCCTCGATCTCTACCTTCTCTCTTTTCTGGCTTCCATCAAGTCTCAGCTAATATTCTCATTTCTAAAATAAGCCTTTCCTGATTCCTTCTGATCAAGTAAGATATTCTTTGTAAAGAGCTTAGCACAGTGCCTGATATATAGTAAGTACTTAATAAATGTTTGTTCCCATCCCTGTCTTTCCCCTCAAAGTTCCTTCCCTTTGTGGATTAGCTTCAATTTATTTAGCTTCTTTGTACAGTTGCATTTGCTTTGTCTCCCTCATTAGTCTACAAACTCCTTGAAAGCAGGGACTATCTCTTTTTCCTTTTTTTTAATATGCCCAATATTAAGCACAATATATGGCATATAATTGGTGCTTTCTAAATGCTTTTGACTGAAGGTAGGAAAAGAAAAACTTTGCCTCAGGCTAAATCTAATGAATTTACAATGTCTTATTCATGAAATTGCTTCATCTGTCACAAGAGAGATAACATCAGCCTCCTTTTCCCAAAGTACAAGGGTAGGGGGCGGAGCCAAGATGGCGGCGTAGCAGCAGCAATATATCGCAGCTCTCACATAGCCACCCCAAAATACCCATGGAATACGACTCTGGACCAATCATAGAACTTCAAAACGCAGACAAAGATACTTCCCACTAAAGTCAGCTC
>CM053585.1:430083147-430136814 GCA_028646515.1 Pseudochirops corinnae
TAGAAAGCATACTTCAAGAAATTCTCAGGGAAAATTGCCTGGATATTCTAGAACCAGAGGCCAAAATAGAACTTGAAGGAATTCACCGATCACCTCTTGAAAAAGATCCCCAAAAGAAAACTCCTAGAAATATTATAGCCAGGTTCCGGAATCCCCAGACCAAGGAGAAGGTATTGCAAGCTGCCAGGAATTAACAATTTGAATACTGTGGAAACATAATTAGGATAACCCAGGATCTAGCAGCTTCTACATTAAGGGATCGAAGGGCCTGGCATATGCTATTCGGGAGATCAAGGGAGCTTAGATTAAAACCAAGAATCACCTACCCAGCAAAACTGAATATAGTGTTCCAGGGGAAAATATGGTCATTCAATGAGATGGAGGACTTTCAAACATACTTGCTGAAAAAACCAGAACTGAAAAGAAAGTTTGCACTCCAACACAAGAAGCATAAGAAGATAAACACGGAAAAGAAATCATAAGGTACCTATCAAAGATGAAATATTTACATGACAACATGGAAAAGTGACAATTGTAACTGATGAAACTTTTCTCAGTATGAGGATAGGGCAAGGGAATACAAATGTATATATACATACACATAAATTTATATAAGAGGGTTTACATATGCATACAAGCACATATCTGAGTATATGTATAAATGAATCCATAGAGGGCATAAGATCAATTGATTAGGAAGGGATAATATTCCAAATGGTGAAATTCTGAGGTGAGAGAGGATTAGATTGAGAGGAGATAGGGAGAGTCAGAAGGGGGTTGAGCATCTCATGGAAGAGGCAAATGATAATTGTTACAATAGACGGGGAGAACAGGAAGGCAAAAAACTGGGCATCTTGCCACATAGAAGAGTAGGGGGAAGGGGGATGAGAGGGGGGTGGTGGAGGGGAGGGCAGGGTGGGGGGGAGGGCTGATGGAAGTTCACACTTCTGTAGAGGGACAGGGACAGGGACAGGGTAGAGAGTGGATGGAGGGGCAGGATAGGAAGAAGGGATATGTAATCAGACTCTCACAACGTGCTCACTGTGGAGAGGTTCTGTGTAATTACATATGTTCAGCCTGTATTTGATTGTTTGTCCTTCCAGTTGGGGTGGGTGATGAGGGAGAAAGAGAAAGAATCTAGAATCTAAAGTTCTATAATCAAATGTTAAAAATATGTATGTATGTATATATATATATATATATATATATATATATAATTATTATTATTATTATCTTTAACTACATCCAACTGGAACTTGAGATACACAGGCACTGGGGTTGGAATATCCATCCTGCCCTACCGAAAAGTCAGAGGGGTGAGGGGGGAAGACATAGGAGATAATAGATTGGGGGTGGGGGGATACACTGGGATGGCTGTTTTTGGGGTGGTGGGTAGGGGAAAGATGGGGAGAAAATTTGCAACTCAAAATTTTGTGGAAATGAATGATGTAAAGTGAAATAAAATAAAAAAATAGTTGGGAAAGTCATTTAGTGGTGCCTGACTCAGTTTCCCTACCTATAAAATGGGGATAAAAAAATGACTTATCTCCCAGCATTATTGTGAGGACAAAATAAGATAATGTATGTAAAGCACTTTGCAAATCTTAAAGTATTAAATAAAAGTTAAATATTATTATTATTAGCAGCTAGGTAGTACAGTGAATAGACCACTGAGCCTGGAATCAGGAAGATCTGAGTTCAAATCTAGTCACAGACACTAGCTGTATGACTCTGGGATTGCCTTTCTTCTCAGGGTTGCTGTGAGAGTCAAATGAGGTAATATCTGAGAGGCAGAGCCAAGATGGAGGAGTAGAAGCGCAAACTTTACATGAGTTCCCACTCCAGTCACTTCCAAAATATGTAAAAAGTTGACTCTAAACAAATGTTAGAGCTACAGAGCCCACAAAGCAACAGTGAGAAACAAATCTCCTGCTGAAAGCAGTTGGGCAGGGAGACAAAAAAGGTAAATTTCACAGGCCTGGGAGCCACATGGTTCCACATCCAGAGCAGCCCCAACAAGCAGCAGCTAGAGCACACTTCAGGAGAGTAAATCACCAGCAGTTGAGGCAGTTTCCAGATTTCTCAACCCATAAATGACAAAGACAAAGTAAAAGGTCAGTGTGGAACTATGTTGGAACAGGAGGAAACAGAGGAACAAGGTCCATCTCCTTCCATGTGCTCCCCCCTTCCCACCCCTGTGAGAAGGGGTGGAGGCATGGCACATGGCTACTTACTGGAGCTCCTGGGCTGCAGATTGTAGGGAGACCAAGAAACCATTCAGAGGGCAATTGCTCTTGCTTTAACCTGCTTGGATCTAGATCATGGTCTTGGGGGGTGGTCCTGGGGTATATGGCCAGTGAGCCAGAGCTTGTAGGGCCTGTAGAGAGGGCACCATCCTAATAGCTCTGGCAGCTGCAAACACCCCAGCAATTTGGGACAAAGCTCTCTCCATTCTGGAAGCAGAGTTCTACTGTCACAAAGAGCTCAAAAGTCAAGTAATTGTCTGACAATATAAGCAAATAGAGGAAACACAAACAGCCCATAGAATCCTTTTCTGGGGAAAAAAAAAGATCAAGGCATGGAGCAGGAGGAAGACAGTAAAGTCAGAACTCCTGCATCAAAAGCCTCCAAGAAACATATGAATCAGGTAGAGGCCATGGAAGAGGTCAAGAAGGATTTTGAAAATCAAGTAATAGAAGTAGAGGAAAAATTGGGAAGAGAAATGAGAATGATGCAAGAAAATCAGGAAAAGAGAGTCAACAGCCTGCTAAAGGAGGCCTGAAGAAAATAACACCTTAAAAAATAAATTAACTCAAATGGCAAAAGAGTCCCAAAAAGCCAGTGAGGAAAGAATGCCTTAAAAAGCCGAATTTGCCAGATAGTAAAGGAATTTCAAAAATTCACTGAAGAGAATAACTCCTTCAAAATTAGATTAGAGCAATTGGAATCTAATGACTTTATGAGAAATCAAGATACTATAAAACAGATCCAAACAAATGAAATAATAGAAGGCAATGTGAAATATCTCATTGGAAAAACCACTCTCCTGGAAAATAGATACAGGAGAGATAATTTTAAAACTATTGGACTACCTGAAAGCTTTGATCACAGAAAGAGCCTAGACACCATCTTTCAAGAAATTGTCAAGCAAAATCGCCTTGATATTTTAAAACCAGAGGGCAAAATAGAAATGGAAAGAATTCACCAATGGCTTCTTGAAAAAGATCCCAAAAAGAGAACTCCTAGGAATATTATAGCCAAATTCCAGGGTTTCCAGGTCAAGGGGAAAATATTGTAAGCAGTTAGGAAGAAACAATTTGAGTATTGTGAAAACACAATCAGGATAACAGAAGACCTAGCAGCTTCTACATTAAGGGATTGAAGGGCTTGGAATATGATATTCTGGAGGTCAAAAGAGCCAGGACTAAAACCAAGAATCATCTACCTAGCAAAACTGAGTAAGTATAATGCTACAGGAGAAAATATGATCATTCAATGAAGTAGGGGATTTTCAAGCATTCTTGATGAAAAAAGAATAGAGCTGAACAGAAAATTTGACTTTCAAATACAAGAAGCAAGGAAGCATGAGAAAGTAAACAACAAAAAGAAATCATAAGGAACTTATTAAAGTTGAACTATTTACATTCCTACATGGAAAAAAGATAATTGGAACTTATGAAACTTTTTTTCAGTACGAGGATAGCTGAAGGGAATATATATGTACATATATATATATATATATATATATGTATATATGTACGTATGTATGTATGTATAGGAGAGTGTATGTGTGTATAAATATATACAAATGTGGGCATATGCATGTTCATGTATACATAAACAGAGGGCACAGGATGAGTTGAATATGAAGGGATGATATTTAAAAAATAAAATTAAGAGGTGAGAGAAGAATTTATTGGGAGAAGGAGAAAGGGAGAGATTGATTAGGATAAATTATCTCATATACAAGAGGCAAGAGAAAACTGTTACAATGGAAGGGAAGAGCAGGAAGGTAAAAGGAAATGGGACAACTTTATTCTCATTGAATTTGGCTTAAGGAGGTAATAACATACACACTCTAATTGGGTATCTTACCCTACAGGAAAATGGGAGGGAAGGGGTAGGGGGGAAGAGTGGGAAGGGCAGATTAGGGGAGAGGGTAGTTAGAAGCAAACATTTTTGAAAAGGGATAGGGTCAAAGGAGAAAATAGAATAGTTGGGGGGTGGGATAGGGTGGAGGGAAATATAGTTAGTCTTTCACAATATAACTAGTATGGAAATCATTTGGTTAGCTACACATGTACAATCTATATTGAATTGCTTATCCTTCCAATGGGGGTGGGTGAGCAGGGAAGAAATCTGGAACTCAAAGTTTTAAAAACAAACGTTTAAAAAAATTGTTTTTTACATGCAACTAGGAAATAAGATATACAGGCACTGGGCATAGAAATCCATCCTGCCCTACTAGAAAGTTAGGGGTATAATGAGGAAGGATATAAGAGGGAACAGATTGGGGGAAGGGATATTCAGTAGGCATGCTATTTTGTGGTGAAGGTAGGGGAAAGACGGGGAGAAAAAATTATAACTCAAAATGTTGTGGAAATGAATGTTGAAAACTAAAATTAAATAAATAAATTTAAGAAAATGGGAAAAAAAAAAACAGAAAAAAAGAAAAGAAAAAGAATGAGGCAATATTTGTAAAATATTTCACATAGTGCCTTGGCAATAATAAATGGTTGCATCCATTTATAAATGTTTGCTCCCATCTGCTAAAAAAGAGCTAAAGGGAGGCTTTCAGCACATTGACTGGATCTTCTATGAAGGGTCTATAAGAGAACATAGAAGTAAGTAACAAAGTAAGGGAGATTGTGTGGAGGTTTAAGGCCCCATGATTGAAAGAATAATCACATTAAGAAGATACAGTGAAGCACCATTCTTTCCTAGATATCAAAGAAGTGATTGACACATTTATTTTGTGAAAGGAGAAGATGTAATGCTTTTCCTTCCCACCCCTTTAGAATCATTCATTCATTCACTCATTTCATTCAATATATTAAATATCTCCTCTGTATCTGCCCTTCTATGAGCTATGACTTTTAGGAGGCTAAGGATGCTGTTCCTACAAGCATTCAAGATGGGTTTCTAATAAAACGTCACTCCAGAATGCGAATGAGATAGAAACAGATGAACCAAGTTAGAAGCAGGCTAAAAAACAAAATCCAGGCCAAGGCAAAAAAAATATAACGCCCTAGATTCAGACTCAGAAAAGCAAAAACAGACATGCTGCTCAAGAAACTGAATAACAGCCAAATTCAAGTAGACATTAGCTAAGAAATGGCTTTCAAATACCCATAAATCATCACTATTATTATTGGTCCTAAATGGAAGACCGAAAAGAAACTTGTTGGTGACATACAACAACTGAAATATTTTTTTTGAAAAAAAATTAGTTTGAATGAATTTTTTTATGTTGCTTGTCAGTCTTCAGCTTATTCCAGAACTCCTGGCCTTTTTCTCTTTTGCATCATCCTTATAGGTTCTAAATGTAAAGAGCCCCAAGTACCCTTGGTCTAAATCATGTATGTTATTGAATATCCAGCAGTTTTTGAAAACTATACAAATGGTCATTTAAATAAGGAGGGAAAAAAGTACATTTCAAAGTATGCTAAAAATGTGGCCTAATTGTACCACAAGGAATTTGCTATCCAGTGCAAGATTTCTCCCATTCCAGTAGCACAACATAGGTTTATGTTTGTTTTCTACTGACTTGCTTAAATTTTGTTTAATTTTTTCCCTTAACAAGAAGTTTGGATAAGACAGTGAACCCCCACAGAAAGAATTCTATAATTACCATTTGTGTTTACATAAGAGAATAGGTTAATTTCTAATAATATATAGAATATACATTTTTAACACAAACATGACGATTTCTGCATAAGGTTGCCGAATTTCTGCAAGTCTTTCAATGTGTTTTTCATTTCTTTATCTTTTCTTGCTTACACTTCAAATGCTTTCATTCAATTCTTTAAAACATATAAAGACCTTAAAAACAAGGGGCCAATGCTTTTCTATCAATGCAAATATTCTTTTATTTTTTTTTTTTTGCTTTTTTTTTTGGAGGGGCAATTCAATTTAAGTGACTTGCTCAAGGTCACACGGCTAGAAAGTGTTAGGTGTCTGAGCTCGTATTTGAACTCAGATCCTCCTGACTCCAGGGCCAGTGCTCTATTCACTGCACCACCTAGCAGCCCCTATGCAAATATTCTTTATGGAAGTTGCAGGAATAGACATGATCCCAACTTCATTTGTTGTGGCACCTCAAAAGCTCCTTGAGGGCAAGAGACAATTGTCTTTGCCTTTCTTTGCATGTTCATTACACAACACAATATCTGCCACATAGAAAATGCTTCATAAAGGTTCCTCTACTCACTGACTAACCTTTAAAATTTCACCTATAGGGAAAACTAAAATGAAGATAATGAATATTTTCATAAGGAAGCACAGATAAGTGTCATCACTGAAGGATCTTTTCCTGCCAACAGAAGGGGATGCAAATCCAGGCTGTCAGTACAAAAGGACTGTAAGAACAGCTTAAAATTATGAGTTTGGCATCTTTCCCCAAATAAATTAACAATGAAAAGGGTGCCTTTAGAATCACACAATGGGACATTTCACATCACGCTGTCATGATAGAACAGTGTCACCTTGAGATGAAGTCTCCCTAGCCCCCTCCTTTAAACTGCCCCTCTTAAAAAATAAGAACCAAAGACTTAGGAGGAAATGATTCCAAACAGGTAGTCAAATCCAAACAATTTGAGAAGCTACATCAGTCTAAGGACAAAGTTTATTCTTAATGATCATATATGAAGATTCATTTAAAACTTGGCTTTCTCCCTCAACTCTGAATTTCCGATGTTTTATAAAATTAGAGGTTTTTAGAGTAAGCCAGTATTAACAATAATATTTATATTACCAGTCTTCCTATCCTCAAAGAAATAATAATTAGATGTGTCCAGTACAAAACAACAAAGCAAAAATGAAAAGGATACTTTCTGCTGATCAGAAGATAGAATTAATAGCATTTCTTATTAGAAATTGTTTTTAAGAAATGCTGATGCTTGTTAACTGAGAAATTTGGAATTTTAATAACTGTATACTTGATCATTTGGAGTTATTTTCAGGGATGCTATATATATAAACTTGTTTGAAAGGAATATGAGGAAAAAAACTGAAAAGTTAGGATACAGAGCTCCTGGAAGGCCTCTGTCCAGATAAGAAAAAGGTGGCTCCTCAGAGTGGTGCCAGCCTGCTACTGGAATTTGCTCCCTGTTTGTACTCACAAAATATTGGATTGTAAACCTGGTAAAGCACAGAGCAATCCTTCATTTCTTCCCTGTGGAAGGAGTTGTGGTGGTAAGAAAACTTATGGATTTAGACAAATTCTTCCAACACTGACATCACCTTCCTGCCAGTCCTCATCCCAACTCCCATCTTTCTGTTTTGCACAGTAAAGGAAATGCTGAATAAATTTTAATAAGGAGAAGGTACATGCATATAAATAAACACATATATATCTGTGGATATATGTGCATATATGCAATACACATAGGCATGTGCATTATATATAGTATAACACACATGTGTGTGTTTATGCAGAAACATGCATGTGATAATGCAGGTAAATCTGCTCATGCACACACATACATGTATGTATTTTGCATATATACATATTATATTGTATATACACATGCACATATACATGCAGAGACACACACACAGATATGGAGTTCCAAAAGTCTTAATGCTGTTTTAAGCTTTAATAGCTTGATAGCTTTAATAAAAAAAAAAAACTTTTAAACTTTCGGGACAGCCTGAATATGTGTGTATGTATCTTTGTGTGTGCTCACAGAGTACATGAAGAGAGTATATTCAATAAACTTCACTTTCTTAAATATCACTGTTATTCCTATCATCAATACCACTTCCATCAAAGCACATAAAATAATTCCAGAAGCAAAAATAAATAAATGAATAAATTTCTTCATAAACGAGAGAGGAGAGTAGACCAAGTTATTAACACAGACCTCTCCAGTCCCTTTGAACACTTCAGGTTTACTACCAATTATTTTCAGCTTCTTCCTTTGGGTCTGTTGGCTTCTCTCTTCTCTTCCCATTTCAAGACCATGATGGTAAAGACTTTACCATTCAGATTACATCCCCCAAGCTGGTTATCCCAGCTCCTTAAGTACTGATATTACTCTATAGGCATTTCCGTTAGGATCCAGGGCCAACAATTTCCCGTTTGCTATAAAGTGAGGCATCATCAGCTCCTGTATCTACTCTACAGATACTCAACATGGAAGCAGCTGTTGGTGCCACGCTTTGGCTATATCCTTTCCTGTCACTTCCCGGTTATTAAACAATCACTCCATATATATTCAACCATTTCGTTCCTTCCTCTCCTCTCTTTCACACCCATTCACTTCCATCCCCTCCTTCTCTTTTCTCCACTCCTTTAATTTCCTTCCTACTTTTCTCCCCTATTCTCCATCCTTTCTTCCCTTCTCTTTCTCCTCTTCTGTTCATTAGCCTCCCTATTATCCTTTGTCATAAACATGGATAAAAAGGTTAGACCTTAACAGCCAAAGCAAACCACATAACCACCAAATCAGAGGAATGTTGGGGTAATCTTCACACATCTTGGCTGTGTGTGTGTGTGTTATGTTAAGGTGGTAAAGGGGGAATTTTTTTTTTTTTTTACTGGGAAGGGGTATGAGAACATAGTTGCTTCCTTGTGCACCTTACTTTTGGGATTCTTAACCTTAAGAGCGATATATAGAAGTTATAGAATGCATAGAAATGCAGAAGTATACCTGTACCTATACCATATGTATACACACATGCATATGTCTATATAATAAATATTTATTACAATATATTATATTATTTAAATTATATATATATATATATATATATATATATACACATAAACATTCTAACCCACTACTAGAAAGATGAAGACTTTTATTCTTAATAAAAATGAAGATTGTAAATATGTTATCATTGTGAAGACCATATGATCTAAAAAAAGGGGATAAAATACTTGCTTAATTGGAACCACCCTCCCTTTCTCCAAGATTTATTTCTATTAATAAAAGGGCAATGGATAAACAGGAATTTAATTTGTCTGGTATCTCTCTCTTTCCTCCTCCCTCATCTCTTGTACTAAGTTAAGTGATTAGTAAGAGTAAAAATATTTTGAAAATAACAATTGTTTCATTTTTGTAAAGTCTGAGATCCACTTTTTCTATCTTTGTTATTCTCTAGGTTTTTATATTTCCCTCTTTTATGACTCAAAATACAAATAATTAAAATATTATTAAAACATATTTTTCTGCATTTGAGACATTAACATCATAAACTAATAATCCATTCTCCCTTGTTAATCGTACATATGTATTGATTTACATCATAACACTACGTAAGTTCTATACATTTCCCATTTAGTATCTATTATTAAAAATCAGGATCTGTTTCATTTCATGCTACCCTCACAAATTCAAGATAAAGCCATTTGAAATTTGAAAAATTGAAATATTATATGATAAGACCATGTTTACACAATTGTAACAGAACAGACCATAAATTTGGTCAGGTTGATGGCCATCCAAAAGCATAAAAACCAGCGGAGACTAAATCTATTGCTCATACTCTGACAAAGAGCTCTAGACTTGGAGTGAGAAGACTTGGGTAAGGTTCCAAACTGTCACTTAAAAGATAGATGACCTTAATAGATTTATGACCTAATTTCATCCTGTTTCATTTTCATCACTAAAATGTTGACCAAATGAGATCATGCATATAAAACTGCTTTGTAAATTGAACAGTACTATACAAATGTAAATTATTGTAAATAAGGTATAATTTTATAATATAAAGCACTAATAACAGTGATAACAATAATAATACACCCATCTACTTCCTTCTGTGCTTTTCCCCTATGCAAAAGCTTTCAGTGGTTCCCTATTACCTTGCGAATAAAATGTGAACACCTCACCCCAGTGTTTAAGGCCCTCATTAATCTAAACCGAAACTTACTTCCCAATCTTATTTCACATTACTCTTCTTTGCATGCTCTTTAGTGCTGCCCAATTGTGTTACTAGCTTTTACTCAGACTTAACTGTTCATTTCCCACCCCCCTGAACAAGCAATCTTCTACTCCTAGAAGGCAATCCCGTCAGAACCTTTATCTCCTTTGAAGCTCAGCTCAGATATTACCTGCTCCATGAAGCTTTCCCTAATGTTCCCCAGCAGTCATGCTGTTCAAGTTCTTATATTACTTTGTATTTACTTATATTTATCTGTTTACCCGGTGTATTCCCCAAGTGGAATGTAAGGTCTTGGATGGAAGACATTTTTAATTTTTGTTGTGTATCCCAAAAGTATTGCACATAATAAGTATTTAATAAATATTAATCATATTCTGCTGAAGCATAAAGAATTGTTCCGAAAAACATGGTTCTGTTATCAATTACTTGGCCCGCACTCTGAGGCTTAGATGACTTTGACAGGAGATATATTCAAGAGTTTGATACAAACTTTTAATGAATTTATCATCTTTTGAATGTATCCACAGGAGAACTCAGTTTCCTGAAGATATCCCAGTACCAAATATTCTAATACATCTAGCTATAATTCCTTGAAGAATTAGTCATCCACGGGCCCAGATGGTATGGAAACCCACAAGAAGACTTTCATGTTGGGCCTAAATTGTTATTCATCAAGGAATTGGCAGCTAACTGGGGAGTAGTTCTTGGGAAACTTATTATACAATCATTTACTCCAGAACTAAATGCATCTTAACACAGATGAGTCATTCTAAAGGACATGCTGAGACCTCAAAGAAGATATCAATTCTTTCTGGGTTAGATTTTTTCAATCAATCCACCAAATCAGCCAGTAAGAATTTATTTAGCTTCCACTAGGTACACAGGATTCTGACTCTATGGGGTACAAAGGAAATGTATGACACAGTATTTGTCCAAAAGAAGCATAAAATCAGATTGAAGAGACGTGTAGAAAAGTCCATTCCACAGATCATGCTCAGAATTTGGTTTTAGGTGATAATATGGAAGCTTTAGGACATTGCCTCTTCTAGCCATCACTGGGTGATGGGTGCACTTCTAGATGATGAGGATGTCTTTTGTTAGTTGTGGAGACCAAAAAGATGATCACTCACTGAATGTTTAAAAGCAAGTGACCCTATGTTCTACTTTCTTCCCTCTCCGCTGAGAAGAGTGGGAATAATGCCACATCCTAAGAGGGAGGTGAGGGTAAATTCAGCTTCTTCCATTCCTGGCTTACTTGAAGCCATCAGCATATGGCATCTTCAGTACATATCCTGTGAAGGCAAGCCTGAGCCTAAGTTGAAGTCACCTCTTTTTTGTTTGTTCTTTCCTGATCTTAGACAAATGAAAATCTCTACTAAGAGAGATATGCACAGGCTTGGGAATAATGACTGTGAGTTTGATCGACCCAGAGGTCTTGGGTCCAAATGGGTCAGAACTAAATGGCAGTAAGGCAATAGATCCTGTGAACTACTAAAGCAGTTTTACAGAACACAGAGACATTAAGAGGACTGACCCAGGCCTGGATCTTTTACCAGCAGATGTTCTAAGAGTTGTTTAGAAAGTATAGAGCTAAAGTCAAATTTAAAAGGCCGAATTAGCAGTCTCGGGAACTGTTTTATGTTTGTACAAGCTTTAACATATTGAGGCTGACGCCGTCATCCAGAAGATTAGAACAGTAGTTATGAATTAAGTTGTCCAGTTCTGTTTAAAACTGTTCTGTTACAAAGTCTGAGGCTTTTATGTTACCATTTCTTTATGGCATAAAAATAAACTTGTTGTCCCATTCCTAGGTTATATTGTACAGGGATATTTTTTTAAATGACTCCCATTTGGGGCAAATCGTATTGTAAAGGTGGGATAGTAACCCCACCTCCAATGTGGTTACAGTGCCTTGTATAGGCGAGAATTTAATATGAATATAGGGCCCTCTACACGTTCTTGAATAAATCATAAGCCATTGTATGAGAAACAGGGTTATCCCAAAAACAATTTACTTAAAAATGAGATGCTATCTCAATCTGGAAAGAAAGGGGAAAAAAAAAACTTCAGACTTGAGAATCCAGACTTGTGCATCTGGATTCTAGATATTAGAGCAACTATGGAATAATTAGAGCACTGAGGTAGGGTAGATGAGAGCAGAGAGTGTATGTATAGAGGCAAATGGTAAAGTTCCATGACCTTGTACATTCATACAAGCTGAAATGTTAGGGTCATTTTATTGTCCCAGTCCTTAAAATGAAATAATTTTTTAACAGATTGTTCTGTTACACATTATTTATAATCTAAATTATAAGTAAATTTGACCCTAAAGCAGTATACATCAAGTATACATCAAATATACATTGAGTATACATCAAGCCAACGTATGTGAGGGGAAAAAATAAAGAATCTACCCTTTCCTCCATCTTAATAAGATGCCTGGCTCCCCAGGAGGGATCCTGGTCCATACCTCATGCCTGGGTACAGAGCAATGAGTCATGCTGTACTCCAGACCCTATGGGACCAGCAGAAGTTCTTCTTAATGTTAGCCCAGGGTTGTGCTGATAAATGTTTAACAACAAGCTCTCTGAAAAGGAATACCACACTTTTAAGTATAATCTTCATTTTTTCCATCACTTATTTAAATCTAGGTTATCAGCAAAACAATAAATCAAGTTCTTATCTGTAGCACTTATCATCTTCCAAGGAATAAATGCACGTACTGAAAAATTTTGAAATTAATTCTCTTCAACCAGTACAAGGTGCCTCCACCACATCCTCAGTTTAGAAACAACATACACATATAGAAAAGAACCATTAAACACAAAGGAACTGTTATTAACACAAGAGCATAGCATATTAATATTTGGTATTGTTCAGTCATTTTTCAGTTATGTCCAACTCTTTTTGATCCCATTTGTGGTTTTCTTGGTAGAGATACTGGAGTAGTCTGCCATTTCATTTTACCTATGAGGAAACTGAAACAAACAGGGTTAGGAGTCTTCCCTAGGGTCACACAGTTAATAAGTGTCTTAGGTCAGAATTTAATACAGGAAAATAAGTCTTCCTGACTCCAGGCCAGCACTCTATTCAGTGTGACACTTAGCTAGCCCTGTATATATTGTGTATACTCAAAGAAATACTACAAAAGATATATGATTCCACTGTTATGAACTCCTCTTTAAAAAATTTCCAATATAGATCAAAACCCCTTTTGAGTTTTAGTGGGCTCATAAGTTTCTGCGATCAAAAGCATGCCATCTTACTATGGTCAACATTCTCATCATAAACTCTTGAAAGATGAATAGGATATATGGGTAGAGGTAGACAAAGCAGCATTTGAGAAGCAGAGGAAAGAGAATGAGTGAAGACTTAGGGTGAGCATAGTAGAGAATGACGGAGACCATGGGGCAATGCTAAGCAATATCATAGCCAAAATATCATACACCAACCTTATTTTAAGTTTTAAACAAGTATATCACACCACTTCTTTTTGGGTTCCAACTCACCAGACTTAACTTCCTTATTATCTGTTTCAACAATATACTTACTGTCTATTGAGAATTGTCCTGAGCATGAGGAGGGAATAAAAAAGAGCAAGGAAAAAAAGAGAGTCTCTTCATCATCACAAAAGAAATTTGAAGATACAAGACAAACACATCTGAAAAAGTCAAGGTCATTTAACAAACCAACATTCAAGTAAGCAGTGGTGAATATCGTGAGTTCACAGTGCAAAGACAATAATAAGTACTGGACACACAGTTTAAGATTGAGCAGAAGAACGGGGTTGTGTGCTAAACAAGCAATGCTTCCTAGAAGTAGTCAAATATATTTTGTAACTTTTAAAAATATAAATATCATATTCATACAAGCTTTCAATCTTGCCATGGGAACTCTCTTTTCCTTGCCTGCCACACATCTCCTTTCTATAAGTGGAAAGAGCTTTGGACTTAGGAGTTAAAAAATGTGAGATCTAGAGATATTCTAGCCATTGGGTAGCCTGAGACAAATCACTTTACCTGTCTTGAACCTGATTTCCTTAACTGTAAAAATTGGAAGTTAGATTAGAAGTTCTACCAACTCCTATCCATCTCTGGCATTCTGTAATTCTTTCAGTTAAGTATGAGAGGAGCAATACTTCCTAGGGGCCTGCAGTGTAGACTGGTATAAGCTTTTTCTAAAGCTTTACTCATTTTAAGGCTGTATTTATGAGACCTTAGCCTTTTGTTTTATTTTCCTTAACAGTGAAATTCTCTTTGAAATTCAGTTGACTCAGGGTTCATTCAGAGCATGACAGAGATTTTTTTTTTTGTCACTCATACAAGAGGTGCTGAGGATTCTTTAAAAAACTTCAGACTTCAGAATAAGCAACAGAAGAGATAATTCAGGCAAGGATGATGTAATGGTAGTGGGAATTTGAACATCTTCCTTGCCCCTTAATAAGCCTAAGGGAATTTGAAGACCTTCCCTACTTTGAAAATATACTTTGCCCCCTAATAGGCAGAATATAATCACATGGAGCCTGTGGTGGGAGGAGTTTACTTAAGGGGGGAGCAGAGTCAACAGGAAGCTGGGAGTCAGAGCAGCTAGACACGGATACATCAAAGGGAAATAATTAGGCTTGTGAATAAATATTAGGCTTGTGCTAGTTTGTTGGAAGATTAAAGGATACTGGGGTTCTCTACGGTGTTGTGGCTTTTTAACTTCTTTACTACTATGATGAAATCATTTTACTGGTTTTAGGATTCTGGTTTCTGGTATCTGAATAAATGGTTTGCTTCCATCTTCTATATAGAGAATCTGTTATATTTTGTGATTGAGCACTGAGCAGGTATATTTATAGTGACTACTGGTGCTGTGAATATTGCATTGGCACTATAGATGACTAGGAAGATAGTGATTCCCTGGTGAGTAAGAGGGAAGTTCAGAAGATAAGAGGTTTTGAGAGGAAAAGTAATGAGTTTTATTTTGATATATTGAGTTTGAGATGGGGGACATCTAGATTGAAATGTTTTGAAGGTAATTGATAACGTGGGTATATAGCTCAGGAGAGAGACTTTTGTCATTATAGACTTGTTTCAGACGCTTTGTAACCCCATTAGGGGTTTTCTTGACCAAGATAATGGAGTGGTTTGCCCTTTCCTTCTCCAGATCATTTTATAGATGAGAAAACTGAAGCAAAGAGGGTGAAGTTACTTTCCCAGGGTCACATAGCTAATTTGTCTGAGTCTGGATTTGAACTCTTGAAGATGAGTCTCTCTGATTCCAAACCCAATGCTCTATCCATTGTGCCACCTAGTTGACTAGGAGAAAACTAGGGCTAACTATATAAATCTGGGAATTATCTGCATAAACAATAGTTTCAGTGAAATTATGAAGTTAGAAGTCATGTTGCAAAGTGCAGAAGAATGAAGGAGAAAAGAGGAATAGAAGGCATCAAGTAAAGAAAGCTTTTTCAGGGAATTTGCCTTTAAAAGGGCAGGATAAATGCCAATAGCTTAAAGGAACTGATACTGTTTATTGAGATTTTTTAAGGTTTGGAGAAATCAGCATGTTTGCAAATTATATGAAAAGAATGAATTGGGCATGTGTGAAGATTAGAGAGAGAGAGAGGGAGAGAGAGAGTAATGATTTGTAGGGCAATTTACAAGGGAAGTTCAGAGGAGATAGTATCAAGGTTACTTATAGACATAGTGTTTTTGGCAACTAGAAGGACTAAAATTTTATCAAAGACTAGAGGAAAAAAAGGAAAGAATAGAGGATGATAACGAGGGGTTTTGAAATGAAGAGAAATGGGAAAGAGATAAATAGCTTCAGTTTTCTCTATAAAATAAAAGGATGTCATCGGCTGAAAGGAAGATGTGGTTGGAACCTTTCCTCTTTGACCTCATATAGTACTTTCTCTTAAAACTCTTTGTTTCACTTACCATATAATATTGTATACTATAATTATCTAAATTTGAGTCTTATCCTGCTGTAAGCTCTATTGGCCAGAGGACCGTGTCTTATCTAAACTTTATGTCTCCCTTAGCTCTTAGCACAATGGTAAATAAATGTTAACTGAATGAATGAATGAATGTTCAACCCTCATAGGACTAGATTTCTCATGAAATTTAATAATAGCATACATGAAGAGTTTCTGGGCCAATTTCATTCTCTTCAACTAACAATTATTGTCTACTTGCCTATGATCAAGCCTGTACTATGCTGAGGATATAAAGTAAAATGGGGTAGGAACTCTCTGCAGAGAGCTTAAATTTGAATGAAGGGATCTTTCTAAAATTTATTTATTTATTTCTAAAAATAAAGGAAAGATATTCTAAACATCGACAAAGGCAAAGACACAGAAGAGGAGGTATCATCAATAAAGAACAGTTCGCAATGCAGTTTGGTTGTAATTTATAGTGCAGGAAAGAGTATAACATAAAGTGAAAGTGAAAAAAAAGTGTGAGCCATCCCTAGGAGCAGAGGACATTCAAAACCACCCTGAAGATTTTCAAATTTGTTCTACAGGCAATAAGTATTTATGAAATATTTTTTGATGGACAGGGGGAAGTACATGATATGAAATATTACTGTAAAGATAATGAAATAGATTTTAAATAAATTTATTTGCCTCTTTTCCTATGTGTTATCTTCAGTACCTAAAATCTGACTTTTAAATTTTTCTGAATAATTAATGAGATTCAACCACTATACTAGAATTTATTATGTGGTTGGAGTTTTTTGAGTGTTCTCAAACTCTCCTCTGAAGATTCCTGGGATTATAAGAATCCCTTTGAAAATTAAACGTGGATCCTCAGCAACATCATAAGGCATTGTGTGTTTGTTGTTTATTGTTTTTTATTTCCAAATACAGTCAAGGAATAAGTTTTTATCAATACAGTTTGGTGATTTCCTTCAGGATAATTTTTTAAAAATATATCTCGTCAAGGAGAAAACACATAAAAATATGAAAAATAAATCATTGCTGGCACAAGGCTGCTTGGAACATTGTAGACCTAATATAGTAAATCAGTTTACAGCTTTCTACCAGAAGCTAAAAAATTGACAGAAAAAGAAAATTCTTTTTTTGTCATTTTCTTATTTAAAGTTATTTTTTAAAATCTTTTTTTTTTCTAGAGATGTTCTTGGGGCATTTCATTAACTTAATCTTTCTGAATTTATTCAGTGAATAATAATGTTAGCATGTAACTGGCCTTTACAGATACTGTTTCATATGACAGAGTAATTTTTATGGGGTCAGTGCTAGCATTAGCCCAATTTTAGGTATGAGGCAGTAGACGCTGACAGAGGTTAAGTACCTTAGAAAGGTTTACACAGCTTGTAAGTGTCAGAGGCTGCATTTGAATTCAGATCTTCCTGTTTCTACATCCAGTGACATATTCACTGCAATATCTACTATCCTCCTGAAAAGTACATTTTATTTGGATCATTTATCATTGTTTTTGGATTTATTATTGCTTGATAGGGCAGACATGTTGCAGATAAGTCTATATAGCAGCTAACAAAACAAGGTTTACTAAGCTACAATAGAGCAAGGACATGCATAACACAGAAAGGCAATTCAGCAAGGATAACATGCTGATCTTGGGATCTCAGGTTTTGCATTTTTTATCATAATGCTTGTCTCCTAAATCTGAAGCCTGGGGAAAAATATTCAACTTTCTTGGTGCTGGTGACCAAGTAGCTCAGTCATATTTGGGATATTATTCCCCTTAATCAATTGAAGTCCAAAGAGAGTTTCAGTGTTCAAGAAAAAAAAAAACCTTGAAGAAGTAAGACCTTCAAAAGATAGCCTTAAAAAGAGCAGGGCCTTAGGAAAGTTATACCAGTCTACACTGCAGGCCTCTAGAAAATACTGCTCCTCTCATATTCGACTGAAAGAATTATAGAATGCCAGAGATGGATAGGAGTTGGTAGAATTTCTAATCTAACTCCTAATTTTTAAAGTTAAGGAAACCAGCTCCAAGACAAGTAAAATGATTTGTCCCAGGCTACTCAATGGCTAGGACAGCTCTAGATTCCACATTTTCTAAGCCCCAAGTCCAAAGTTCTTTCCACTTACATCGAGGAGATATGTGACAGGCAAGGAAAAGAGAGTTCCCATGGCAATGTTTAAAATGTGTGTGAATATAATGTTTATATTTTTAAGTTACAACATATATCCGGCCACTTCTAAGAAGCATTGTTTGTTTAGCCCACAACCCTGCTCTTCTGCTTATTCTTAAACTGTCTCCAGTACTTATTATGGTCTTTGCACTGTGCACTATATTCACCACTGCTCACTTGAATGTGGTTGGTTAAATGACCTTGATTTTTTCGGATGTGTCTGTCTTGTATCTTCAACTTCCTATTGTGATGATGAAGACACTCTCCTTTTTTTCTTTGTTCTTTTTATCCCCTCCTCATGCTCAAGGCAATTCTCCATAGACAGTAAGTACATTGTTGAAACAGATAATAAGGAAGACAAGGCTGGTGAGTTGGAACCCAAAGAGAAGTTGTGTGATGTACATCCTTGTCATTACTTAAAACTTAAAATCAGGTTGGCACATGACATTTTGGCTCTGATAATCGCTTAGCATTTCCCTGTGGTCTCCCTCATTCTCTACAATGTTCACCCTAAGCCTATACATAAGTGCCCCTCCACCTGCTTCCTCCATCTCTATCCATATCCTACTTATCTTTCAAAGCCTAGATCAAGTCCCATCTCTCCTCCCAAAAGCTCTCGGTAACATAAAATGATTAATTTAGTTGTTCTCCATTTCTTTGTGTAAGTAATTAACAGCTTATTATATATTATCCTATTTTCCAATTATCGTCTCTATACATTTTCATATTGTTATATTATGTTATATATCTTAGTATATCATATCATTTGGAACAAAAACATCTCAGGATTAGAAAATACCTTTGAGATTTCCTGGTATAACCCCTTCTCTATAAAATTATAAATTATAAAAAACCCTCTCTATAAAATTAGCTACCATGTGGGTATCTAACTTCTTTTTATAGATCTCCAGGGATAAGAAACTCATTACCTCTTAAAGTTTCTATCCATTGTTTCTAAGCCTTATGGTTAGCCAAAACCTGCTCACCCTTAATAAATCTAGTTCATCTTGAGGCAAAGAAAAAAAAAATTGAGCCACTTCAACATTACCTCCCCTGAAAAATATTTGCTGACAATTCTCATATTCTTCAATGTTTTCATGCCATGCCTTTTCTACTTGTCCCATCACCTCTACCTCTTCCTAATCATTAACCTGAACTCTCCCCTAGATCCTTTGGTTCTATTATCTGAGCCTTATCTTTTTTTGTTTGTTTGTTTGTTTTAATTGATTTGCTGTTTTTTACTTTTAGTTTGTAAGATTCAGTTCCAGAATCCCTTGAGTTTCAAATTTTCTCCCCTACCTCTTACCCCTCCCCCTCCATGGCAGCATGAAATCAAGTCTAGGATCTACAAATACTTTCACATTGGACATTAGTCTGGTAGCTGAGCCTTATCTTGTAGGTATCTAGACTTAAATACCATTTTCTACCTATTCCATCCCATGCTGCAACACATAACCTCTTTCTCTTTCCAGTTAATCTTTATGTATTGCTTTTCACCCTTAGAATGTAGGCTACTTGAGGTCAGAAACTATCTGGTTTGTTTGTTTGTTTGTTTGTTTTTTAAATTTCCATAGCTTAGAGAATTGCCTAACACACAGCAAGTCCTCTGTGCATGTGTGTTTGTCATAAAAGAGGGGGTCCCAGAGGTATGATGATCAGAGATAAGATAGGAAGCTAAATATTATGGTCAGGAGGAAGACAAAAAGAGGGGAACATGTGGCCATACCATTTCTGAATCAAGAATTCTTGATAGTTACCTGATAATCCTAGATTATGAAGCAACTTCTGCACATTTTAGCCATCCATATGAGATATCTATAGTGTTCCATGTGGCTGATGGGATTGAAACATAAGGTGGTGGGTTTGTTTTTCTTTTTGCTTGTTTTCTTTTTTATTTTGTTTGTTTAATTACAGGGTTTCTTGTTCTGAAGTGACTGGTTCTCCTTTAACATGCAGGAAGAATTGAGTGGAAATTCATGATATACTCCCAGGATCTGTAATGGATTGCGTCTATTCATGCATAGGCCAAAGAATGATTCTACTACTCGATACTTTCTAGTTATTTACACTGATTTTATGTCTTAATTAAAAGCTTTTGATTTCTGTGGTTCATGCATAATTAGTAATGGAAATAATGTACTTTTGAAAGCCTGGGTCTTTTTTTGGGGGGGAGGGAGGGGAATACTAGTCCCAAATTACCTATATTTAACTTGGAGGAAGTAGCAAAGAACCCAAGTTTTTATAGACAATATTATATTTTCATTTATCTGCCTAAGTCATAGTCTCATGTCTTTTCACTATACTGTCTCTCTCCCCCAGACCCATTAAAACTTATGCAAGTTCCTCCTAAAATTTGATGCACAAATCTGATCTGACTAGGGTACAATATAGTGAAATGATCATATTCTTTAATTCTGGATACTGTTTCATTAATGTAGCCTAAGATAGAATTAGAGTTTTGTTTGGTTGGTTTGGGGTACCATTATTGAACTCATACTCAACTACAAATTCTGTCAAGCCACTTCTCCCAAGCTATAATTGTGTCATTGATTTTCTTAAACCTTATTATAGATTCAGGCAGTTCTTAGAAGATGAAATCCGAGGCATTAATAACCACATCCAAAGTTGACAAAAACATAAAACAACAAGTATTTAAGAGGCTATGTTAAAACAGATACATTAATGCATTATTAATGATGATGTGAATTGGTCCAGTCATTCTGGAAAGTAATTTGGAATTATGCCCTGGGCCTAAAACCTTTGCAGTATTGATGCCATTAATAGGTCTATACCCTAAAGACTAAAAAGAAAGAGGAAAAGAACCCATTTATGCACAAATACTTTTAGTAGCTCTTCTTTTGTGATGGCAAAAATCTGGAAATCAAAAGGAGAGCCACCAAGTGGGGGGGAGGGGATAGGTAAATAAATTATTATCTTATAATGTTGATATATAAGATATTGTATTTTAAGAAATAACAAAAGAGACCGATATAGTACAATTTGGTAAGATTTGTATGAACTGATGCAGAATGAAATGAATAGAACTACAACAATTTATACAATGAAAACAGCATTTCAAAGAGAAACAGTTTTGAAAAGCTTAAGAAGTCTATAAATATGAAGACTTATGATGAGACATGCCACTCGTTTCTAGAAAGAGATGGAATAGACCAAGGGTACATATTGAGACAGATGTCTTTGAACATGGTCAATGAGGAATTGTTTACTTGACTATTCAAACTTATTACAATAATGCTGCTTTTCTTTTTTTCTTTTTTGCAGTGGGAAGGTTAGGGAAAGTAGAAGTGGAAAAATTTATTTTTCTTACTTTAAAATAATTAAATTTAATAAACAAATAAAACCAAAGTAAGAACCTAGTGCAATAATTCATTAGAGAGATTATAAGGGCCTGAATTTTGTTCTGTTTTTTTTGGGGGGGAAGGGGGAAGTAGGGAGAGAGCTATAGTGGGATTGAAAGGTATGGATATAAGATATTTGGAGTTAGAATATTGATAGAATTTTATAAGTTATTGAAGGTTGAGAGTAAGAGGAAGATAAGAATTTTAAAAATCCTAGAATTTCAAATCTGGTGGCTTGGTAAAATTCAAAGTAGTGATAGATTGGTGAGGGATCAGGAGGGAAATTTTGGGTTTTTTTTTCGATATGATGAAATTGAGGTGATAGAAGTCTATCTAGGTAGATGCATCCACAGAGAAGTTTGATAGTTTGGGGCTTGGGATAAAAGCAAGGAAATAAATAAATATAAGTGGAAGTCATCTGCAATGAAATGATAATTGAAGTTATTGGAGTAAATGAGATTGCCAAGGAAGAAAACATTAGAGAAATGAGAGAAAAGAGCCAAGAACAGGTCCTTGGGAGGCACCCAAGTGGAAGGGGAAAGAGGGCAACCCAGAAAAAAAGTCAATTTGGAAGGAATGTTTAAAGATACAGGAAGAAAACAACTTTGTTTGTTTGGTCTCCCAAGACATAGCATGATAGAAAGGGCAAATTAGGTATTTGAAGTGAATTAGATAGAGCAAGGCATTCAGAGAGCAGCAAGAAGGAATGGCTGGCAGCAAGGAAGAGATAGGAGAACTACAAAAATGCAGAACCCCAAAAGAACAACAGTTTGGGCTTATTTACCAAAAAGAAAACCTGGGTAGATCAGGTGTCATTGTATTAATGATGGTTCATAATGCTAAGGATTGCATGAAGTAGTGTGATGTTATGGAAAAATCACTGGCTTAGATGTAGAGAAAGAAAGGTCTGAGATATGGCATTTTCAATTTCACGCTTTATGACCTTGGTTAAATCAATTCAAAAAAATCAATTTTCATCTTCAATAAATGGGATAAGAATGTTTCCACAATTTATCTTATAGGATTGTCTTTAGGACCAAATAAACATATGCAAGTATTCTTGTTAAACTCTATGTAAATATGAACTATTCTATGTCTATCTTTGATACATGGTGTTTAAGGCATTGAAGTACCTAATAAATCTTATATTTCCATTCAGAATGGCTAAAAATATTTGGAGAATAATGGATTGTTTTTTCTTTCCTGGTATGTAGCAGGACCAGGGAACTGTTTGATGTCTTCATTCCAACCCCTTACCATAGATAGTATAAGAATCAGTCCTGGATAATTAAAAAAAAAAAAACTTTCCGCAGTTGGCCCCGGAAGGATTCATAGAGCTTGAAGGACAATGGGAAAAAATTACCAACCTAATGAAAAGCATCTCAATTAGGAAGGAATCACACTGGGCTGACCCTGAGGAAAAGAGAACTTCCCAATGTGAATTTAGCCCACTCTAAACAACTTTTGAGGAAAGAAACCTGTATGTAGATAAAAATAGCAAGGTACATTCTGCTTTCCTAGGAGAACTTTAGTGAAAGGCCATAAATCAGTAAGAACTGTATCACAAGAGAGGTTTCATAGCACTGACATATGGATCTGTCATTATATATAAGTTGTGATATAGAGAGATTCTACATCACCTCCCATGAAAGGGAAGTTTCTTGTGTCTCCTTTGCCATACTGCCATACTACCCACAGCAAAGAGCCTGTTCTTTTTAAGGGGAGTTGGGGGTGGGAAGAGGAGGGTGATAGAGGAGCATCTAGAGATGCTACCTCCTGGCAGATAGAGAGACATACAGAACAAATGATAGGAACCAGAGCAGGTCATAGGGAATAGCTGGCCAACCTCATCCCCAATAAGGCCTGTAATTAATTTCCATCTCTCATACATGCTTACAGTGTAATCCAAAAAAGTCACTTAATCTCTCAATGTTCTAAGCTACTAAGATTAAAAGATGCAGAGAAGGTGCCATTCTCTACTGTTTGAAGTAATTTCCCCACCTGGGCGTTCCCTGTACCAATGAAATCATAGGTTCAGGCCCTATCCCCATCCCCACTATGAATTGCAGTTGTTTTATTTGGCATGTAAATGAAATTTCTTAAGGTATCTGCTCCTAAGGGGAATTTGTAATAGCACAAGAGGTGGTATCCACATTCCCAGATTTTTGGGGTGGAGTAATTAACCAATGAACCAGAAAGATTAGAAATTCCACCACAGATATCTAGGCCATTCATTCACTCTGAAAACCACTAACTCCAGAGTTTTCCGCCCCTCCCCACATACACATACATCAACACAGCACATGTAGTTAAAGCAGTAAGACCCAATTATGTGTAATATCTTCTTGATTTTGATGCCTTTATCCTTTTATGATGATGCAGCATATAAAGAATCTAAGCTTACTCCCCCAACTCATATTACAACATAGAGTTCTAGGAGTAACCTGAAGGTTTGGGCAGTTTCTCTAATACAGTTGCTTACAAGCTCAGATAAAAATTACTCCCAACATTGTGAATCACCAGTGAATGTGTTTCACTAATGTCAATTGACCACTTATGAGTTACTTCAATACCATATAATTGGTGATTCTTGTCCTGATATAATTTTGACCAGTTGACCGTTCCTCAATGTTAAATAACCTTTAATATCAGTTAGCTTTTTGAGACAGCTGGGAGTCCATTAGATAGAGCACTGGGCCATTTTGTCATAAAGACTTAAGCTCAAATCAGCCTTAGACTCTTGTCAGGGATGTGACCCTGGCCAAGTTGTTTAATCTCTTATCTGCCTCAGTTTCCTCAACTAAAATGGGGGAATAGTAACACTTATCTCACAAGATTGTTGCAAGGATCAAATGAGATATTTGAATAAGTGTTTATAACAGAGCCCTATACATAAAAAATCAGTGCTACATAAAAGCTCATTCCCTTCCCTCCTTTCACATACAGATATTTACTAAGAAAATATATCAAGTAGCAAAAAATAGAATCTTCTACCACTTTAGTCTTTGGGAAAATTGGACTCAGTCCATGCCCCACCCTCCCCCTGCCCAAGTTTACTTCACACTATCTTGATTACAGGACAAGGTTTCTCACCTAGATGTATGTCAACCTATTTGTTGGCTGGGTCCAATGGGCTGACTCCTCACTGAACATAGCTGCCACTGTCAGAGTGTGCTAAGAATTCCAATTCCTGAACTGGCTCTTTTTGACTTTTTGAAGTTCATAAGATCATAACTTGGTCTCCTCCATTTTTGAAACTCATCCCCCTAAGAACAGCATCAAAAAGACACAGGGAAACAAGAGAAAAGTGGTAAGATGGTTATAGCCACATGGTAACTGGTGAGGAAGTGTATGTACTTCGCCTAGTAACTTATTTCTTCCTCCTCATTTGAAATATGGCCAGGAGATGAAACCAATTTCAACTATTTAGTATGTATTTGTTTGAATACTCAGATCCAACTTTAGAGGAATTGAGAAGCTTTTTGAAGTCAATAGAAAACAATCACAAATAACTGTGAACCCTAAAGTCAGGCATTGTGCATTCCAGGAAGCAGTCTCACCAAAACAGTACCTGATAGAGCATCAGGTAGAGAAAATTGTTCTTGCTCTAAGAACTGTACCCTGATTGGGGAGTCCCCCCCCCACCCCTTGCATGAATAAAAAAAATATTCTATTATATAATAATATAAAACATCATTCCATAAAATTTTTTTGTGAAGTCAACTAGTCAAATCAATAAGCATTTATTAAGTGGCTGTTATGTGCCAAGCACAGCTCTAAGTCCTGGAAATAGAAATACATGCAATAAGAAAGTCAGTCCCTGCCCTATAGGAGCTTATATTCTAATGGGGGAAAGACAAAACATAAAAAGGAACTGAGGAAGCTACAAGAACTCTACCCTGGGGCCTGGTGGAGAAAGAAGTCAGGAGGGAAGCTGCGAGAAAAGCCCAGGAACATGGCTCACCTGGGGCCTTCTTTAAAACAGAGGTTCTAGGGTGAATTAACAAATCAGCATAAAAGACCCCAGGAAGGGAGAGATCTGCTAAAGTTAAGAAGGCCACAAACAATTTATTTATATTTATTTTATAATATTTATATTTTGTTATTTATATATTTATAATTTTGTGTGATATTTGGCTTAATATTATTTTGATTTAGTATCCTCAATTTTAAAAGAATAAATAAAACTAAATTCTAAAATTAAAATGGAAAAGAAACTCTACCTCCTATAGGCACAAAGCCAGCCCTTCTCCTAGGGAAAGTAAATAGTTACATGGGTGATTGATTCCCCTGTCCTTTCCTCCTTCCTCCCTACCTCAAAATTCCCTCATCAGCTCTCTGGTGTTTGATTTTCCTTTAAGAGTCATAAGACCTTTTATTTATCGTTATAAATAAGCCTTAAAAGGTAAATATTTATCTCTGAAAAAAGTAAGAGATTAAATTTATATTAATGTATACAAATGACTGTTAGTAGAATGAAGATCTGTTTTGGAGAGAAGAGATTACTGGAAAGACAGAAGATAGCAGAACCAGCATAAATACTGTGAAAAGAAAGAACACAAAGAATAGTTCACCATAGTAAGGACAATTGTGTTGGAAGAGAGAGTCGTTCCTGTCTCACTTCAGACCCCATTCCCTTGTAGCCTATTATTCTGGACCTTCCAACCCTGAAGAAATAGAGGAGGGAGCTCAGAACCTCACCCCCTTCAATCTGGGGCAAAGCTCTAGTTTCAACTCTGGGAGAGAATGAGAATTCACTGGATAATTTGGAAAAAAAAAAAAAAAGGGGAAGGGAAGGGACTCCATGTAAAAGATATAGAAACAAGTACCTAGCCTTAGCAAAGACTTATTACTCATACTTCTCAATTTTTCCTGGGGCCAGATTTCTTTAAGTGTACATGAACAACATTAGTGTACACACACACACACACACACACACACACACACACACACAAACACACACATTCTTTCTGTACAAAGAGAATATTTCAGACAGCACGAATAATGTCAACAGAACCAGCAGCTTGTGATTTATGGTCCTCCCTCTTTCACCTCCCCACCACTCCCCATCCCATCACTTCGGGCAGGACTGTTCCCTGGAGTGCTGGCAGAAAAGGAGCCGACATGTATATACAAAACTTACATATCAGTTTGTTATTTGGTATTCTTCTTTATCATGCTGGAAATATGCCATATGGCGAAAAAGCTCAATACCACAATGCTTATACAACAAAATTCTTTCCGATTTTCCCCCCTCCTTCCCCTGAGGGTTTTGTTACTTTCATTTGTTTTCTTTAAAATTCCAAATAGTCTCGTCCATATTTAGTTGTTTTCTGGACACTTCACTCACAAAGAACCTTGATGAGCATTAGGCTAAAGATGAATGGGGGAGGGGGTCATGCTAGAAATGTATGTAGAATCCTAGAAATAAACGGGCTTAAAGGTAGTCTACTGATTAATGAACTTCCTGGAAGTTATCTACTTTCAGTGCTTGGAATTTTTCATTTTTCTTGCTTGTATTATGCTCACAAGATGAAGGGAAAAGCTTACACAGACAAAAAAGCAAGGCTCTCCTAGTATTGTGAGGGAATCTGTTGAGGTGAGGAGAAGCAGGTGTGCCTAATGTTTAGGGAGAATACTATTATAAAATATTCTCTTTTTTTTCCTTTTGGCTCATTTACTTGGATGTTTTATTAAACATATTGTTTCATCCCTTGTTCATCTATGGGATAAACCACAATCTTTTTTTTTTAACTCAAATATAGTTTGCAAACATGGGTTAAGCATATGTTTGTATAGCACAATATGGTAACTTCTAGATGAAACAGAAAGTTTAGATAAAGCAGTGTTCCTGATCAGAAGAAACTTACAATCTAATAGAGACATTAGATAAACAAGGACAGTGTGAAATAGAGGAAAGAGTGCTCAACTTGGAGACGGCAGCCTTAGGAAGAGCCTGGGCTTGGTGATTTTATGTTTCTCTCCATGGGTATGCTCCAGGGCTCTATCCCTGGCCCTCTTCTCTTCTCTCTCCACATTCTCACTTTCTTGGTAATCTCAACAGCCCTTATAAATTCAACTACTACTTCCATGAAGATGACTCATTGTGGCATAGTGAATACAAGGCCAGATTTAAATTGAGCAGTCTTAGGTTCAAATTCCACCCTTAATACTCGCCAGTGTGACTATGTACAAGTCACTTAACCTCTGAATATGAGTTTCTTCATCTGTAAAATAAGGTTGGACTAGATGATCTGCAACTCCATATCTTTGACATCTTTTGATGCTACAGTCCTCTGACTCTGCTTTGTATATGTGTCCCTAGTCTAAATTCCAGTCCAAATGTTTTTGAACACCGAGTAAGCATTCTCAATGTCAGCACAGCCATAATAGAAAGCCATAATTATTTCTCCTTAAACCAATTCCACTCCTAACTCTTCTACTGCAGTCAAGGACACTATCATCCTTCAAGTTACTCAGGATCACCATTTAGTTATTGGTCAGCAGGTATCCTTAACTAGAGGATACTGTCCATCTCTCCTCATATGAAAACAGTTGGCAGGTAATATTGGTCCTATTCCTCCATCTCTCATATCTGTCTTCTCTCCTCTCACACAGTCACTATTCTAGATCACTCACATGTCACCTTTCTTCTATACCACTGCTTTGCCATTATGATCAGTCTCTCCTTTCTCTAGTCTCCTCCTTCTCTAATACATGCTCCATTAGTTTCCAAACTGTCTATGTCATTCTGCTGCTCAAAAAGATTTTTAAAATGTTTTATCTGGTAAATACTCAAAGCAACTACAAAAGACCTATGAAGGAAGATGCTATCCACCTCCAGAAAAAGAACCAATAGATAGAAATATGTACGTATATATATGTATATATGTATATATGTTTATGTGTATGTGTTTAGCTGTACCCTTCTCTAGGGCAGACTAGGAAAGAAAGGAGTGCACAGCAGAGAACAAAAGAAAACTTAGAAGGAAGGACAGAAAAGCAGGGTAGCTTTGAAAACAACATGTAGTATTTATTACATTAAAAAAACACAGAGTGAACAGTATGAAATGGAAATTCATGGTTTTATATTGATCTTCTCTTTATGTTGTACTGTGTACATGGACATGGGTTTGGGTTTTTTTTCGGTCTTTTTTTATTGAAGTTCAAAATGAATACTTTTTTTAATGTTTTATCAGATTTGAGAGTGAAGAGGTGTTCAAAATTGAGTCAGAATTATATAATAAAGAAAACTTCATTTTTCATTGATGCTGATGATACATGGTGACCTAGTAGAATACTTAAGTACATTAGCATGGATCCACCAGATCCCCTTACAACAGACCCATGAGGGAGGCAGATGATACCTGGAAGCTTACAGTAGAGTACTGGGAGCTAAGCAAAGTCATCAGGTCTATCTTTGCAGCTGTTCTTTCTCTTGTCAATATTGTAGACTGCATAGCCCAGGACCAGAATGATTATGGGGTTATCAAATTTCCCAGTGAATTTTTTTCCTCTATATTTCTGTAGCTGAGACTAGTCAAGAACAATTTGATTTCATCTGAGGAGTCCAGTATACCCTTCACCATCCTTACCCAGGGCTACCTGAACTCTCCTTCATATTGACATATTGTAGTGGGCAGAAACTTTAAAGAGGGGTCATTTCCCAAAGGCATTGACGTGTATAATACAGATGTTAAATATGCATGCAGTCCACATTATCAAATCCAGCAAAACTAGATTAAAATGTGATTGAGAAATATTTAACAAAATAAATAAACATACGATAAACATTGACAACAGTGATATGTTGTTTCCTAAATCAACATCCCTGAAAGGCTTTTTATGTATACTTTAGTGTCCCCATTCTATTTGAGCTTGACACTTCTGGTATACAGCACTATATTGATGACATAATGATGACCAATCTACATGAGGCCATGGTGACAGAAGCCCTAGATCATATAGTAACTCATAGTGGGACAAGGGATAAGAAATCAACCCTAAGAAAATCTACAGTGTGGTTCACTCAGTCAAGTTTTAGGCAATAGAGTGAATGGGTAAAGCCCAGAAGATTTCAAATAGTCCAGAATAACTTACTTACTCTTACTTAATCATGATCTAAAAAGGAAGCCTAGAGACTTGTTGGACCATTTAGATTCTGGAAAACCCACATTCCTGACCCAAATATCCTGATGTCCCTAAATCACTCACAAATCAGTGTCTTTCAAGTGGCATCCAGAAGAGGGTATATCTCTGGAAGATGTAAAGCAGATAGTCCAGCAGTCTCTCTCCTTGAGCCCTCATGACCTTGTATGGCCCATTTTTTTTTTTCTGGAGATCTCTGTACATAAAAACTAAGTTGTTTAAAGCCTTTGGGAGTCACCAGGCAGTGGCCAAAATAAACCACCATTAGGTATCTGAAGCTCCAAATTCCCACTCACTATACTGTTGTGTGTACTCACTTGCTTCTTGCATGGCCCCTGTTGTTTCTGAATAGATGACACAGAATCATACAGCCACCCTTCTTCATGCAAGGTTATCTACTACAGGTTGCAAAATGCAAGATGTTCTTTCTAGCAAGATGGGAAAGGCATAGAAAATTTATATTGCCAATTGGAAATTGCACATTAAAAATCATACTTGCCTGGGTCCATTTGGTATAGATCACCACAAGCACATGGTGATTATGTCAGAGATTGATGCCTCCAGTCCAGACTCTGCAACTCTGCTTCTTCCACTAGTTCAGTGGGCTCCAATATATAAAGTTACCCTAAATCCATCCCCAAATGGCAAAATTGTACTCTCCAATCTCAAGGCAAGAGAATTTCCTCTAATGATGAACAGCTGTAGAACTACGCATGTCACTGCCCAGATCAGAGGTCTGACTTCTCAAAAACCACGTCCATGATAAATCAATGCTACTCTTGAAAGGGGAAGGACTTCCTTGTCCAGTGGTTTCTTGGAACTAATCTGCAGGAAAATGTGTCTGATAAGAATGGACTGCTTTTGGGCATAGTTCTTGCCGATTCCCTCCAGACATTTGTTCTTACCCCTAGCACAGAAAAGCCTTATCCTTAAGGTCCTTGCCTCTTCAGCAAGTTCTATTCACCCTAATAGAAGCAGCTTGAATCTACCTCAATGGACAGATTTTCTTTCTTTTGGGATGGCTCAGGGAACTATTTCCCAGAAAGAGTTTAGGGGACAAAGTGGGTAGTACTGTTTGGAGACATCTTGCTAGGAAAAGGTAAAATTGTTGCTATAAAAGTGGCTTGTGTGTGTTTACCTGGAAGAAAGAAGATCTCCAGGTTCACTTGGTTGTAATTCTGAATCACTGGATAAGAATGAATTATGGTCCCTCAGACTTGATAGGTAACTGAGATTATATAAATTGCCATACTCTGATTATTTGACCGACCAGGTGTACATCCAGATGAAGATTTCGGGGGAGGGGCATCCAAAATAGCTATTTGCCGCTGGATTTTTGTCATATATCCTTGCTGTGTTTGGGCAAAGTAAACCATCTCCTTTGTTAAATGTTCAGTGACTTGCAAGTGCCTCATTTCATCCCAACATTGAAGCTGAAATAAGAGTGTGCTGGTTTTAGAATCACATCTGCAGCAAACAAGACACTTATTAAGTGTTAATAAATGAATAGATGATTACACAGCTTAATGATTCTCTGACACTGAGGAATGTATATTTGTGTTGTACCATTATTATGTTTATTATATACATTTATAATAAGTATATAATCATTTCACATAGATATTTATGATCATAAATCATATATGACATAGGTAATGATTAAAGATGTGAGTTAAAAAACTGAATACAGAAGAAATGATTATTGATCTAATTTCCCTCAGCCTTTCTATACTATCCATAAAGCTGAGGACCCAGAAATATGCATTCAACCCACTTGCAGGCTATTATAATAAAGTGTGGATAAATCAGATTAACCAAATCTTTATGAGCTTACCACAGTAGTATCAATATACTTGCAAAGTATGGTAAAGTGGAAAGAACTCCAGATTTGAAATTGAAGAACCTGGGTCCAAGTTCTTGGTTTTGTTTGTTTGTTTTGTTTTGTTTTTGTTGTTTTCTTTTTCATTAACTCTATTTTCTTAGACAAATAACTTCTTCATCATGGTTTCACTTGTTTCATCTATAAAATTAGGGGGCTACACTAGCTGGCCTTCAATGTCCCTCTAAGCTCTAAGTCTGCAATACCCTTAAACATGTTGATGGACCATTTTTGCAACTGTGTCATCATCTTAGCATAGAATTCAGAAGTCTGGCTTACAATTTCCTCTGTCTTTTGATGTTGCTCCACTCTTCCATCCTCATCTCATATGATTTTCTTCCTGTTTTTCAATGCTTTGGTAATATTGGAGTCTTTCTTGCCCCTAGAAGAGGTCTTGTGCCCATACCAGTGAGTACTTTTCTCCTAGGTAGAGTAGGCGTTCATCCAATATTTGCTATTTGTTGAAAATGGTTTCTTCTGGAGAGAGATACTATGTTTTCTGTTATTTATGTAACATGTCTTTGATGGGTGTCATTTGTTTTGGAGGAAATAGTAGAGGCATTCAAAAGCTCTCTAGGGAATCATAGGATTTGTAGTTCCGGAGGTAGTAGCATCCTTCCCTTTCTTCCTCCCCCTTGCCCTTAGAGAGAACATCAGGAAACTTGAAATGGGCTGTTTGGGATCATGCAGGCCAGAGGGATTCTTTGAACTGTGTTGGAGGAAAAGAAAGGACAAAATAAAGCAACAAGAGGGAGATAGAGCTAGGGACAGAAGTAGCCTGAGAGGTGAAGATGACTACGGTGAATGAAATTGTGGACTGAGTAGAGGTTGGCAGTAGAATGCATCTGCCTCCAACTCCTGATTTATGACAAGGAAGCACTCATCCCTCTGCAACAGCTGTGAAAAAGTTCTGCAAAAGTTTCTTCAGCTTCCCTTCAATGGAAGTGCTATTTGTCATCTATTTCTATTTTATCTTTTTTTCTTTTTCTTTGTGAGTGAAATTGTTTCTTTATACTGATTATATTTTCTCGGCAACCTGGGAGGGGAAGACCCTCAGAGTTTCTGGTCAGAAGAGAAAACAATTGCTATTTACACTCACTCTGAGACATCAAAACCAAAACAATAAGAAAGAGAGATTTAGGCTCTGACCTATCATTGGCCAATCAATGAAAGCCAAAGGGATTTGGGTTCAAAGGCACTGTCAAATAGCTCCATTTGAATCATGATGAGCTTTTTCAAAGCTTGTTTTTTCCAGAGCTATATTTCAAGAAGTCATAAATGAAAACTACAGGAGACAAAAGAGGTAATTGTCCCCATTTTTTAGAATTTGTCAGTTTTCTCTTAGATATAAGGGAGAAGTTCTCATTCTGGTTCATTCTAACAGATACAAAGAAAAGAGATGAGTCATCACCAATATGCCACATTGATTTTTTCCATGATGGCAAACTTGGCCACCTTTTGTCTCAGTTTCTTCCTAGACCTTAATCACTGAATGGGTATTGCAACAGACAAACATACCTGGGAAATACCTTAGCTTAAAAAGACCCATTGCTTCCTGGGTCATTGCCAGTAAACTCAACTTGTGTATGTCTTGCCACTGAATTGGGATAACTCTGGAGAAAAGAGTGAGGCTGATGGCTTTGCTTAGCTCTGCCTCACTTAAATCCAAATCATTGACAAGTAAAGACATCACCCTCATGATATCATTGGTCTTCTTTGAGAATGAAGGATGAACAACAACTTTTTCTCAGCATCAGATTGTATGACAGGTCAGGGTATGCTGAGCTGACTATATGTACCTTGGTAATATACAGAAGGTGCAAATGGGGAAAGTCTTTGGCTCGTTGGCTATGTAGAATTTAACTAACTTTGAAGTTTCTCTTTCATATTGGTGGCTAGGAGGGACATGATGAACTATTATAATCTTCATTAATTTATTTATTTTTTATTTTTATTAATTTATTATTAATATGTAATATATAATTAATAATATATTATATATTATACAACATATTATGTATAATATAATAATTAATAATTAACAATATAACCTTTATTAATTTAATTATTAATTATTAATTAACTGAGACAGTTCCTTTAAAGTGATTTTGGATTTTTTTCTTTCATTTCCAGACTAATGAAGCTATTATTGTCATGTAAAGGAGTGGTTAACAAGGTCACTAATACTAAATAAATTTTGAGAAGAGGGAGGGCAGCACAGTATGAAACTCTTCAACCTTTGGGAAGAATAGTCTTCCTTATCATAAAGTTGTTTTTTTTTTTTAATGGGATGGGTAAAAGAAAGGAAAGCCTTGCCTCTAATTGATTTAAGTGTGGACTAGAAGGACTCCATGCCATCTCTTTCCCTGGAAAGAGGAGAGAGTAAAAAGCAAGTTATAAGCCAGTCAATTTTGTTCTCCACTGCAAAGTGTAACCTGTAACCCACAAGTTACACCTAAATAAAAAGTAATAAAAGTTTAAAGATTAAAACAATTTTTAAAGCTGAATAACAGAAGGACCTTATAAAAATGTTTGTGCTTAATGGAGCCTTTCATAGAAATAGCTTCTGGGTATCTAGAAGAAATACCCTGAAGGAAGAACTCTAGCTTCCTCAAAGGGGAAATTCACTTGACTTTGAGCCTTGCCAATGAACAGACAACAAAAGTCAAGAGTAATATCCAAGGACAGGTATATCAATAATTTTAGTAATTATTGATAATAATAGCATTTATATAACACTGAAAGTTTACAAAGCAATTTATAAGAACATCTCATTTTATTCTCACAAAGATCCTAGAAGGTAGATGCTATTCTTTACAAATGAGAAAACTAAGGCAAAGGTCGAACAACTTGTCCAGGGTCACACAGTTAGCATCTGAGCCTATATTCATGCTCAGTTCTTTTCCCAGCCCAGTGCTTTATCCATTGTGCTACCTATCTGCTGTGTTTAGTAGAATTTCTAACCTCATGTCAGGGACAGATTTGAAACACATTGATAAATCCTGTTTTATAAACACACATTTTCACCCTTAAGAACATTCCTTTAAAACTGCACATAAGACTTCTGGGAGCCAAGATGAAGGAGTAAGCAATAAAGAGCCATAACTCTCCCATATGCACTTCTAAACAACCATAAAATAACCCCCCAAAACAAATCCTGGAACAACAGAACCAGCAAAAAGCGTGAAACAATTGTTTAACCCAAGTAACCTGGAAGATTGGCAAGAAAATTCTGCCACACTCTGGTAAAATAGGAACACATTACACGACAGGAAGCACCCCGGCAAACCAGCAGCAAGCCCTACCTCAACAAACAAGTGGGAGATCCTGAACCCCAGTGTGGTAGAGCAGGCAATTGCCAACCACAGGACCCACCATGTGTCTCAGAATAGCCAGGAAGGCGGAAGACTTCAGCTCTAAGACCTGCTGTATGCCCCAGCACAGCTCTGGACAAACAGGGAGCTATCAGTGGCCAGACTGCCATGTGCTTCAGTGTAGCCCTGGGTAAATGCAGAAACACCACACTGGTCTTAGCAAATGCCAGACACCAGTACTAGGACCCTGGTTCAGCACCAGTTAAACTGTCAGACCATTACAACTCCCAGCAGTGCCAGTCACCCTTCAACCCACCACCTGAGCATAGTACCAGACACAAGGGTCATCCCTGGGTCTCCAGGCAACATAAGTGCAGCATCAAGTAAACAGCCAGAGCATGGCAGCCCCTGACACAAGGTACCTGAGACAGTGCTCCTTCCATTCTGGGAGTAGAGTTTAAAATTAAAGGAAAAGAAGAAGGTCAAAAAGAGATGGGCAAAAACAACAACAAAAAATAATCTGATCATAAAAAGTTACTATGGTGACAAGAAAGATCAAGACACAAGCTCAGAAGAGGACAAAAATGTGAAAACACCTCTGGGAAAACCCCAAAGAAAAGGGGGAAGTGGTCTCAAGCCCAGGAAAAAAAAGTAATGAAAGAGCTCTAAAAGGAACTTAAAATCATATAAGAGAAATAAAAGAAAAATTGGGAAAAGAAATGACAGTAATGTGAGAGGATTATGAAAAAAAGAGTCAAGAGCTAATAAAAAGAAAACAACTGCTTAAACAGTCAAGGTCAAATGGGAAAGGAGATACAAAAATCCACTAAAGAAAATACTTCCTTAAAAAGCAAAATTAGGAGGCAGAGCCAAGATGGCAGCATAGAAGAAGGAAAACTCCATGAGCTCCCCCATAACCACCTCACATATCTATAAAATATAACTCTAAACAAACTTTAGAGCTTCAGAACCCACAAAGTGACAGAGAAAAACAAATCTCCCCCTGAAGGCAGCCTGGCAGGCAGACAGGAAGGGTCCATCACAGCACACTGGGTGTTGAGCCCAGCCCTGCGTGAGCGTGTGGTTTTAGCCCCAGGACAGCCCCAACAAGCAGTGGCTGGAGGGACTCTGGGAGAGTGGATCACCAGCAGCTATGGTAGTTTCCACAATTATCAACCCATAAATGCCAAAGGCAAATTAAAAAGTCAGTGTGGACTTTGAGGGAAGAGCGGGACCAAGAGTGGGGTCCAGCCTCTGCACCCAGGTTGTGAGAAGCAGCGGAGGTGCTGCAGGCCACACAGTTGCCTCTGCATTGCTGGTTCAGAGCTCCTGGCCTGCAGATTATAGGGGGCCTAAGCAACCATTCAGAGGGGTAATCGCTATTGCTTTAACCTGCCTAGATCTGGATCACTGTCTTGGGTGGAGGTCCTGGCACCTGTGACCAGGTGCCAGAGCATATAGGGGCTGTAGAGAGGGCATCCAACTAATAGCTCCAGCAGCTGTGAACATCCCAGCAATTTTGGACAAAGCTTTCCCCTCTGGAAGCAGAGTTCTAATATGGCAAGTAATTGAGTGGCAACATGAGCAAGAAAAGGAAGCAAAGCAAGCACAACAGTGAAACCTTAGATTTCTTTTTTTGGGGACAAAAAGGATCAAAGCATGGAAAAGGAGGAGGAGAACACAGTCAGAACTCCTACATCAAAAGCCTCCAAGAAAAATATGAACTGATTACAGGCCATAGAGGAGCTCAAGAAGGATTTTGAAAAACAAGTAAGAGAAGTGAAGGAAAGATTGGGAAGAAAAATGAGAATGATGCAAGAAAATCAGGAAAAGCAAGTCAACAAACTGACTGAAGAAAATAACACCTTAAAAAATAGAGCAACTCAAATGGCAAAAGTGGCCCAAAAAGCCAATGAGGAGAAGAATGCCTTAAAAAGTGAATTTGCAAGATGGAAAAAGAATTTCAAAAGCTCACTGAAGAGAATAATTCCTTCAGAATTGATTGAAGAAAATGAAAGCTAATGACCTTATGAGAAATCAAGATACTATTAAACAGATCTAAACAAATGAAAAAATAAAAGGCAATGGGGAATATCTTTTTCCTTTTGTAAAAAAAAAATTGAATTGGTTTATTTACTTTTAGTTTACAACATTTAGTTTCACAATCCATTGAGTTTCAGATTTTCTCCCCTTCCCTCTACCCCCCCCCCCATCATGGTGGCAGGCACTCAGATACAGAATCTACAAATATCTTCCCATTAATCATTAGTCAGTTTTTAAAGAAGGATTGTAATTGATGGAATGATCACTGGGAAAGAGGAAAAAAAACAAAACAAGAAAAAGAAACAGAGCAAGTAGTTTGTTTCAATCTGCACTCATACTATATATAGGCACTGGGGTATCGAGATCCATTTTGCCCTACTGGAAAGATGGAGGGGAAATGGGGAAGGAGGGAGAAGATTGGGTGATGGGGTATTCAGTGGGATCACTGTTCTAGGGTGGTGGGTAGGGGAAAGATGGGGAGAAAATTTCTAACTCAAAATCTTGTGGAAATGAATGTTGTAAACTAAAAATAAACAAAATTTTCAAAAAAAGCTAAATTAGCCAAATGGCAAAGGAACTACAAAAGCTAACTGACAAAAATAACTCTTTAAAAGATAGAATTGGGCAAGTGGAAGGTAACGATTCTGAGACATCAAGAATCAATGAAACAAATTCTAAGGAATGAAAAAGAAATAGAAGAAAATGTAAACTACTCAATGGAAAAAGAACCGACCTGAAAAACAGATTCAAATGAGACAATGTTAGAGTCACTGGACTACTGGAAAGTCATAAGCAAAATGAAGACCTAGACTGCATCCTTCAAGAAATTATTATCAAGGGAAAATGAGGACAAAATAGAAATCGAAAGAATTCCCTTATCACCTCAGGAAAGACATCCCAAAATAAAAACACCACAGACCATGATACAGATTTGTAAACTATTCCCCAGTTGATAATTGGTCAAGGGATACAAACAGGCAATTTCCAGATGAAGAAATCAATGCCATCTCTAGGCATATGAAGAAACACTCTAAATCACTTTTCAATAGAGAAATATACTTCACACATGTCAGATTAGCTAATATGACAAAGAAAAAGAAAATAAGAAATGTTAGAGAGGATGTGGGAAAATTGGGCCACTTATGCACTATTGGTGGAGTTGTGAACTAATCCAAACACTCTGGAGAGCAATTTGGAACTATGTCCAAAGAGAAAACAAACCATTTATACCCTTTGATCAAACAAAATCTTTAGTAGGTCTACATCTCAAAGACATCCCAAAAAAGAGGGAAAGGACCTACATGCACAAAAATATTCATAGTAGCCCTTTTAGTGGTGGCAAAATATTTGAAATTAAGGGGATGCTCATCAGTTGGGGAATGACTCAATAAGCTGTGGCATATGACTGTAACAGAATACTATCATGCAATAAAAAATTCTGAACAGGCAGATTTCAACAAAACCTGGAAAACCTTATACCAACTGATGAAAAATGAAATGAGCAGAACCTGGAAAACATTGTACACAGTATCATCGACGAAGTGTGATGATCAGTGATGAACAACTCAGCTCTTCTCACCAACAGAATGATCCAAGAATAATACAAAGGACTCATCAAAGAAAATGTTATCCATATCCTGATAAAGAATTAATGGACTCTGAATGCAGATGGGAGAATACTTCAAAATTTTGTAAAAATGAATGCTAAAAATTGTCTTAACATGTAATTGGAGGCAAATAAAATGCCAGTTAAAAATAAAATAAAATAAAATAAATAAATAAATAAATAAAATCTGTATGTGAGCCAGTCATGTAAATTACAAACTGAAACTAAGGGTAGACACTGTTTTCAGAGGGTAGCAAAGTGATGAAGTGGATGAAGTGCCAAGTCTAAAATAACCATGACTAATCTTCCTGAGTTCAAATCTGCCCTCAGGCACTTAGTAGCTATACAATCCCTTCACTCTGTTTGTCCCATCTCCTCATCTGTAACATAAGCTAGAGAAGGAAATGGAAAATCACTCCATGAAATGCCAGGAAGAGTTGTACATAAACAAACAACAACATTGTTTTGTGAATATCTATATCTTAAGTGTGAGACCTATCCTAAACAAATTTCTCAGCATCTTAATTTTAGTCCATTCCTTATCTGCTTATGATTAGATAAAACTTTGTGTTTCTTAAAGAGAATTGCTCCATTTGCTGTCTCTTCCACAAGGAAATGGATTAGCTTGTTTCTTTTCTGCCAAGGTAACTTTCAACAAAACACCTTTTGTTCTAAATGGAAGAGAAATTATATTCAAAAATTCAAGGGAAAAAGTCAAAGAGAAACTAAGTATTTCATGTGCCTTCCTCAACAGAGCATAGAATCATTTCTCTTAGTGCATAGATATTATTTTTCTGTGAGAAGTTTTGATATATAGACCCTATTCTACCTTCAATATAAGTTTCATTTGTTCATTGTGTGAGAACAATGAAACTTCTATTCTACCTATCTGATTGACAATTTTGAATGAGTTCTATGACTTGTGGTAATTGTGTTTAGAATATGGGCTTAATATTTATTGTACCTTCTGAAAGGAAGCAAGCTGGCTGTTGATTTAGAAAGATCTTTTTTTTTCATTGAGCATGCATATGCAAGTTTGTATTTTTAGGATAGAATTTGATTTAGTGGTAAACTCTTAAAATGTCTTTGTATCATAAATCATTTTAAACTAGTTAAAGAAAACATAAATAAAAAGAAAAGTTAAAGGAAGCTGGCCTTTGGTACCAACTGTGGAATCATTGGTTTGTGGAAAAGACTGCGAAAAAGAAATGCAGCAAAAGAAGGTCAGAAAGGAAAAGTAAATATTTTGTTTTTATTCAGAGAGTGAAATTGTACCTGATAATTCTGAGGCATCAATGTTATTTTTCCAAGGTTAGAAATACTCTCATAAGGAGACAAATAAGTGTTTCTTCATGTTTTCTTACAGATGGATACTCTATGGATATTGGTGTTGACTGTTTGCCATCTTGAATATTGAATTGTAAATGTCAGCCCAAAGAAAAGTGATGATTTAACAGTTATCCAGTTCATGTGGTCAGCAGACAGAGTCAGATCCAATTCAGGACCCAATAGGCAACTTGATATCTATCCAGTTTTGGCACACAGATCAATGGTTTAGGGCAGGGATGGGAAACCTGTGGCCTCAAGGCCAAATGTGGCCCTCTAGGTCTTCAAGTGTGGCCCTTTGACTAAATCCAAACTTCAAAGAACAAATCCCCTCAACAAAAGAATTTGCTCTATAAAACTTGGACTCAGTACAAAGGCCACACCCAAGGACCTAGAAGGCTACATGTGACCTCAATGACACAGGTTCCCTACCCCTGGTTTAAGGGATATAAAGCACTTTCATCTGTAAGCACTAGCTGCTCTTGGGACTTCTGTAAAATGTTTCAAAGTTAGAACTTGAAACAAAGTCTTCCATCTATTAGGCCAAACTGCTTCTTTGTTTTTAAATTTTATTTCATTACATGATGGTTTAAAAATATTACTCATATGACATCTACATAATTCAATGCATATGGTAATCATAATATGTGACATAAACTTGATCAAGTTTTTTGAGTGTTCCATATATATTTGGAAAGAATATGTATTTCAGGCTCTTTCCATTCACTTATTTTCATATACCTATTCATTGCAATTTATTAAGCAATTGGAATCTGTGATTTTCTTATTACTAATCTTATTCACTTGATTCACCACATTCATCACAACAGAGTGTTGAGGACCCCTAGTATTATGAGGTTTTTGTCTAATTAATTCTTCTTTATCATGAATAATTTCCTATAGTCAATTAACAAGCATTTATTATGGGGTTGTGGGGACAAAGCCAAGATGATAGAGAGAAGCCGGGAAGCTGGGTGAGCTCTCCCCAGTTTCCCTCAGAAACAACGTTAAATCAAGTCTCTAAACAGATTCTAGAGCAAGTGAACCCACAAAAAAGATTGAGCGAAACAATTTGCAGATTAAGATAATTTAGGACCTCAGGAAAGATGTGTCTCACTTGGGTAAAAAGCCCAGTGTGGACGGTGTTCAGGAAAGCCAGGAGGAGACTCTTGGCCACAGAACAGATCAGAACCTGAGGCCCCTCAGTGCTGGCTCAGAAGGCCAGTGCCACAGCAGGCCAGAAGTGAAGCCTCCAGCCCCAGCACAGAAGGCAAACTGCAAGTCCTAGAACTCAGGGCATAGCAGGTGCAACTAGGCCAGGTCCCTCAGTACAGAAAGCCAGTGTACCAGACCCCTGGCCCCCAGCACAAGAATCTTGGGACAGTGCCCAAGGAGAAGAGCCCAACATTAAAAGTTATGAAATAGGCTAAAATGAGCAAAAAGCAAAAAAGAACTTGGACCATAGAAAGCTACTCTGGTGACAGGGAAGATCAAAACACAAACTCAAAAGAGGAAAACAATTTTAAAATGTCTACATGTAAAACCTCAAATGGGAATATGAATTGATCTGAAGCCCAAAAAGCCTTCTTGGAAATTAAATAAGAGAAACAGAAGAAAAATTGGGAAATGAATGAGAATTATGGAAGAGAGTCAATAGCTTGGAAAAAGAAGGACAAAAATTGACTGAAGAAGAAAAATCCTTAAAACACAATTGGTCAAATGAGGGGGAAAAATCCACTGAAGGAAACAACACCTTAAAAAGTATAATTGACCGAATGTTAAAGGAGGTACAAAGGCTATTTGAAAAAAAATAATTCCTTAAAAATCAGAACACAGAAAGTGGAAGCTAATCACTCCATGAAACATCAAGAATAGTCAAACAAAATTAAAACAATGAAAAATTAGAAGAAAATGTAGAATACCTCATTGCACTGGAAAATGAATCCAGGGGAGATAATTTAATAATTATTGGTCCACCTGAAAGTCAAGCTCAGAAAAAGAGCCCAAATAGTATCTTTCAAGAAATTATCAAGAAATATTTCCCTAATATCCTAGAACCAGCAGGTAAAATGGACATTGAAAGATTCCACCAATCACTTCCTGAAAGAGATCTCAAAATGAAAACTCAGAGGAATAATGAAGCCAAATTCCAGAATTATCAGGTCAAGGAGAAAATACTGCAAGCAGCCAGAAAGAAACAATTCAAATATCAAGGAGTCCCAGTCAGAATTATAGAGGTGTTAGCAGCTTCTACTTTAAAGGATCAGAGGGATTAGGACATGATATTCTGGACGGCAAAGGAGTTTGTTACAACCAAAAATCAACTACCCAGGAAAATTGAGCATAATCTTTCAAAGAAAAATACAGTCATGAAATAGGGGACTTTCAATATTGTCTGATGAAAGGACAATAAATGAACATAAAATTTGGTCTTCAAATACAAGACTCAAAAGTAAGGGTAAAATGTTACTTAATAAGGTTAAATAACCTTACATGGTTAAACATTTGGAATCTGTGATTTTGTTATTACTAATCTTTCTCATTTGATTTACCACATTCAACACAGGAAGATAATACTTGTAAGTCTGGAGAGCTGTGTCTCCATTATGGCAGTTAGAATGAGTATACATAAGCAGAGGGTATGGGTATAAATTGACTTTTATTTGATGATTTAAAAAAATTTAAAAAAGATTGTACTTGGAGAAGATGAAAGGTGGAGTCCCAATAGGGTAAATTATATCACGTGAAGTGCACAAAGACCTCTTTCAGTAGAGGGAAAGAAGTGAGGGGATGAACATTGCTTGAAACTTACCTCTCATCAGATTTGACTCAAAGAGGGAATAAAATACACTCAGTTGTGTATAGAAATTTGTCTTACCTTATAGGGAATTAGAAGGAGAAGGGGGAAGGAAAAGGGAAGAGAGCTGTAGAAGAGAGGGCTGATTGAGGGAAGAAGTAATCAGAAGCAAAACATTGATAAAAAAGGACAAGATGAAAGAATAGAAAAAAAGTAGAAATGTAGGGGAAATAGGATGGAGGGAAATACACAGTTAGTAATTATAACTGTGAATGTGAATGGGATGACCTCTCCTGAAAAACATAAACAGATAGCAGAGTAGATTAAAAACCTGAATCCTAAAATAGGTTGCTTACAAGAAACATGTTTGAAGCAGAGTTATACATAGAGTAAAGATAAAAGTTTGGAGCAGAATATATTATATGCTTCATTTGAAGTTAAAAAAAAAAATAAAAGCCGGGGTAGCAATCCTGATCTCAGACAAAGAAAAGCAAAAATAGACCTAATTAAAAGAGACAAGGAAGGAAACTAATCTTGTTAAAAGGTACCATAGACAATGAAATAATATCAATAATAGACATATATGCACCAAGTAGTATGGTATCCAAATACTTAGGGGAGAAATTAGGTGGTTGCTGCATGCCAAGCACTATGTCAAATACTTAAGATATAAAAAGATATAAAGATATAAAAAAGTCCCTGCCCTCAAAGAACAAACTTTATAATGAAAATGTTCACATGTAAGTAACTGGGAAGTATTTGAGATCTATTCAGAATGGATAATAGATAATATGAAAATGGAAGACACTAGTAACTGGGGTTGAAGAAAGAATTGGAAAAAGCTTCTTGAAAAAACTGGGGTTTAATTTGAATCCTAAAGGAAACTGAACAGGTAAAGGAAAGGTGGGAGGGTATTCCCAGTTACAGAGAACAGCCAGTAAAAAATCATGGAGGTGGGCAATGGAGTTTCATGTTTAAGGAATTAGTTAGGCAAGTGTGATTAGATTGCAGAATACATGGAGAGTAATGTGCTATAAGAAGGCAAGAAAAGTAAGAAGAAAGTACCAAAGAAAAAAATAAACTGGAAAATAAATTAATTAAAAGAGGATTTACTTCCATTTGGTTCAATTGGGGGAAAAGAGCAATTAATAATATTACAACATTATATTAAAAGGTTAAAATGAATGATGGTAGGAAATAATATAATCGATAAAGTCAAACAGATTAATGGGTAATAAAAATAAAACTGAAGAACAAATATTAGTTAGAATTAAAAAGAATATCATTGATCTGCATAGCAGATTTAGAAGACTAAGCAAGAAGTAGAAATAGTTTAATTGATATAATAGAGGATAAAGGTATTGTTATTGCAACATAAATTTGTGAAGGATTTTTTTCTTTTGGTTTTTAATGTTATACAATGTCTTCGTTAAGTGACATTTTTTTCAATTGCTACTCATGTCATTATTCTGGGATAAGAACAATAGAAGAGACACAGCTCCCAAATCCAACACTGGCAAAATCTTGTACTGCTGCTTCATTATCCTGGCCTCCTCATTCTTCCTCACTCCACATATCCAATAAGTTGCCATTTCTAATTTCATAAGGTTTCTTTCATCTGACTCCTCCTTTCAACTCATACAATTACTACCTTAGTTTAAGTTTTCATCATTTTTGGCCTAGATCATTGCAAAAATCTCCTAATTAGTCTCTATTATGCTTCATCTGAAATAAAAAGGAAGGCATAACAATCATGGTTTCAAAGCAACAGTAAAAATACACTTAATTGAAATAGATAAGAAAACGATATTATCCTGATAGTTATCATGTACAATGAATGTGTTTCAATTGGCTTAAGCCTGTAAATGCTGAAAGGGAGAGTTAAATGAATTATACGGAGAAACAGAGAATAGGTGTCAAATATTGGTGGACCTCATCTTTCAGACCTACACAAATCTCATTAAAAATCAACATGAAAGTAGTATAGGGTCTGAATAGCATTTTCAAGAATTTAGGTAAAGTATTCATATTTTTCAATTTCCCATGGCACCTTGAAAAAGTTGATTATGAATTAGGAAGAAATTTTGTAAACAAATGCAGTAAAGTAAAAATCTTAAAAGCATTTTCATGGACTACACTACAATTGAAATATATTTTAAAAAAGAGTTGCTGAAGAAATAATTAAATTAGAAATTAATAACTTACTATTAAATAATAAGTGAGTCAAAGAACAAATCAGGAGGCAATAATTTCATTAAAGTTAATGATAACAATGCAAAACCTGTCAAAAGTTTTAGAATTCAGTCAAAGTAGTTATTATGGAAAATGTTTATCTTCAAATATTTTTCCAACAAAACAAAGAGCATATTAGTGAATTGGGAATTGAACCACATAAATTAGAAAATTTCAATTAAGTACCAAAACAGAAATTTGAAAATCAAAAAATATTAATAAAATTTAAAGCAAAACTATGAATTAAAAATAAAACTAGGCACTAATATTTAGGATGAGAAATTTAAAAACATCATCAGATAATTTAACTTTATAAAAACAAAATAAGTAAACAAAATTACTAGTATCAAAAACTGAAAAGATAAATTAGCAACAGACATAGGAAAAAATCATTTAAAACTATTTCTCCCAATTAGATGCCAAAAATTGATAAACTAAATGAAATGGAGGAATATTTACAAAAATAGAATAATTAACAGAAATAATGAGCAACCAGTTATGGAGTAACCTGTGAAGACATATAAATTGATGAAAAGTGAAATGAATGGAAGCAGGAAAACAATATGTTTATGTATGCATGTGTACATATATATGTGCACACACACATCACAGTACTTAAGTCTTCCAAAATTGCTTAGTTTTAATGTGAACCAAGTGACTTTGGAAGACTTAAGTACTCTGATCAAAGCAGTGACCTACCATGACTCCAGAGGGCAAATGATGAAACATTCTTCTTACCACCTGACATAGAGATGATGGACTCAGGGTGCAATTTGAGGTGAGATATTTATTTTCTTTTTTGACATGGACAATTATGAGAATTTGTTTTGTTTGACTGTGCATTTCTTGCAAGAGTTTTGTTTTCCTTCAATTTCCTCCATTCCAGGAGCAAATGGGGGTTTGGAGTGAATGAACATAGATTCTTATTGATTTTTTTAATTTAATTTTTTAAGTAAAGTTCAGCAGTCACAATTACAAGTTCTTTGAATGTTTATTGATGCAATTCATCCTGGCTAGGTATATTGGATTTATCAATGTGATCACTTACTATTTCTTTAATTATTCGGTGTCTCAATTCCCTCTCAATCATATTTATTTTATCTTTTCCAATAAGAAGATAAAAGAAGATAATATGTAGAGCACTTTGGAAATTTTAAAGTTCCATTATCAATGCTAACTATTATCATCATGATGATCATCATCAATGATAGAGGAAAAAACATGAAATAGTGATAGAATAGCTATCATCCATTATGAGTGCGCTAATCTACACTAATCAGTAGGACTCATCTATTGTTTTATTCTTTCATTAAAACTAAAAGGATTTTTATGAATGAAAGCCCCCCCTCCCACCATAAATGTTGATTTGAGATATGTTAGGCTATGGAGGAATATCTGAGTATTGAGATAGGTTTGTTTTGCTATGAGTTAAATTTGCAGGGACTTTTGATTAAGGAAGAAATTGTATTACATGTTGAAGCTATGTAGCTAAGATAGGAAAAAGTCATTCAGAGAACCAAAGGCAAGGGAGTACTAGGTATTGCCTCCTATATGAAAATTAAAGACCTTCTGAGACTTTGCACCCATTCAAAGTGAGATGCTTTGAGGCAGGCCAAAGGGAGTTGACAGGATTGAAAAAAAAATAGACTGAGAACCTGCTGCTGTGGCAGTTGAAAATACCACCAGAATCTAATCCATGTTTTTCATTCACCTCTCTAGAGGCCTACCTGAGTAAACTTCCCTCCATATGCCTCTCTAACCACTCCTTGTTTCTGCTCTCACCACGAAGTAGTAATAAAGAGGTTCAATGATCAGCTGCTGCTATTGTGGTCTACAAGTAGCAACTTTTAAGTAAAACCTTTAAAAATTTATATGTATTTTTCCCCAAAATTGATATTGAATTACAATATAATTTAGAATTATTTGTGTCCAGGTCTACAAAATTGCAACTTTAGCTTAAGAGAGAAGTTAACCCAAAAAGGAAAGGAAATTTATCCTCTACTCTAGTTGAACAGTGGCAAAGTAAGCCAGTTGGAGTGACATGTTTTGCAAAGTTGATAATATCTATTACCCATACCTAACAGAAAATTAATGAACACAGGGAGCAGCTTAACAAGGAAATGAATCTAACACTATAACCTAACATTTGGTGTATTAATTCAAGTAAGCGATGCCCCAGTAGGCCATGTAAATATTAACAATTTTTCTTTCTTTCTCTTTCCTTCATTGTTTCTTCCCCTTTCTCTCTCTCTCTCTCTCTTTCTCTCTCTCTCTCTTTCTCTCTCTCTCTCTCTTTCTCTTTCTCCACCCCCCTCAATAGAGAGAAAAAACTAAGACCCAATTTGAGGAAAAAACGGGGAGAATGGCAGGAGCCGATCTGAAAATGATGCCTATAATGAGGAGCAAGTAATAAAATAAATGTAAGAGCAACATAGAAAAACAGTATCATATACAGGTATATGTTTAAAGAAGCAGGAAATTCACAGAAAATTTCATATAGGAACCTAGATGTCAAAAGAGGAGAGTACCAAGTTAGCAATCAGAGCAGTAGAAATGAAGAGGGTACAACAAGAAGTCCTTGAAAATGGTGTAAAGGTGACTCATATAGGAAGTCATAAACCTATAGGCTCTGAGGCTGAGTTATACTGAAGCAAGTGTTCATGCATAACATATTACCAGCAAAACTTATGCTTTTTCAGAAAAAGCAACCAACCTACTATGTAGATATTCATATTCCATGAAAAACATTGATAGAATTATAAAATTGTCAAACATAGTGACTGAATTATACACTGAAAACCAGAAAGAACATTTACAATTTAATAATATTTTCTAAAAAATATAATGTCTCACATGGGTAAGTGCTATGTGATGAGATTGCAAAGTGATTTTCCTGACTCAACATAGCTATCAACACAATATAGCTAACTAAAGCAAAAGAAGCAAGGACTTGTTGGTTTTCCCATGTTAAAACTGTTTTTAATGCCAAATAATTAAAATATTGTAGTTTGGTTTCCTCTTCTCTGATTAATTTTAGAGTCATCACTGGCAAATTAACTGCCACCCAAGTTGAAGAAAACACATTAACTTAAATGTCAATTGTTTTAAATCATACACTGGCTAAATTTCATTTGAATTAACATCTGTTCAACATGTTAATATCTCTCCCTTATATTTCATTATTATAAAATTAAGACTCAACCATTAAAAGGCCCTTTTTCTCACAAACTTAATTTTAACCATCTCTATAGTTAAAATGAAATCTTGAAGTAATTTTCCAGATATTTAAAGGGATGGGGGAAGGAGGAGAGATTATTTTTATATGAATAACATGGATACTTATCTCAAATCTTTGTTTTACTTTGACTGTAGAGAAATATGCCATCCACTTCTTGCCCAATTTGGGTTAAGACCAAGTAGAGAAATAATGTTGGCCATGGGAACTCAATTAAATATTTCATTCTTTTTGAGAACTCAATTCCCCATGAAGTTGTTACAGACAACATGCACAGAGACCATGAGTAAGAAATATAAAGTTTATTCATAATGAATAGAAAATAAAAACCTAAAATTCTTCTATTCATTTCTTATAATATATCAGTTTGTCTTTGGCAAACATAGACTATCAAAATCATATCTATGCAGCACAAACACCAGGCTGTATATTTTTTTTTCAGCAATAATAACTAGCTCTCTCGTTCCTCTCTACAGCTTTGACTCTTTTCCTGAACTACAAACTGAACTAGATTGCTTGTGTGTGTGTGTATGTGTGTACGTGTGTAAGAACTGATATTTTTAAAAATTATTTTCACCATTTCAACTCTTAAAGCTGTCAAATTTTCTTATCAAGCAATTGGACCAATGCTTCTGCGTTCCTAAGGCATAAATAGCCTTTATTGATGCATCATTTAAAAAATAATTAATATTTTAGTCCACCTTAATCCAATCATTGTTAGATATAAAAGTCATTCATTTTCTAGTTACTACACAGTTCACATTTCTTTGTTCTTTGGCTCAAAAATATCTTTATTTCATCATTCTGAACACAACTCTTTAGTGAAGGAAAAACAATATATAAGATATGTTGTGATACAGCTGACAAAATATTTTTTTTTTTCATTTCATCTGAGATCACATCTGGACTCAGATTTGAAAAGTATTAAACTGCATTTGGGAAATTCCAAAATGCAATCAAAGATGATGTTTTACTCTTTGATAAAGAATCCTTTTTTATAAAGAATACTAATATTCTTCCATTGGTGATATATGACTGTTAATAACATAATAAAATAATCTCTAAAAACCTAGGAGGCATATGGTGTGTTTAGGAGTTTGCAATTTGTTTCTTATGATTATTCTACATAGGAGAAATGGCATATCAATTATCAGACAGGAAATGTATGTTTTGACAATGAGTTAAACAGTACTGCTGATGAAGAAAGACAGTCCCTATCCTCAAGGAGCTTTTATTCTAATAGGGGAAGACAATGCATAAAAAGAAACAGAGGAGGGAGGTATGATAGAGGAAGTTTGTAGTACAGTCTAGAAAGTAATGAATGTAATGAAATATATTATTTGAGCAGTGAATTATTTCCTTGAACTGATCTACTGTGATCTTTTTATTGTGGGCACCTACTGAGATACTTGCCAATCTGGTCAGGAGGAATGCTCAAAACTTTGTACATACAATGTCTTCTGAAATCTAAACTTGGTAATCTTTAACCAATTTATTCAATTAAATGTGATTTATATAAAACAACAACAAAAGAATAGTCTTGCTGAGAGGAAGAGAGAACAAGTGGAAAGCCTGAGTGCTGTGCCTCATGGAATAGGAATAGAAATGTTGTCTATAGATTATTTGATGAATTTTAAGAATTACATTGACAACATAGCTGCATCGCTAATCACTGAACAAAAACTATTCTCTCCAAAGTTACCAATGATCTTTCTCTTTTAAAAAATGGTTGAGGATTTTTAAAAGACATTTTTACTGAGATCTTGTGTTTTTATAACACCTAGCTTTCACTTTCTATCCCTTCTTCTCCCCATTCTCTTAAGGTGCCCTCTTACCACAAAGAAATTTTCTACATGAAAGAAAGAGATGCAAAAGTAAAGGAAGGAAACAAAACAAAATAAAACTTAGTACAACCAATCAAGACATCTATTTTGTCAATGAGATACTCACAGCAGCTGCTATGAATATGCTGGTGTATTCCCAGGTTTGAATCACAAAATATAACAGACTTCCCACATGGAACACAGAACCAAAGCATTTATTCAAACATCAGACAGCCAAATCCATGATAGGAACAAAGAATTCTACATACAATAACACGTCAGAGGGCACCACCATCCCAAAGTCTTCCTCCTGCTAGGGTCTTCCCCAAAACAACACTCATAGCTCACTACCTGCTTCCTCTCTCTCCCTCAGTTGTAACTACTCTTGCTCTCAGCTCTGACCAACTTCCTCTGGGCTCTGCTCCACCCTTCCTTCTCTACCCATTCAGCAAGCCCCTCCCCCCACAGACTTATGTGACTCAGGCTTCCATGTGACTCAAGCAGGTCACATGGGCTATTTAGGATCGGAAATATCTTCCCATTGAGCAAAAGTACATTAACAACACAACATCACATAAATATGGTGTTATATGTAGTGCATCACACCCGTGAACTTCTTTATTTCTAGTTCTTTGCCACCATAAAAAAGTATTTTTATAAAAAATTTAATACCTATATAACCTTCCCTTTTGTTAACAATCTCCTTAGGGTGTATGTCTACCAGAAGAAACTCTGGGCCAAATGATATAGACATCTTTGCCACTTTATTTTCATCATTCCAAATTGTTTTCCAGAATGGTTGTTCTAATTCATAGATCTACCAACAATGCATTAATGCTCCTGCTTTCCCCCAAACTCTCCAACTCAACAATTCCTATTTTGTCATCTTTACCAATTGGTTGTATATGCGGTAAAAATTAAGCTGTTTTGATTCATATTTCTCCTTTTATTGGTAATTTAGAATTCCCTTGTCTTATCATTTGCTCATGCCCTGAAAAAACTCTAACCTTGGATTACTCTCACTCTTCTACTGCTCTATGTTTAAATACTGTGTTTTCTTAGAATGTAATGATGCTAAGAACTTTTGTTTTTGTTTTTGTATCTTAACACATACCATGACTGGAACATGGTAAATGCTTAGTAAACTCTTCATTGGCTCAACCTAAAACAGAAAAGTACTAAAGGGGAGAAATGATATTTAATAGAATTAATGACATCAGAGTCTACTTTGTTTGAGAAAGCTGGGCTGGGCAAAGTCTATAACTGCAAAAACAGCAGAGAAAAGAAACTTTACAAAGGGAAACAAGAATGAACCCCCTCAAAAAAGCTGTGATGATTCGATGGTTACATTCTAAAAGGGAGTAAAAATACTATGCTACATAGTCTTTCTCTACTCTCATCACTTCTTAGAGTCAGTGATGAAAAAGAGGCAAGCGTGTAATTTGGAAGATAAAAAAACAGAAAGAAATATATTGGGAAAGGAGGGGATGTGGCAAAGAAGAGTCAGTTGTTATTTCTTATAATGAGGTATTATAGATAAATAATAACAAAAACAACAATAATAATAGCTAACATTTGGATAGCTGCCAACTCGTCTGAAACTTACAACAACCCTGGTAGAATGATGTTATCATTAACCCCATTTTACTGAAGCAAACAGAGGTAAAGTGACTTGCCCAGGGTCACATAGCTAGTAAGAGTTTAAGGGCAGTTTAAACTCAGGGCTTACTCCAGGCTCGGCACCTCTCTCCACTGCACTATCTAGCTGATGAACAATTCTTATATTTGGGCTAGAAAAGGACTATTTAATAAAGAGTGTAGTTTTAGTATTATAACAACCCATGGATTAAAGATCTGGACTTGGAGTGAGGATAATCTAGCTATATAACTCTACACAAGATAATTAACTTTTCAGTCATTCTTTCCTCATTCATAGGATGAAATGATATTGACACTTCACAGGGTTGTTGTAAGAATCAAAGGAGATAATACAAGTAAATTGCTTTATAAACCTAAAAAAAAATGAAGTCGAGTATATTGTCATTATAACTCATTCTCAAGACATTTCTACCTCTTGACCAGCAGCCTATTTCCCTCTCACCTCCATTCTAGCCACTTTTACATTACATGTTGTCTTCACCAAATGAAATATAAACTCTTTGAGAGTAGGGATTGTCTTGTTTGTTTGTATTAGCATCACTGGGTCTTAGCAGATTGCTTTTCATTTAGTATACCTTTAATAGATGCTCTATTTAACTAACTATGGGACTGAGCTATGAGAGGGAATTTGAAAGGAAAATTGAAATTGTTGAGAAGATTGTTTCCAGTGAAATTACAACTAAGTAAAGTTGTAATGAGGAAGGAGAAAATAGAAAAGATTTTGGGATATGGAACTAGATCTTCTTTTGGTAGAAGGGTAAAAAATGCAGAGACTTCAGTCTGATAATTCTGATTCACGTTAGTTCCCTATTGTGAATTTCAGTTGCTTTTTTTTTCCCCCACTTAAATTGAGAATGAGGAGGAGGTAGAAGAAACATTACTATCTGAAAGTGGGGAAAAATAAACTTAGCTATCATACCTATGAATGTGAATGGGATGTAGAGCCCCACAAATGAATGAAGATGACAATGGGTTGTGAAACAAAACCCAATAACTTTCCATAAACAATAAATACTTGTGTCACTGCCCTTTGGTGCACACCGAGATCATCTAAGATGGAGACATTCCTTTTGAAAACAACAGGAATTTGCTTCTGGGAGAAGACATTGTGTGTCCCTCTACTGTGGTATGTGGGAGCAGCATCTTTGCATTGGTTGCCTCTAAATCTATCTGACAGAGGCAGAGGAGCTCTCTCTTTGCAGCTTCTCTCAGAGGTAAAGGTTTCATTTACCCATAGCATGGCCACAAAGCACTAAACTGGTTGGGAGAAGAACAACCTTCCCCTACCTTGAGGCTCCATTGAACTGATGTTGGTTTCTTTTTTTTTTTTTAATCAGTTTTATTTGTTTTCAATTCTAAGTGCAGAGAGTGGAAAAGAGTGGGCCCACACACTCTTACAACCTCTAGCTGCGATCTTGAGCCATGGTTATCTTGATCCAGGATTCCAGACTAGATGTTGTTGTAGTCCCAGGAAGGAAGCCCTGAGAAGTCAAGATGCAAGGACTCAGGCCTTTGGTGGCTTTGGACTTGAAACTGTGGCACTAATGTTATGTAGGAGCTGAATTAAGTTGTGACACTAATCCTTCTTCCTTCCCCAGAGACAGGAAGTAAAAGAGAGGTAACCTCCTGTTATGGGAATCTGAAGATCTTCCCTGCCCCTAGGCCCTTTGCTAAAGTGGCTACGTGCCTCTGAGAACCTTCCCAGATTTGAAAGTATACTCTGTTCCCTAATAGGCTCAATGTGGTCACGTGGAGCCTGTGGCGCCAGGCTTGTTTTCCAGGAATGCCTGTGCCTTGTAGCTTTGTGTTTGGGCAGTGGGTCCAGAGGGCTGTGACATTCTCCAAGCCAGGAGAAGGCTATATATACGCCCCGATGTGAGGTTTTGGTTTGGGGCTCACTTTGAGAAGAGTTGTGTGATTTGGCCAGAAGAGACTCTGGGCAGCCATTGAGCCCCCCAGCTGTGAAAAACCCAGATGTTGGTGCTTCCCTCTCTGGTAACTGACTAGGTAACTGATGTAATAGT
>CM053585.1:430137314-430155962 GCA_028646515.1 Pseudochirops corinnae
CTTTTTCCCCTGAACTAGGTAAATGATATGTTTGATTAAAGTAAAATTGTTAACCCATTTTGAGGTGCTTTCCTTTAGAAAAGCAGATCTAAGAACCTGTGCTAGTAGCTGCCCTAGGTATGCTAGGGTGCTTGCTGATACACCTCCCAGGTGCTGAGGGGAATTTTTTTTCTGGCCATCCCAATGAAGTTAATATTTCTTTTTAAAAGCTGATGTGACTGATAAAATATTAAATCAACAAGGATATTAAGGCCTCCTAAAACTAAAAGAACATATTTGGTATAGGGTTGAGCTGATGGCATAGACTAGATTGCACCCCACCCCCACCCCCTAAAGGATACCAGAGAGCCCTGTAGGAGAAGTGAAAAGAAACAGTCCTGGATTTCAGGGAGTGGGGGCCAGAGTAATCACTGTCAACCAGAAAAGAATGATAACAATGAGACAGTATATCAAAATGGGTGCACTCAGCTAAAGAAGTTTATGAAAAATTTTAAATAAAATACTAGCAGAGGTTAGAGAAACATATAAAAGATTATAAATTATCACCACATTGCATTTATACCAGTAAATAGGACTGGTTTAATATTATGAGAACTACAACTGTAACAGACTATATTAAAAACAAAAATGATAATCAATTGATCATAGCAATAGTTACAGAAAAGGCTTTTGTCAAAATACAATGCTCATATTAAGCAAAATGTAAAAAACAATAAATTAGCTTTTCTTAATAAGATAAATATGAACTATCAAAAACCAAGAAATAGTATAATTTACATTGAAGAAACAGCAGAGTTCTTTCTAATAAGATCAAAGGTGAAGCAAGAATATCCGATCACCGTTTTATTTAATAGCATTATAAAAATGCTCTCTTGAAATAAGTTAGCAATAATACAAAAAAAAAGATTTAGAGAAGAGAATAGCCAAAAAAAATAAAAAATATTGATATTTGGGGCGGCTAGGTGGCTCAGTGAACAGAGCACCAGCCCCAGAATCAGGAGGACCTGAGTTAAAATGTGACCTCAGACACTTAATACTTACTAGCTGTGTGACCCTGGGCAAGTCACTTAACCCTAGTTGCCCTGCCTTCTCCCCTCCAAAAAGCAAAATAATAATGATAATAGTAATAATAAAGAAATAAAAAAACACTTTATTAGAGAGATATGAAGAGATATTATTGTGCCATGCTAATAAAATAAAAATAGCAATACCATCTAAATTAGCTAACACTTGAAGTGCCAAGTGGTTATTTTATAGAATGAATTAAAATGATAAAATTCTTTCAGAAAAACAAAAGATCAAGAATTTCCAGGAAAATAATAATAATAATAAAAGGAATCAAGAGGTCTGTGTCTTTATACTATAAAGCAGTAATAAACTAAACTATCTGATGCTTACTCATTTAAAAAATATAGCAATTGATCAATGAATTAAAGGTAAACAAGACCCAGAAGCAATGGAACATGGTAACATAGCAGTTGGTAAATCCAAGGTCAACAGCTATTGTAATAAATTCTATCTTCAACAAAAAAAAAATGTTGAGATAAAGGTAAAGTTGTTTGGCAGCAATCAGATTTAGACAACAATTCGTATTAAATAGCCCTAAGAGTTACAAGTTAATTTTGTAAAATATTTTTAAATGGATAGCTCCAATGTTAAATCAATAGCTTGCAAAAACAGAGTAAGAAGACAAGAAGACGTTGTACCAAAGTTATTATTATATGAGGAAAATATGGTTCTCACATCTGACCAGAAAGAAATAAAGTAATAAAAAAGGAAAAACAAAACTTCTAGACAACATATCACTAATGAAACATAGGAAGAAGAAATAGAAAAATAAATTCCATTTATAATAATAAAATTAAATGACTGGAAGTAATATGTGTAATCTATGTAAATACGAAAGAGTTCTTGTGGAAATAATGGAAAACCAATAGTATTTAAAAGATACTCATCCTTCACAATTTGGTCAGGTAAAGTAAAAAAAAAAAAAATTATATTTCCGAAATTAAAAATTTAGTGTTATAGCTAAGTGCCAAAAGGATATTTTACATAATGGTTGTTTGGTCATGTCTCTTTATGACCCAATTTGGGATTTTCTTGGCCAAGATACTGGAGTGATTTGGCATTTTCTTGTTTGGTTCATTTCACAAATGAGGAATTGAGGCAAACAAAGTTAAGTGACTTGCCCAGAGTCACACAACTAGTAGGTGTTGGAAGTCATTCTATCCATTGCACCATCTACTTGAAGCATGTAATTATATGAAAGGAAAAATAAGTTATGATATATAATGTTATTCATTTGAAAGAATGGATATTTGATGCTATCAAAATTCAAAATATATTTGCAATGGTAGAAATATCCTACATCTCCTTCTAAGTTAAGCTTATTTTTTTTCTTCCAAAAATGATATTGAAACTTTTCTCAGGACTTAATTGACTCATATAACTAAAGCTCTGATCACTGACATATATTGCTGAGTGCCATTGTAACAAAAAAAGCATACACAACTTAGTCAATAAATATTTTCAAGTTATTATTATCCAGATACTGTACTAAGGGCAAGGATTAGAAAAGGAGGCAAAATATGGTCTGTTTTGTTGTTGTTACTGTTGTTCAGTACTGTTCAGACCCTTTTTGAGCTCACTATCTAATAGAGAAGACAAAAAGCTAAAAATTAGGTACAAATAAGCCATATGTTATATAAATAGGTCATAATTAATAGGAGAAGACCCTAGAATGAAGAGAGTTTAGGGAAGGTTTCCTGAAGAAAATGAAATTTTAAACAAATGCAGAAACCAGGAGGTAGAGTATTCCAGAGCACATTAAAAAAAAATGTCTCCAGTCAAAAGATGGAGTGGCTCATTCCTAGAATAGCAAGAAGATCAATTTTCTTGCAACAAAGACTATGTGATGTGGAAGGTAGAAGGGGACTGGGTTATGAAAAGCTTTTAACACCAGAGGATTTTGGACTTTACAAATGAATTTATGGAAAGGGTAAACAAGACCTAAATAACTACATTTCAATCGCTCAATCAAAGATTTAAGACTAAAAAAGAAAAAAAAAAAAACAAAACCCAGAAGTTCTTGATTAACGTAGAAGTCCCTGAAAAATCATTGGACAAAATGGAGTGATGCCATGTAGGAAGTATGTTGCAACTGGTTTAAGGAGAATTGTTCATGTCCTATGAGTTTTGTATAAAATAATAAGCCAAATTGACTGGTAGTTTAGTAGTAAAAGACTTCTCACCAAGGCCCCGAGTAGGAATAGTTTAGGTGTCCTCTCCTCTAGCCCCCTACATTGGAGAAGAAACTTGTGAGCTTTGAAAGGTCCCTAGAGGATTTTAGACTTCCTGTTAACACAGACACTCTTTTTAAAATAACATTCCAACCCTTTAGACTTATTTTATGTCTAATCTTTATCATTTTAAGTGGGCTTTCTAATCCATTTTATACACATTTTGAATTCATGTGCATTTACATGCAAGGCTAAAAAGTAACTCACATTATTTTTATGCTGTTTTTCTTATGAATTTTTAAATAAAAATAACATGTGTACATATATACACACACATACACATGTGTGACATGATATACAATGCAGTCACACTAAAATATACAAGTACAATACTATCAATTATATTATCAAAAAAGAAAACAAAAACCTGTTCAAAGTCAATGGTCAATATTAGTATAATTTTATTAAAATTAGAGGTCACATCTCTTTTATCTGTTAAAGATAGACCATGAGAATTTTTAATGAACAATGTGTTTCATAAAGTGTTTGGCTTGCATGTTAGTTGGAAAGTATCCATTGAATCAAAACAAAATGTATTAATAAAGATTATTGTTAATGTTAGATTTTTTTGAAAAAGTTAGGTATCCCTAGCTGAAATAAAACCAGACATCATTATGTAATGTCTAAGAATGGTTATGATGCTCAGGGGTATTTTAATTGAGGTTCTAATTAAGATATCTGTAAGCTCCTTCTTACTAATCTCTTCTTTTGTGTGTATTTATTGGTTCTCTCTTCTAACAGTCCCATTTTTTTTTTTGCTAGCTTCTTTCAAAGACATGCCAACAGTTTCAATTCCTTCTAATCACCTTTTCTAACTTATAATGAGACCTATGCAAATAATTTGACTATTTGGGATTTGCAGCTTTCAGTGTTAACATCCTTCTAATCCTAAAAGTGTGATTAGACAACAAAAGAAAGGAAATGTGAAAAGAATATGATGTAACTCTCTTTGGCCACAAGATAAGGTTTCACTTGGAGGATATCTCAAAGGAATTTAGTCCTACTGCTTTTGTAGTTTTCATAATTCTGGTAGTTTAGCACAAATTCAACTTGACAATCATAGGTTCAAAAAATTTTTGAGGACTTAGACCATGGCCACCAATTGAATGATGCCTAGTTTTTTATTACATACTTTTTTTAGCCAGTCCGGAAAGAGGGGTTCTTTGCCTAGTCATTTTTAATAGTTCAAGGTTTCTACAGTCAAGAAGAAACATAATAAATTTTGTCCCTTATTTTATAACTCAAGTGGGAATAATATAACAACTCTGTTCTTTTGTAACTTTTAATGTGCAGAGAACTTGATTTTACTGCACAGTGTTAACTCCTGTCACCCAGAATAAAAATAGTTCTACTAATCAGTGTTTAATTTTATTGCTCTGTTCTCACACAAATAGTCACTATGAATATGTACCATTCTTTTTCATTACATTTTTAATCTTGCATATTTGAGAGGATTTGAGGAGGATTATTGACAATATAAATAATGTATGATCATATTTAACTGGATCTAAAAGTTATTTTTATATGATTTCATATAATAACTTCTAAAAGTTATTAACTAGGGGATCTAAAAGTTATTTTTCTATATATCAGTTCTCCATTATCCCTATCACATAAACTGAAAACTAACATAGATACTCTTTTTAAAATAGCAATCAGACCCTTTAAACTTATTTTATATCAAATCTTTATCAATTTTAGTAGGCTTTTGTAAAATATACATTTTAAATTCATGTGCCTTTACATGCAGGGTTAAGAAGTAACTATCAAACTATTCTTGCACAGTTTTTTCACATATATTTCTAACAAAAAAAAACATGCTATCTGCAACAATTTCCTGCAAGATAAGGTTTTTAATATTTCAATTTATTATTTGTTGATAGTATTCTTTTCTTTTTAAAATTTGAGTTCTAAATTATCTCCCTCACTCCCCCTCTCATTTATCCACTCAGAAGGCATGCAGTATAATATCAATTATATATGTGAAATCATGCAAATCATACATTATTTCAGTTTTTGCCATATTTAGGAAAAACAAGAAAAATAAAGTGAGAAAATTATACTTCAATTTGCACTCAGACTTCTTCAATTCTCTTTCTGGAGGTGGCCAGGATTTTTTTTCATCATAAGTCCTTTAGAATTGTCTTAGATCAAGACTTTCACAGTTGATCATCATTACTACATGGATGTTATTATGCATAATGATCTCCTACTTCTTCTCACTTCACTTGGATCAATTCATATAGTCTTGCCATGTTTTGCTTAAACCACCCCTTCCTGATCTCCTAAAGTGCCATAATATTCCATCACAATTCTATGCCACAACCTGTTCAGGCATTCCTCAACTGATAAGGATCCCCTTGATTTTCAATTCTTTCCTGCACATTGTTGTGACTTTTGTTTTAACTGATGGTAGTCTGCTAAAGTACAAAAATATTAAAATCTTCCATTTTCAGAATATATTGGAATATGTTTGGAACCTTTGCATTGGCTCCATTTTAGGGAAGGTGAATTTTTATCACAATATTAGAAGTATTTTGATGTGTCTACACTTCTTGTGGTATGTGACTCTGGAAGAGAGAGTGGGGCTGATGGCTTTGTGTGATTCTGCCCCTTTAAATTCATTCATCAGTCAAGACATCACCCCATGATGTTATTAGTCCTCCTCAAAAATGAAGGACAAACAACAAGAACAACATTCTTTGGCCAACATGATACACTTTCTTCAGGGGTTCCCTCATTTTGTGATATCCAAAATAGTGGTATCATAAGTAGAATCAATCAACACTTTAATTTCAAAAGAATATTTTGCTAATGCTTATTTTACTTATAATCGAAATGTCATTGTGATCATATATTCAAATTTTAATTTTAATTTAAGAGACAGAGAGAGAGAGAGAGAGAGAGAGAGAGAGAGAGAGAGAACCATTTATCAGCCAGTTTTGCAGTATTCCATGAATAAAATTAAGTTGAGGTACCATTTGGTCATAGTAGAAAAAGTATGGAAATTATGATTTTAGCCTAGAGATGAGGGAGGGAGGAGGGAAGGAGGGAACGAAGGAAGGAAGGAAAGATGAATGGAAGGATGAATGGAAGGAACAATGCATTTACTAAGCACCAACTATCAGCCAGGAACTGTACTAACTACTTTATAAATATTATCTCATTTTTTTCCTCATAACAACCCCAGAAGATAAGTAGTATTACTGTCCCCATTTTATAGTGAAGTCATCTAACCCCTATCTGCTAACTCACCCTCCAGGGTGAGAAAACATAAGTTGTAGAAAGACAACCTCAGGTTCTCCTGATCATTTTAACTACCCATCCACTCTTCCCCCACATCATTTTCCTTTAAAACCACTGGCATGTTCATTACTCTGGACAGTGCATATGGAAGAAAAGTTTCCCATGTTCCCCTTCAGGTATTTAAAAATAAATTAATTTTGAATGAAATTTTAAATTTTTTCAGAAGCATAATATTGGACTTTTCATGAAACTGACTTTTCATGGACATAAACCAACACATAAAAGAAAGGGTCCAGAAGGAGCACCATGGTTTAACACAGAATCAAGGAATTGTTACTAGGGTATTTGATGTTGCTGTTTAGTGTTTTCCTTGGCTACACTAAAGAACTCAAAGATCTGAAGGTTTTCTTAAGCATAGGACAATGTATCCCCAAGGGGAGAAACAGGGAAAGAGGGGGATGAAAAGTATGCTCAGCAAAAAGAAGCTATTATATTCTCTGTAACTTTGATCTTAGCCAGCATGAGTTAGTAGTGGTTAGAGCAGAGGCTTGTAAAAATACTATTTGTGTATAAAGTACATGGAGATCCTTAGTTTCAAAACATTACCCAAGAAACCCCATAGAGAAAAGAAACTGTGAGCCTATAGAAAGCATCCAAAAATGGCAAAGAAAAGGCAGGGAGGCCTTGGCCACCTATCTTAAGCTTCAGATGTGTATCCTTGCCATATATACTCAACTCAATGACTTTTCAATATTTCTCATTGAGGATCCATATCAAGGAAACATAGATTTAGAGCTGGAAGGGCCATCATAGGCCAGTTCAACTCCCTCAGTTTATAGATAAGGAAACTGGAGCCTGAGCCTTAAATGATTTGCCTAAGGTCATACAGCAAATTGAGCGTATGAGGAGGAGGGACGCAAACTCATGTCTTTCTGGCTCCATGTTCTTTGTTCTATCCACTATTGCTTACAAAACCCTACACAGCCCATTTTGTACATGATTTTATGGTAGAGTACCCAGAGACAACTCTACTGAACAATTGAGTCTTTCCTAAAAGCCAAGGACCAGATTCCTGATATAATAGGAGTCATGGAGGGCTGCTCAATATTGCCTAACACCTGCTCCAACCTGGAACCTTGTTAGAGTTTTGTGATCTCATATGACACTTAAGGAAATAAAATCATAAAGAATACAAAGAAGTGGAACTGTAGAAAGGGAAATGGAGCCTTAAGAGTCTTCTTCCTCCTGCCTAATATTTACTTGCATCCCTACTATTTACTCTGCATCCCTGAAGGTAAAAGTATTTATACCTGCCTGGAGCTATACCATGTAACCAGGACTCCCTTTGTTATCTCTGCTGAGGATACAGGAGAATGCCAGTACAACAAAATTGACCAATTCATTTGGTACATGAATGTAGAGTAAAAATAGACTCCTTTGATTAAAGAAAAGGCTGCAAAATGCCCAAAGGGAATCAAAAGAGCTGTCAAGCTTTTTATAGGTCTTTAAGGACCCTAAATAACATCCATTATGTCTGGTGGATTGCAACATCGCTAAAGTTCCGACACTATAAATATTTACAAGGCCTGTTAGAACTAGCAATGTTTAAGGAATTATAATTAAACAACTAAATCAAAAACCTGTCTCCACAGTTCATTTAATTATTCAGTTACACAAACACTGTATCCCATTAAATAAATATGCATCCTATTGTGTAGGCCACCATGACAATATGGTGGTGTATTTGAGCACAAGTACAGCCTTTCTTATTGCCAATTCACCTAAAGAAAGACAAGACACTGCAAAAATGCAGATGTTCTATTAGGAGCCAAAGTGTGAAAGAAAGGAGATGAAATATTAAAACAGATGCAGACCAATGCCTATCAAGATCAAGCATCAGAGACACAATTGACTGCAGTGAAAAACCAAAACTTTATTACAAACCACAAATCAGAAGGGACCAAAAGCCTTTGTGTGCTGCTATCTCCTTCCTCCAATTCCCAATGCTGCTGTCTCATCATAGATAGGCAGAGGCTGCTCACTACTCACGACCTACAGGGCCAAAGGTGCCTTTGGTGTTTCAGGCTCCATCTGAAATGCTGCCTTTCAGATTAATAGATACCTATGTACCTTTTCACTGATCATTCCTGACTGTGAACGAAGTCACATAGCTGTCAATTTAAGGGAAATTTTACATTTTCATCCTCAAACTGGACTAGGTACACAAATAGTCTCCTACCTCCCAACCAGTTGTTGTGGACTGATTTGTTGTTTTCCTTCATAATCAAAGAGGACCAAAATGACATCAGGTTGTTAGGGTCAGTGTACAGCATATCTGACTATGACTGAATATACCAGCACAAACTCAGAGGCTCAGCCACAGATCAGGTACAAGCAATCCATATCAACATTTAAGATGGAAATGTTTCTAAATTTGCATACCTCACATTTCTTTTGAGCTACTGCAATTCTGCTTTGCTCATAGAACAGAATGCCTTCTTCAATGTGGGCATGTGATACTGGATGGTACTATGCCAGTGTCTCCCATGGCTCACAGAAGACACCAAAATACTTCAGAGAGACCTTGACAGTGTCCTTATATTGCTTCTTCTGCCCTCCATGTGAGGGCTGTGGAAAACATTAAAGTATTCCTGCCTGACCTTCCATCACTGATAGGGGAGACAACTGAATAGAAAAAATTCCATGGAGTCACTCTAGAAGGATCTATGTATACCTATTATTTTCCAGTTATGAGAATACAAAGCCAAAAGTCTATCTAGTTATAGTCCTAAAGAACAGTATGTTTTATTGGGGAAGACAATATGCATTTACATTAATTAATAATAAATATAACAATAAACATAACTGACATAACTAATAAATATAATAAATATAACTGACATTTATATAGTATTTTAAGGTTTTCAAAGCACTTTAGAAATATTCTCTCATTGTATAACCTCAATAATCTTGGGAGGTCAGTTGACCCCCATTTTATAGATGTGGAAACTTACAAATAGAGGTTAAATCACTTGCTCTGGATCACACAGTTAAGTAGATATCAGAGAATAGATTTGAACTTGGGTTCTCTCAAATCCAAGTTTTACATTCTGCTATGCTACCTAAAGGTTTCTAACTGCTTCTAGGTGTACACTAAATAGATATAAAATCAGTGCAATGTAATTATAGGAGACAAGAGAGGAACAACTGAGAGGATGATGATAGACTTTCTTTGGATGGTGATACTTTTGCTGAATCTTAAAGGAAACTAACCATTCTGAGAAAATGAGTTAGAGGGGATGCATTTCAGACTTGGCACATGGATGGTGCAAAGATACATAGCTGGATAATGAAACATTGCCTCTCATTGTCTGTAAAATAAAGTCCAAACTCTTCATTTTATATCCAAGGCTCTCTATGATTTGATTGACATTTCCCTCCTTAAGCACTTTGCAACAAACTTTAGCCAGAACACTTTATCCACTGTCATAAATCATAGGCTAGTAGAATTAGAGGCAGAAAGCACTTTAGGGGTCAATAAGTCTAGTGCCCTCATTTTACAATTAGGATATTTAGGTCCAGAAATTATTTTTCCTAATATCCCAGAGCTAGTGGTTAGCAGTTACTGCATTTGAACCCAGGCCCTATGTCTCCAAATCCAGAGTTCTTTCCCCTAAATCACACTGTCTCTGTCTACCATTTTTGTTTGGCTTCTATACCTTTGACTTCTCTTTTCTTTCTTCCTGAAGTGTCTTCACCATTTCTTTCCAGTTGTGTGAAAGCTACTAATCCCTCAAAGGTCAAATTAAGTCACAGATGAAGACCCATTTCCTTTCATGAAGGATTACCTCATGATGGCATTACAGTGATCTTTCTCTCCTCTGAAAACCAATAGAGCTTTTTATTGTCTATATGATTTATTTCATGGTCATTTTATTGAGTAGCAACTTGACACATTCAACAGAGATCTGGTCCTGCTTTTGACACTGACTGGCTAGATGACACTAGGTAAGTCATTTAGCATTACAGTGATCCAAGTAAATGCTCTTAAGGTTGCAAATTGTAGGGCAGTTGATGATTTTCATAGGTAGAAGATTATTCACCAAGGATTAGTTCTCTGTATCTAAATGGAGTAGTGGATAGAATACCGGACATGGAATCCGAAAGACTCACTTTCCTGAGTTAAATTTGGCCTCAGCCTTTTAGTAATTGTGTGACCTTTGGCAAGTCACTTAACTCTGTTGGCCTCATTTTCCTCATCTGTTGAATGAACTGGAGAAGGAAATGGCAAAGCCCTCCATTATCTTTCCCAAGAAAACGCCAAATGGCCTCAGGAAGAGTCAACCATGACTGAAATGACTCAACAACAACAATAAATCAGTGAAATCACAAGTCTGTTCCAAAACAATAATTCTACTTTTTTTATGTTTGTGTCATCTCCCCAGTAACATTCCAAGCATCTGAAAAACAAGGGCCATCTCTTACATTGCTTTTGTACCCTGAGTGCTGCCTCCCATATAGTAGATACCAATGAGAGTTTAATGATTGCTAGCTTTACCATCTCAGCAAACTGCATGTGCATGAACCACTAAACACAGGCTTAACTGCCTTCAGTGACTAGAGGAAAACCAGAATATCCACTTAAGGGAATCTCCCTCCCCAGGTGGTAATCCTGTCTGTATGTGAATCAGCTTAAACCCTTGGATAGTTGATAGGAATCTGCTTGTGGTGGTGGTTACTTTTTTTGTTTGTTTGTTTTAAACTGGAAGGAACTCTGGGGGAGTACTATCAACTAGTGAAGAATAATCCCCATTTCCTTTCCGTTCAGGTACTCACCACCTTCAGGAGTCATAAACTACCAAAGAAATGGAAACAGATGCTCTCATCCTGATCTTTTTTTGGCAAGAAGGCTGGTGACCATCCTGTCCCCCACACTCACCGCTGATTCAGGCAGAGGAAATGAAAGAGAACCATTGGTACAGTTGGGCTAGTGGCCCAGACACACGCCTACACTTACTGCCAACTCTAAGAAAAGAACAGAAGGAAGGAGACATGACTCGAACCACCAAAACCAAATATTTTCTTGGTAAATGCAAACTCAGTGCCCAACAGACTGCATCTGAAGGACATTAAACAACTTTCCAGGATTGTATGCATTTCATTGAAGGTACATCTGTCTTATTTTACATTTAGCATTTGCTTAACATTGAAATAAGAATCCAAAGGGAGAGATGAACATATTACAAGCAGATAATTACTTTACTCTGTTGTTAATGTAAATACTACAAAGCTCTATTGGGTACAACATGATTTTACTATATTTTGTATAGCTAACATAAAAATATAGACCTCTTGTTACAATTACATATTATATAAAGCTAGAGCAAAGATACCTGTTCCATAAACTTAATTGTTTTTGTTAAATAATTATTTTATATTTGTTTGTGGAAAATACACAATAAGAATCGCATTAACCACATTAACATATAGAAGCTTAATGAGTACAATGAAAGAGAAAAGTTATAGTTCCATTACATTGACTTCCATATTCTTCTTCAGTGTTTTTCAGTTCCATGTGGGTCAGAATATGGTCTACCAGATTTAATTTTTTTTTTTTAATGTGGATATTTACAAACCAGATGTCAGTTGTCCTTGGTCAGCAGAAAAAAAGGGAACCATTCATTTTGGTTTACCATAGCCTATCAGCTTAGGATCATGGATATAGGGCTCATCTTTGGTGTCATCAATCTCAAGTACCCTAGCCTCATTTTGTAGATGAGGAAACTGAGGCCTAGCAAGGAAAAGTTACTGACTCAAGGTCACATGGATAGCTGAACCAGCTTCCTAAACTGAAGTCCTTTGATTCCAAATGCATCATGCTTTCAATTTTAGAACTGTGTGTTTATAAAACGCCTTAGAATTCATTCAGGTCAAACTCTTATTTTACAGATTAGGAAATACATAATCTTTTATTTGGCATCCATCATATAGCAGACCTACGTAATTGTTAGTTACAGCCTTTGAATAGCTTTTCTTTGTGCAAAGTTAGCTGAACTATGGAGTGTAAAATCTACAACCTTGGCCTGATTTTAACAGTACCTGAATTAACCATCTCAGAAAACAACATACAATATAATAGAGATTAGAAAAGACTCAGATCCTAATCTCAAAATTGTACATTTTGTATTTTGGAACTTGGTTGTGTAGGTTTACCTACTCTAATGTGGCCTATATGAGAGTTCTAGTAACTAGATTGTCATCCTAAAGAGTTTCTAAGGCATGGAAAGTGTCTTATGATTATGATTGCTTTGTGTTAAACCGTTGAAATCTATCCAGGAGTGGGAATCTGCAGCCTCAAGGCTACATGTGGCCCTATAGATCCTCAAGTGTGGCCCTTTGACTGAATCCAAACTTCACAGAACAAATCCTTTTATTAGGGGTATTTATTCTACAAAGTTTGGATTCAGTCAAAGGGTCACACTTGAAGTTGTAAAGGAGTACATATGACCTCAAGGTCACAGGTTCCACACCATTCTATATATTTTGTGAAATGTATTTGGATAGTCTTTCAACTACATCATGTGTTTCTTTTTACTAATATTCTCCTTTAATGACTCTTATTTCTCCCTGAATCAAAGACTCCTCTGTTTTTTGTCAATGTTTTACCTCTGTTGTTCCATGGCTCCCAGAACTGCAGTGTAGTGACCTCAAAAGAGAACTAAATTGGGTCTCTCTCAGGGAGCAATTGAAATGCACATGAAATAATAGAGCAGGCTGCAACAGATAACAAATATGGAATCACAAAGAGCTAAAACAAAGAATATCATTAGAAAAGTCTACGATTGCAAAAGGAGATGAACTATCACATGATGAGAGTAACAAAGAACAACTAGATAGTCTGCCCGTATGTTTCACTGATGCCCTTGAGTGGTCAGGAGAAAAAGAGAATGAACTATAAATCATTGATCTATAATGTTGGACATTTGAGAGGAAATGGACAGGAGTCACACAGGATGGTCAAGCTTAGATGGGCATTTGTGCTGGATGGTCAGTCATGGAGGAATTAAGATTTGTATCATTGGTAGAAACAACTATATTGATGAAATTACAGGTTTATTTGAGTATTTGGGCACTGGGAATATATTTCAAAATAAAGTCAACCTCATAAAAATAGAAAAAGAGAATTAAATTAATTTCCTTAAAACTATTTTACCTGACTTTTTTCTTTCTTTCCCTTTTGTAATGTCCAACATCCCTTCCTCAGTAACATATTTCATGTATCAGCCATGTTCATATTCATAAACTCCACTAAGTATCTAATCAATATTCCTATGTTGATTTAAGTTCTTGACTTCTTATCTTTTGACTAGTAGAGGAAGAAAATACCTGATTATTATCCTATATTCTTAAGAACCTAATAAAGTTCTCTAATTTATCTATACATTTACAGAGTCAGTGTGGTGTAATAGAATGCTGCATTTCTAATCAGAAAGACCTGAGTTTAAATATCAATCCTGAAGCTTATTAGCTGTGTGACCATGGGCAAGTCGCAATATCTCTCGGTTTTCTAATCTATAAAAAGTAGACAATTAATGGGGTTATTTTGATTCTGAAATTGAGATTGTGTGTATGCATCAGTAAATATGCACATGGATATGTGTATATTCACATATACATAGAGAGAAAGAGAAGGGGCGAATTTTAAAGCACTATAAAGCTGTCTGTTACTATTATTGGGGGGGTGGAAGGATTGGATATGTCCAAATGAATGAATGTGAAAGTGAAACCTATTATCTGATTCAGTCTTATATAAAATTAGTAATAGCCTTTTGTCATAATGCTTCGCCTTCTTTCTACATGAACAGTCTCCCTATTTGATATTTAAATACACATTTAGGACAAGCTTTATCTTTTTCTATCTTCTGATAAGTTGCTTTGCCTAGTTGGTGTTCCTTCAACACATGTGAAATGCAAGTAATTAAGATTATAGGGCCCTTAAGCAAAACATTGAAGTTTTCAATACCAAATGGGTCGCATTAAGACAGTATGACATATCTTGGCATATGGAGTGATGTAGTGGAGGCAGGGGACATTCTACTTCAAATACATGTTGTCTTTTTTGCTTAAATCTTCAGACTATTGATTTAGAGAGCTAAAAGGTACCTCCAAAATTTATCTAGCCTCTTCCCAGGTAATTTTTTTTTTTACATATAAAACATTCTGGATCCATGCCTATTTCTTTTCTTCATACAAACAGTCAAAGAAGAATATTCCAGTCTTCCTCAGAATCCCTTTTCACTCACTAATCTCATTACAATAAAAGTGTCCTTGATTCTAGTATGGCTGAAGTTCTTCCAGATGTAATCTAAGTCTATTTACCCTTGGTCTGTCCCCAGAGAAGAACTGTTGTTCTTAACTGGGGTCATTATAAGGTTGATATTTCAGTCAAAAGCTTTCTTAATATATAGATAATCCAAAATGCACCTCTATCCTGGCCATTTTCATAAAAAGCAATTTATTTGATCTGTTTTGTTTAGGTTTGTTGTTTTTTTTAATATACATCTCAACTCTTTGATTAACTATACAGCACTAAATAGTCATTAATATTTATATTACCATAATACATGTTTAAATGTCACTGGGGCAGTTTACCAGTGTGAGGCAATTATTTAGCCACTCCTCATTAAGGAAAAAATAATAATTAAGACAATTTAATAACAGAATCACTCGTGTTCATTTACTTGTCCCCTTGGTACTTATTTAATAACCAACTCATAGGCAATTTAATGAGTTAATGTTTACATTATGTATTGTAATTTACAAAAAAAAAAATCACTGAAAATATATATTCTGTTGGAAAATATCTTCCAGTGGCAGTGTTTTCCATCAATGGATTTGCTAGTCATGAAACACATAGAAACATATATGGCAAACACATCCCAAAAGCTATAGTGTTTTCTAATTGTATTGCTTCAACATTTTCTCCTTTCATTAGGAGCACATTGCAGAGTGATAAATATGTATGTTGCCCTTCCTTTCCGATATTATAATATGAACCAACATCATGAGTAGTTTAACAGTAACAATTTGGTATCAGATATCAACACAATAACATGGTTCATCTGATTGTGCTGAAGGAGTAACTAAATGGACTAGCTTTTGAAGTTTATGTCACTTTTCAAATGCTAAATCTAATTCTGTATTTCCTCCCACACCTGCTTTCATTGGGAGAAGTCTACTGGTGAAACCAAGGCTATAGCACACTATAACAAAATAGACACCTAAGTGTAACTTTGTCATCTCCCCTGAGAAATGGAGTTGTGAAACAAAAAAGTTTAAAAAAATGGGGGGAAATTAATAAATATTTTTATGTATGTCAAACATTACAGAAAGTACAAGGACAATTTCATCAAAGTATCATTCTAGAAATGGAATTTGAGTAACACCCTGAATTTAATGGTACAAAAGAAACACAAATCATTCCCTCAACATTAAGCAAATTATATTTCTTCATACTAGTCTAAGCTTTACTTTCCATTGTGTAGTAAAACACACATTCATGGTCTTATTTGAAACAGCAGAACTAGAATGTTTGTTTGTTTTTTTTTTTTTGTCCAGTGGGAATCTAGCTAAAATTCTAAATTATTAGGTGATATTATGTTATTGACAGGGAATTAATTTCTTTCTCAATTTCTATTGCACTCAATAGATACAATAAATCAAGTGATTTATATAATTTAGTATTTAGTTTAGCATGACCATTCTTTCTTATTTTTATTTATTTCATTCATTTATTTTTGCTTTTTGGAGGGGGGAAGGCAGGGCAATTGGGGCTAAGTGACTCATCCAAGGTCACATGACCAATAATTGCCAAGCATCCAAGATCATATTTGAACTCAGGTCCTCCTGACTCCAGTGCTGGTGCTCTATTCGCTACACCACCTAGCCACCCCAATGATCATTCTTTCTTGTTAACTTGAAGCAACAGGAAAATAACAACAAAAAAGAAAAACAGCATGTCTTTCCTTAATAGTACTCATGATAATTGTTTTAACTCCCTTTTATGTGGCTTCTGGAAATAGTTTTATTCACACTTTTCATATTCTTGAAAATGAAAAGCAGACTAAGTAAACAGAGAAAGAATGGAAGGACAAAGGAAAGGTGTATGAAATGCACATTAACTGTGCTTCCAGTGCGTCTCTATGTTGACCTCTGGAGTTCTCTTTGGAAACAATTCAGAATGACAGCTACAGATATTTCCCAGCAAATTAAGCAAAAATCCTCCTAAACCTAGACTTTGTCTTTTTGCCATAGGCAGGCTGAATAGAAGACCATAAAATACCCTATTTACTCATGTGAGTAGCACAGTTTAGGGACCCATCTACTTACCAGGATGTATGTGGCTCACTGGGACTAGTGGTATTCACTTTTCACTTAGTACCTTTGCTTCTTATCCATTACTTTATATAAGATCATAGAAATGTAGCTCTAGAGATGGAAAGAAGATCTCAAAGATGGTATAGTCCACCTTCCCTCTTTTAGAGATAAAGAAACCAAGGACTAGGCACTAACTACCTCAAAGCCATACATGTAAGAATCATTTTCTAATTTGTTGTCTTTTTTCAACTAAAACCTTTGGCAGATCCAGGATTTCAATAACATTGATACTTCTTGAGAAAAACCTCTCAAAATCTCACCCTGCATGATTATTGTCCAAGTTTTTTTTTTCTTATTAATATACTATACAGCAGGGGTTCTCTATTTTAAAAAATTATTTATTTATTTATTTTCATGTTTACATCATTCATTTCCATGAGATTTTGAGATACACATTTTCTCCCCATCTTTCCCCTACCCAACACCTCAAAATAGCCATCCCATTGTATAACCCCTCCCCCGTTCTGCTCTCTCCTATGTCCTCCCCCTCACCCCTCTGACTTTCTGGTAGGGCAGCATGGATCTCCTTACCACAGTGTCTGTGTATCTTAAGTCCCAGTTGGATGTAGATAATAATAATAATAACAATAATAATAATAATAATAATAATAATAATAATAATAATAATAATACACATGTATTTTTAACACTTGATTATAGAACTTTAAATTCTAGATTCTTTCCCCTCCTCCCTCATCACCCACCCCCACTGGAAGGACAAGCAATTAAATACAGACTGTACATGCATAATTAGGCAGAACATCTCCAAAGTGGGCATATTGTGAGAGACTGATTATATGTCCTTCCTTCCTATCCTGCCTCCTCCTTGTTCTATTCCCTACCCAGTCCCTGTCCCTGTCCCTTTACAGAAGTGTTTGCTTCCAGCAACCCTCTCCCCCACTCTGCCCTCCCCTCCATCATCCCACCTCTCATTCCCATCCCCCCTACTCTCCTGTGTGGCAAGATACCCAGTTTAGAGTTTATGTCATTCCTTCCCTAAGCCAAATTCAATGAGAGTAAGGTTGACCCTTTCCCTTTTGCCTTCCTGTTCTTCCCCTCCATTTTGAGAATTATTCCTTACCTCTCCTATATGAGATGATTAACCCCATTCTTCTCTCCCTGTCTCATCTCATTCCAATCCTCTCCCACCTCAAAATTTCACTTTTTAGAGTATCGTCCCTTCCTATTCAATTAATCCTGTGCCACCTATGTACTCATATAAACACTCAGATATGTGTTTGTATGTATATATAAACCCTCCTATATAGACATGTGTGTATGTGTGCATATATATACATATATATGTATATATATATACATATATATACACATTTTTATTCCCTTCACCTATTCTCGAACTGCGAAAAATTTCATAAGTGACAATTATCATTTTTCCATGTTGGCATGTAAATAGTTCAACTTTGATAAGTTTCTTATGATTTCTTTTCCATGTTTACCTTCTCATGCTTCTTGTATTTGAGTATCAAATTTTCTTTTCAGTTCTGGTTTTTTCAGCAAGAATGTTTGAAAGTCGTCCACCTCACTGAATGACCATATTTTCCCCTGGAACATTATACTCAATTTTGCTGGGTAGGTAATTCTTGGTTTTAATCCTAGCTCCCTTGATCTCCAGAATATCATATTCCAGGCCTTTAAATCCCTTAGT
>CM053585.1:430156462-430195989 GCA_028646515.1 Pseudochirops corinnae
GGGGGGACACACTGGGATAGCTGTTTTGGGGTGGTGGGGGGGAAGAGGGGGAGAAAATATGTAACTCAAAATCTTGTGGAAATGAATGATGCAAACTATAATAAAATTTTAAAAAAAAAGCCAAGGGATCAAGGTTCATTTTGGATGATTTGTCTAATACCAAGTCATCAATTTACAACATTTATTAAGTATCTAATTCACACCAGCCTCTGTGCTAAGCCCTGGGGATAAAAATGCAAGGAAAATGGCAGCCACTGTCCTTAAAGAAGAAGAAGTTGGAGAATTGATTGCTGAAATCCTTTCAGTGAGTTTTGAGGAATTATTGTAATCTAGCAACACATTACAGGATGGGATTTAGTCTAAATCTGGACCAATTCATGAAGGGTAGATGAAAGAAAATACTTCAAACGATAGATTGATGAGCAATATCTTTCATTTAATGGGTATGCAGTTCCAAAGAACTTAAGATGAAAAATATTGTCCACCTCTAGAGAGGGAACTGATGAAGTCTGAGTACAGATTGAAGTATTTTTTTTTCATTTTATTTTTATGGCTTTTTTTCCTGTAGCAAGGTTAATGTGGAAATATATTTTGAATGATTTCATATGTATAATTGTTATCACATTCCTTGCCTTCTCAATGAATGGGGAGGGGAATGGAGAAAGGGAAAATCTGGAAGTGAAAATATTTCTTAAAAAACATTAGTGTTCACATGAGTAATTAAAAATATCAAGACAAATATTTAGTGAATATTTAACATAAAAATATTATTTTATTCATCAAACTAACCTAGAATTAGCAAAACTTAAATATATCAAGTATAATACAGATATAATACATCAATCTATGATTTAAAACTAAAAGAGCATATCATATGATTAAATTCAAATTAAAAAAATTTTCTTTGAGATATTAGGGCTTGCCTGGGTAAAGCAGGCATATCTTGCAAACATGCCTATACTAGGGATTTAAATTGATCCATGACTGACCAACCTATGAGTCTCTTGTCCATTTCCCCATATAAATTAGCAGCAGAAGTCATGGTCAAAATGCCAGGGACTTTCTTTGATTCCTCCTGCCATCATAAGGATGGAGCATGAGCACTTTTATTCATTATTTATCTCTCTTACCATATGATCATCCCCATTTTTCTTTGCTTTTATATTCTTATTATATCCATTATAAATTTCTTCCTAATTCCTTTTTTATACTATGTTCCCTCCTGTTTACATCATGAGGTTCTACAATGCATTCAATTTCACTCCTTTGGATGTTATTTTTCTATGATTCAGAGCCATGTAAAGTCATTAGAAGAATATTGATATTCTGCATATGTGTGTAAATATGTGTCTGTGTGTATAAACACATATCAATGTATGTGTATATATGCCTATATATCCATATGTATATGTTTAGGAAAAGGCAAGAGATCAATAGAAGCATTTGAAAACTTCCCTTTTCCTGTGTTCAATTTTGGACCCAATTCATGGCAAATTTGCAGTATCTTTATAAGATACAAGATATCTTTACACGATACAAGATTTTTTGAGCATCCAAAAGCATAGCATAATTTGAACAAAAATAAATTTTCATTCACTTTGTTTTTAATAGAAGAATTGTTAAGACAAGAGCTTTAGGGTGAGAATGTGAACAATATTTAGGAGGCTCTTTGATGATTCATGATTTGATGTAATTGTTACAAAATTAGACACAAAGAGGAGTATCTATTAAACCTCACCATCTAAAAGGAAACTCTCTTTTATTAGATACTTTTTATGACTGCAAGTAGCTCTGGCAAAAACATATTTCCCTAATTTAAAATTTGATTGATATTATTGATTAGACGGTTATTGAATATGGTTTTCCTTTTTTCTTATTTAGTGTTTAAAAAGTCTTTTATAACAAGTATGTATATGAAAAATATATAGCAATATCAGGAGACTTAAAATTTGATATGTCAGTAGTGGAAGATTAAAAAACAAAGTTAATAGAATGTTAGGTTTTAGCCTAATTAACAAAAATATAACCTGTAAGCAAGGGGTGGGAGTGATAATCTGATATTATTTTGTGCTAGCATGAAATTGCATTTGGAGTATTTTATTGATTTCTGGTTATTAAATCTTAGGGGTTTCAAATAATAATATCACCAAGGATAATAAACATTTAAGTAACATGTATTATGTTCCAGTCATCCTACATACTTCATAAATATCTCATTTGATCTCCACGACAAACCTTATAAAAGAGGAAACTGAGTCAAGCAGAGGTTAAGTGATGTGCCCAAGGTTACATAGCTAATCAGTGACTAGCATCACATTTGAACTCAAGTCTTCTTGACTCCAGGTCTGGTGTTGTAAGCACTATGATGCCTAAATGTCCCCATTACCGGGCTGGTGAAGCAACAATTCACTACGAGAATTAGTCAAAGGGACAGAAGATGTTTGACATGAATGATTCTTCCAAAATATTTGAACTATTCGAAATAAGATGAGTTGCTTCACTGCTAGGAAAATTTTCCACAACTGGAATTATTCAAGTAGAGTATAGATGGGCATTTTGCTGAAGATATTACGTATTCAATGAGAGTTATAATTAACTCAGGGCAAAAGGGAATTTGCCCCAAGATGGAGGAATATGCTTGTTCTTGGAGGCCTTGTTTCTTCCCAGAGCAAGCACTCTGATTGCTCCTTGACTATCAGTTGCATAATATGATTCTACCTAGGTTGCCACTCTCGGGGTCAAAGAAGGATGTACCCAAATAGCCTTCTCTGTAAGTCTCTCTTCTGTTGTTAGCATAACGACCTTGATTGGATTTATTTTCAAAGTTCCACCTTTTCTCCCTTCAAACTCTTGAAAAATAACCCCCCCCCATTGAGAAAGGAATAAAATACACATATTCTATTACAAAATATATGTAATGAAGTATTATACCTCAATCTGCTCTCTGACTCTATCATCTCTACTAAAAGATGAATCCTACATTTTATCATAAATCCTCTATAATCAGTTTGTCACTGTGTTTTTCAGTGTTTCTAAAAATTTTAAAGTTGATTGTCTTTACAATATTATTGAATAACAATAACCTTTTTTAAAAAACATCTCCCTAAAAGAAATTTTGAGAACACTATAAATATTTTTCTTTCTTGTTTTGCCTTCAGTGCATTATTTTTTTCAATCAGCAAAACTCCAGGCTTTTTTTTTTCCTTTCCACCAACCCTCCTCCTCCAATTGTAAATGAAAGAAAAATAAAACACTTGTTGCAAACAACAATAATCAAGTCAAACAAATTTCCAAATTGGGTATGTGCAAAGCAAACAAACAACAAAAAAAAAACATGCATGTCCCTTTTTATCCACTATGTTCTTTACCTCGCTATCAGGAAGTGACAACATGTTTCATCATTTTTCCATTGGAATCATGGTCATTTATAAATCTGTTCAGAATTCCTAATCTTTTCAAAGTTTGTTTTTGCCATGGTTGAAAAATAAATAAATTCTAATTATGGCTCTGGATTAGATTCATTTCTATGAATTAACCTAGTTTGCTTTTTAGGTCCTATTCAACTAAAAAATTTCAAAATTCTTCTCTACCAAGATTACAAAGTACAAATAAACAAGGAAACCAATATATTCAAAGCCAAAAAAATAAACTAGAAAATATTAATCATTCTGGGATTACAAAAGATGTGAGACTCTTAGACATCCTATTGGACTGATATCTCTTTAAAATTCTTCATTCATGCATTCATTTACTCTATGTTGGGTGGTGAAGATAAGTCAAAGGACTACTCTTAGGCAAACTTGTGTAGTAGAGAAAGCTTATCTTTAGAACCTTCTAATTCCCTTTTCACTACCTTGCTCTTCCATAAATGTATACCTTTCACCTTATCCCCTTCTATACATAGCACTCACATGTTTCTATCAGGACCTCCCACCTAGATTTGTTCTTGGGTAATATACACTATCCTCTGGACTTCTTTCTTCTTAACCCCATAAAAACTAGATCGTGGCAAAGTGTTAGGTTGAAAAGACTCTAAGAAACAAATTCACATTAATGCTGTAGTGACTGATAAGAGGTTAATGTATTACCTCTGTGGTTAAAATGTGTTGCGTTTTAACAGGAAATAATTTCCTTAACCAATGCAAGACTTAAACATAATTGCAGTTAGATTGTGTGATTCACAGTCTCAGAAAAGTTCTTTCTATCCATGCCAAACTTAACAGACTATCTGCATTTTATTACTCTGTTATATTGCCTTAAAACTTACCAATTAAAGATCCATATAGGTTACTGAGTTTCCCTTTAAAAAATATGTGGGAGGGGGTAGAGAAGAAGATTAGTCATTAACAACATGGAATATATAACTATATATAATTGTATGCCTCTTAAAACCCAGTAGAGATTATGTGGCACTGAGAAAACTGGAGTTTTAATTAGAAAGGTAGAAATAAGAAGGATAGATAACTGTTGCTAATTCTGAAGTTTGGAGCCCAAAGAGGACGTAAAAGAGAGAAACCCAATGGGACATGAAAGTGAAAGTCTTTGGGCAGTCAGTAGGCAACATGATGGCCTAGGGGTATACATAGAAAGAAGAAGAAAGAGTATCAGGAAAAAAAAGAAAAGAAAGAATTGCAAGGGAAAAAGCATGTTTGTTAATTTTCCTTAGAACTGTCTTTTGCCTTAAAGTATAGAAATGGTGCTCAATTAATGGAACTTCATTCTTCAATGTCAGGTTAACTGGGTAGATAGATTTTTGAGCATAGAGAGCATTCTCATACCTCCTCTGATCACACTGTTCTTAATATTAAAAAAAAAAAAGCAAACAAAAAAAAACCCCGCCTACATTCAGTTTGCTTTCTTAAGTCTTCATTATCACAACTGGATTTCCAAATGAGTAATAGAAGGCTGCTTGCTGCATTAAAATCTTTGCCTGGACATCATACACTCAAATGGGCCTTCTATTAAATATTATAAATAATATGTGAACATTTATCTTCTAATATACAAATGAAAATCCTCAAGTCCTACATCTGTCACACCTAATAACAGAAAACGCCAGTTTCCTAGGCCATAGCAGCACAGCCCAACCAGCCAAGAGAAATAAGCATAAACACACCAAATGCCTCAACCTCAAAATACAGAGATTTTAACATAAACATAATGGTAAATCTCATCTATAACAGAAGCAGTACCATGGACAACTTGCTTTGTACCATTAGCAATGTGGTACATATTCACTATGTTTCCTAACACATGCCATTTGACTCTGCTCTAAAATTTCTAAGGAGAACATTCACAATCAAAGATATCTTTCTCATGCCCTGGAAGGTTAGTCATCATCATCATTTTCTTCCCTTTGCTCCCTTCTTCCTTCCCCTTTCCCTTCCTCTCGTCATCGTCGTCCTCCTCGTCCTCCTCGTCGTCCTCCTCCTTCTTCTTCTTCTTCCTCTTCTTCTTCTTCTTCTTCTTCTTCTTCTTCCTCTTCCTCTTCCTCTTCCTCTTCCTCTTCCTCTTCTTCTTCTTCTTCTTCTTCTTCTTCTTCTTCTTCTTCTTCTTCTTCTTCTTCTTCTTCTTCTTCTTCTCCTTCTCTTTCTCCTCCTCCTTCATCTTCTCCATGTTCAAAGTCCAAAAAGTAAATTGTGAAGGATATGACTTCAATCACAAAAATATATTATGTGAAACATGAAAAATTTTGGCCAAGGGAAAGCTTTATTCCAGCATTTTTCTATCTTTATGACTTGTTTTTAAAATCACTTATCTATCCAAAATTATATAAAAGATACTCAGTTCTGAGTTTCTGCTGAAAAAGCAGTTGCTTCACCAGTAAAATTAGGATTTATACTATATCATCCCTTGAGTACTTTCAGTTCTATAATTCTGTAATATCCTTCTATAGTGGCAAAGATCATAGAAAATCATTTTTTTAACCTTGAGTCCACACTTCTGAAATTGAATGGAAAAAATACACATCTTTTTTTGATATTTGGTTACCTTTATAATCCTTTGTATTTTTTTATTTAAAAATATTAAATAAAAAGGGATACATAACCTTCACTAGATTGCCAGTAGGGTTCATCACACATACACACACACACACACACACACACACACACACACACACACTTGCTTAAAAATTTTGCTTAATAATTTAGTATAGACCTTTGCCAGTTATACAATTTAGATCTACAGACATCTGTTATACGGACGGATTCTAACTAGAAAATAGCAATTCTTCCTTCCCTTCCAAGCCTGAGAGGGAATTCTGCAGATGGGTTTACATACCCCTCCTGTTGTATAGGGGCATCTACATAGCATACTCTTCAGCAAGTAGGCTATAGAGCAAAGGAAGAAAACAGAAGCAGCTACAACAGACATTTCTTACTTTCCTGTTCTAACTTTAGTGAAGTGGAAACAACAAAGCTTTGTTAAGAAGCCAAAATGATGAAAACCCATACTGTCAGGATCTTCCCAATTAATGTCTAATAGTGTGTCCAACAGGTTAAACCCCATCAATATCTAATTATTTTTAAAAGAAACACAATTACATTTAAATGGGATTTCAAAGATCATAATTTATCAAAGGAATGTTACAAGTTCATTATCTATAAAAATGATTTCTGCAACATACTAGATTTCCAACAATGAATCCTCCAAATAACAAGACACACAATTATTTCTCAAAAGAAGAGAGGAATCTCTCACGCCTAGTTAATCATACCTTAACACAAGTCTATGTGGACTTCCCCATTAGAGTTAAATCATTACAAAATTGCATCTGAATTTTTCCCCAAATATAGTTGGAATTCCTTCCTAAGGCAATCTTTTCACAAAATAAAGTGAAGGGAAAATTAGAAGTAAAATAAGATTGTGATAGAGGCCTACATTCCATTCCAGCATGGTTCTTTCAGCCTTGCCTATTTAGTTTCATTGAATTTCATAGTGGGAAAGACCCTTGGGAAGCATCTAGTCCAAATCTTTCTTTTGGCAGATTTCTTTTAGTTCTTTTCCTCCAGAAAATAATAGGAAAGTTATTATTCTTTTTTAGCATAGAAGATGCCATCTTATCCTTGAATCTGTACCAAACATATTAATGTCAAATGTATTTAATAATCTAGGGCATATATATATGTATATATATATATATGTATATATATGTATATATATATATGCCACAAATTATGTATGTATATATATACATATGTATATTTAGGCATATATAATAGACACATACATGTGTTTTTATATACACAACCACACATATATGAGGAATATGTGTATATACATATATGTGTGTGTATGTGTGTGTGTGTATGTGTGTGTGTGTGTGTATCCCAAAATATCAGATATATTTGGTATGGATTATATACTTGTATGTGCATTACGAATAGAAGTGTGTATGTGTATACAGAGAGAGAGAAAGGGAGAGAGAGAGGCCTAAATGAAAAATAACCTTTATTCATGCATTTATGTCTTTTTTTTCATTTGTTGGGTAGAAATGTATTAAGTGAGGTCACTAAAGTTTCTGACCCTATTCAAAATTCTAAAGGGAGTCATTATTTATGACAAATTAATAATGAAAAAAAAGTAAAGATAGTGGTCTGGTTGATTGAACAAATGATTTGCTTTATAATTTCTAAGATTTGTGACTATTTAATTGCTCACAATATCAAATCAGATTATTAAACTATCCTCTTCATTGTCTTTCTCAATAAAACCAATAGAGACTTGAAGCATGCTATACATATGTATAGGTCTATAAATGTATAGATATATGCACACACAAACATACATGCATGCATATACAAAAATAGTCTGGAAACAGTAAAGTTGCCATACTTCCCATTTATTGTCTGAAAGAAATGACCAGGTGTTCATGGAAGTTAACTATGAGGTTTCTAAATTCTTTCCATCCTCTCCAGACCTTTGGGGCAGCACTCACCCAATGGAAGATCAAGTTGCCCCAAGCACAGGGAGAATTGTGTATTATGAGGCAGCAAGTGCCAAACACATTATTAGAAAGACAGCAAGGGTTGTTGCAACCCATACCATACCTCACGGTTTCAGTGTGTGTCTGTGTGTCTGTGTGTATGTGTCTGTGTGTGTCTGTGTGCTGGGATTTAGCAGAAAGCATTAGAGAAGGCAAGCAAAATTATCCTGATCACTTTATAGGAATATAAATCATAGCAGAGAAAACTTGTCCTGTCCAGTTCAACTGGTGATCAATTTGCCAGGTAAGCCCATCATCATAAAATGTGTTAGATCAGTGGCAGTTTCAGAAATACCCTTAGAAAACCTGTTTAAACTTAATCAAAATAACAGGAGTTAACACAGTGTACTGCAATGCCAATGGGCAATCTCAGGGAGGAAATACTTTTGAATCCTTCCTAGTCCAAGGATGAAAGAGTAATTTAGATGCCATTCAAAATTGCAGAAACCAAGAAACAAAAAGCAGTTTCTTACATAAGCTCTTAGAGATACTAGAAATAATTTTTATAACAAATGAATAAAAGAAAAATAAACAGAATAAAACAATTTTTGGAATGATAGTGCTGGTAACACATTTCATAGTTCTTTAAGCTCTTAAGAATCTCTAAAATGAAGAGAGGCCCTATTTTTCAATAGTTTGTTTTTTTTTTAATTTACTTACAAGATAACATCATAGATCTAGTCTAATGTGTTTAATGCCCCCCCTCTACATAAGGGGGGCATGCTCTTAATACTGATGATTTTTATGATGAGAAAATTCATTTGAGGATAAAGGGAAATCTGAAGAAGAAAAATTCATGTATTTCATTTTAATTTCAAATTGAATTTTTTTAAAATCTAAACTTTTCTTCTAGTTCTAAGTAACATAAATCCTTGCATGGGGTTATTTCTCTGAGAACTGTCCATTGTGATGTTATTAAAAAGTCTAGATATGAACATGAAGAAAAGAGAATAGGATGTCCAGGAATCTATCATGTGCTTAGGCAAAAGAACTGGATCTGTGATTCCACTGGTGTAGAGAACTTCTAGTGATCAAACTTCCTCTATTAATTCAAGTCCTCACCTTCTTTGCAACTTACAGTCTTATCAAATTGCCAAGTGCTGGGAGCCAAACATATGGGCTCAGGAGTCACGCTGCCCATATATGTCAGTGGCAGGACTTAAAACCAGAGCTTCAAAGTCAGCTATCTATCCATTATACCACACTGTCTATATTTGGGATGATCAGTAGAGCGATTTTTGTTTCAAGCCACTGTATAATCTGCTTGAATTGACAAGTAGAGTGACCCTAAATTCTTGATAAGTTTTTTTAGTATACGATGTTCTTGGTTACATATACAATATGTAGCTAATTATAACTTCCTAGCTAATTAGACAGATAGACAGAGAGATGATAAATTGTTGTTGTTCAGTTGTTTCAGTCATGTCTGACTCTTCTTAACCTAATTTGTAATTTTCTTGGAAAAGAAAATAGAGTGATTTGCCATTTCCTTGTCCAGCTCATTTTACAGATGAGGAAACTGAGACAAACAGGATATGTGACTTGCCCAGAGTCATGCATCTAGTAAGTGTCTGAGACCAGTTTTGAACTCAAGACGATAAATCTTCCTGTCTCTAGGTCAAGTATTCTCTCCACTCTGTCTTCTCGCTAATTAACATGATAGATAGATAAATAGAATTATGGTGTCATTATTCTCAATATATCCATAAATGGTTAGGCAGGCATGGGGTACTTGGGGCTTTGAGGCCACGTGTGGCCTTCTAGGTCCTGGGGTACAGCCTTTTGACTGAGTTCAAGTTTTACAGAACAAATCCTTTTATTAAGATGATTTGTTCCATGAAGTATGGATTCAGTCAAAGGGCCACTCTTGAGGACCTAGAGGGCCACATGTGGCCTCAAGGCCACAGGTTCCCCACCCCTTAAGCTACAGAACTGGACCTATGTAATAGCAATAGGATATAAGAATTTACAGAAAAGATATAACCTTTCAAAACTGGATAGAAACACTTAGCAAGACAATACCAAGAGTGACTTTTACTTGCAATCAATAAATGGCACAAACTTTAATCTGGCCGATGAATTTAAAGGATGTTTCCATGATACAACAGAGGAAGAAAGATATTATTGACTCTCTAGTCCAGTCCAGTTAATGATTAAGAGCTTATACCACAAGGTATATTAGATTTGGAATCAGGAGACCTGAATGTGAATCTCAACTCCACTACTTATCAGTTGTTGTGACCTCAGGACTTTAGACTTCTCTAGGACATAGTTTCCTCATCTTCTAAATTAATGGACTAAAGAATACAAATTACACCTATATTTCATTTGTGTAGAGAATTCTCAAATGAGGAGCTCTTTCTATCAGTGAAGGTCACTCAGGGACATAATCAAGCATAATTCTCTTTTATAGAAATGGGGCTTCCTTAGAAGGTACCAAGGAATAATCACAGGAGTAATTAAATAGATTAAAAGTTATTTGCTTTAGCTCCAAGTGATCTTGACCTTTTTGATTGTATTTTCCTCCCAGAAAAGCAGGTTTTAGACTTGTTCAGAATCAATTAATGTTATCTCTTTCTTTGAACTCCTTTTTGTAATAGAGCTTTGAGAAGGTGTTAGAGTCCTTTTGGAAGTCTCTTGAAATTACTGTTTGGGGAAGTTTAGGACAGATTTCCTAACCCTGACCTACCTTATAGGCACTCAGCAACAGCCTATATGGTATCATTAGAAGTTTTTGTTTTTGTTTTTGTTTTGTTTTGTTTTAAGAATCTGCCTCCATTGACCTAATGAAGTGTTTTGTCTTTCCCTTAAGTTGGGACCTTTGTTAAATATTTAAACTTTTTTTTTTTGTAAAAGTAAATGACACATTAACCCTTTATTAGCTATTTATAACTTAGTCTGAAATCTATTTTAGCAAGTAGCAGATAATTAATTCATTATTTGTGAATTTAATCCAGTTATCATTGGAATTAACAAGACAGAGGGAGAATATTTTCAGGTCTATTTGGATGGGAAGAGTAAGGAAAGGTTTGGGGAGAACAGATGTGGATTTTAGACTTCTTGAGTTATGGTATTAAGGAACTGAGTGAGCAAAAGACTAAAGAGATGGAGATGATAACGTGAACAACAAAATTTTGTTGAACAATTTTTTTGAGCATCAGTACTCTTGCTACTTTTAGTTAGCACTAACAGTTTTGTTCTTGAGATAATTATTTATTGAGTCAAAGACTGATTCCTATGCTTAATTCTACCCTGTTTTTCAGGGGTTCTTTACCCAAAGCCTGTGACCTTAAGAAAAACAATTGAAATACAGTTCAATAAAATTGACTATGTCTGTATCCCTATGCATTTTGTTTTATGCATTTATAAAGTTTATTCTGAGAAGGGATCCATAGACTTCACTAGAGATTCAAAAGAGAATATGGCATACTCCCAAAATAAGGTTAAGAAACTGTGCTTTATTTAGAGGACTTATAGTATAATGAGAAGACTACTGGACCTGTAGTCAGAAGGGAGCTGGGTACAAATCATGTGTCTGATTCTCATTAGACTTGTACAAGATCATGATCATAAAACTGCTTTTTCAGCTGCTTTAAGCCTCAGTTTCTTTGTACAATGGAATTGATGATAATCATAACTTTATTAACTACCTATAAGTACCATGAACAACATTAGTAATATCTTCGTAAATTTTTAATGTAATACACAAATGTTTATCATTTTAGTGATAAATAAAGTCCTGCTTTGATGTTATAGAATGGTGTCAAGGATTCTGTCAGTGAGACTGAATTCCAACTTACTTTGATATATTATCAAGGGAGTAGAGTTGACACTGAGATTAGTTTCTTTACCAGGTTATACATGTGGAATGACCTGAGATGTGAGGACTCAATTATTATCAGCAAGCATTTGTGCTTGGCTTTAGAGGGTGGTGCTGGGACTAATCGGTAGAAGTTGTGGAGGAAAATTTGGGGTTATGAAAAAATTGTCTAAAATTAGAACCATCTAAATATATAATACATTACTTCCAGGGGTAATAGTTTCCCTTTTATTGAATGTCTTCAGGAAAAGACTGAATGAACACTTAAGTAAGCTGTAGAAAAGATTCTTGCTTCAATATGTGTTATTTGAGATCAGGTTTTAACCTTCTTTCATGTTATAGACTCATTTAGAAGTCTGGTGAAGTCTATGAAGCCTACACTCTTAGAAGAATATTTTTTAATGCATCAAATAATATTATAGAATTCTAAAGGAAGATGAATATATTGTATCAAAATATTAAAAATGAAACAAGTTCACGAATTCCAATTAAGAACTTCTGGTATAAAGAGTGTTTAAGAATCCTTCTAACTCATATTCTTCCTGTGATTCTGTCTTCTGGGCATAGATAGTATATCTGTAGCTAGAAGACCATCCTAGTTAAGTCTGGAGAACCTCATCATTAAATTATTCTCGGTGTTTTAGTCATAGCAATACTTTATGACTGTATACACTCTCTGCCTTCTACTAAGGTATACTAAGTCCTAGAAGAGTTGTACCCTGCATGAATGGCATGTACCAAGGAAATTTCAGATCATTAGCATTGATTTAATTATAGGGGATTTTGAAAAAGTCAAGCAGTTGCTTCCTGTAACTCACACTTGCCAGTTAATATACTTCATGTTGCTATAGAAATGGAACCACAAAGATGAAATATGTGACAATAGCTCACCCCTCCAGTTGTATGTATATTGGGTGGAGGCATGGTGGGGCAATCCGATGGTGTAGACCATTCAACTTTTAATGTATTTATTAGTATTGTTAAATATCTTTTCTTCTCCTTCTTCTTCTTCCTCTTCTTCTTCTTCCTCTTCTTCTTCTTCTTCTTCTTCTTCATCTTTAACTGTTCTTTAAGAACTGTCATTGTGAAGGGAGAGGGATAACAAACAAATCTTGACTGTAAAGATTTTTTTAAATGTGTGTACATATGCTTATATATATTTGTATACTTGCATATATGCACATATTAAAAAGTAATATATATATGCATATGAACACATTTGAAATATCTATATATGGACATATAATAAAACATGTATTATACATGTGCATATATACATAAATTCATATATATGATGGACATATATGAATACATACATGCACATATATACACAAATATCTATCTTTTGCTTTTACACAGTTTGGATTTGCTCTGTATCCCTCTTCCTTCACACTGACAGAAGCCCATGTGTTATAAAGGAAAATCTCTGTCCTCAATTTTTGCAGAGATAGGGGGCTATGGGTATGCAATATTGCATGTAATATCAGATCTTTTTGCTATATTGGGTTGTTTTCACTGAACTCTTCCCCATCTTTTCTTTTTTTTATAAGGGACTCTGGGAGAGGGTAGAGGGAGAAAGAAGGGAAAAGAAGAAAGATGAGAAGGTGAGGGGGCAAGATGCATTGGAAAATGTAGATAGTGTGTGTGTGTATGTATGTATATACATGCATATATATGTATATACATATATAAAAAAGATACCAATATTTCATAAAAGGAAAATGAGACCAAACTACTCTGTCTCTCATTGACTGTCCTGACTGAGCTACTGTCAGCCTAGAAGTATACTAGGTTCATTGATCTTTACAAAGAATTTTGAGGAATTCCTACCCTTGAGATGCTTACTATCTAAAGGGGCAAATGGGACCAACATTCACAAAACTATTTTTGTACAACAGCATCAAACTATGTATATACCATAAGATATGTAAAATCTAGTAAGACTGGAAGGGTTGTGGAAAATGTCACATATCACACGTATCTTGAAGTATGCCTTTAAGCGTAGAATGGATTTGGATGACCAACAATATAACAAAGAATACTTTGGTGCAATCAGAAAAAGAAAAAAACACAAAATGAATACATAACTTAATTGATATGTTTTAAGTAGCAGTTAAACTTCTAATGCAAAGATCACATTTACTAGAAGTTGTATGGAAAGTATCACAGATGTTGACTTTTGAGCCATTACCTATGAAAAGTATATAAACACAGACATTTTCATTTACTTTCTAACACATAAAGAAAGTAATTGCCACCTTGTTAAATGTTATTATAGAGTAGGAATGCACCTCATGAATAGAGGATTATTCCTTAGCTTAAGGAAAGGATTGCACTTAAAATCCTCCCCCAAAAGCCAATTTTTTTCTTTAAAATTTGCATAAAAATTAACTGATTCTAATGTGTGTGTGTGTTTATGAAAGAGGTGTATTGGCATATGAAATGGACTTGTGATTTCATTAATATATGAAACTCTAGGATGAGTAAACTCCCTCTTCAAATACAGGTTGACACCTTCTCTGCAGTTTATAATCTGAGAGAGTTCCCTAGAATCTTTAAAGATGAAGTGATTGACTCAGGATTATACAGCTACAATATGTCACAGTAGGGACTGGAACCATGATCTTCCTAGCATTAAAACCATCTCTCTATGTACTTAGTCATTCTGCATATGATGCCTATTTAATTTACATATTTAAGTTATCACTGAAAAACCAAGAATTCCATAAATACTAGATTGATTGCCTTCCATAATCTGACTCATGCCAATCTATGTGGCCTTATTTAATATTTCACAGCTTTTCAAATGCCATTCTGTCAGAATAGCCCATAAGGCAATAGTCATGTGTTATCTAAATTTTATATCTCCCTGGACCCAAACACAGTGCTCTGTCCTTAGTATAAAGTACTTAAACATTTTTTAAATTAACAGTTAGCTGGGATAGTGGTGAGAGTGCTGGCTTTGGAGTCAGGAAGACCTGACTTCCAATGATGTCTCAAACTCTTACTGGCAATGTCATCCGAGACAAGTAATTTAGCTTCTCTCAATATGTTTCTTCACCTATGAAACAGGGATAAAATAGCATCTCACAGGGTGGTTGTGAGGATCAAATACAATAATATATGTAAAATATTTTACAAAACTTAAAGACCTTTATAAATGTTAGCTATTGCTACAATTATTGTATGTGTCTCTGTGTGCAAGTGTGTAGTGTTCTCCTTTCTACTTTCAAAACATTTTTTTGCAAAAATGCCCTTCTCTCCCCTCAGACAGCCCCCACCCTAATGCAGGTAGCCACCACTTCATGCCTGGATTAATACAATAGCTTTAGGGTTTGATTCCTTCTTCGTGATTCTGCCAACTTGAATCCGTCCTCCATTTAGCTACCAAAGTGATTTTCCTAAAGAACAGGTCTGACTATTTGACTTTTAGAGCCTCTCATAGCCTGGCTTTTCCCACCTTTCCAGCCTTTTTAAAAACTTTTTTTTTTTTCCTCAGGGTGGCTAGATGGTGAAGTGAATAGGGCACTGGCCCTGGAGTCAGGAGGACCTCAGTTCAAATCCAACCTTAGACACTTAACACTTACTAGGGCAAGTGACCTTGGGCAAGTCATTTAACCCCAAATGCCCTGCCTTTCCCCCTCCAAAAAAAGCAAAAAAACAAAAAACTTTTTTTCTCCACTCCACATCCTCTATAATCCAAAGACAGTGGTTTTCTTACTGTTCTTTTCACGCAATACTCCATCTTGCAGAGTCTTGACTTTTCAGACTGTTCCCCATGCCTGAAATGTCCTCATTCCTCATCCCCATTTTTTGGCTTCCCTAGGCTCTTTGAAGACTCAACTCAAACCCCATATTCTGCAGTAGACCTTTTTCTGTCTCTTCCCCCACTACCTCTGTATTAATAGTACCTTCCTTTTGTGATTAGCTGTCACATTATTTTTGAGTGTGTGTGTATATTGTATATATGTATATTGTATGTATATATATATATATATATACACACATATACACATGCATGTGTATCTATCTGTAACTAAATCTCTTGTACATTGTCTTAACCATTATTAGGATTAATGCTCAATGAGGGCAGGCACAGAGTTATGTCTTCTCATATCTCCTGTACTTAGCACAATGCATGACAAAGTGCAAGTTCTTGATAAATGCATATTGACTGACTAGCAAATAATTGAATGAGTGAATGAGTTATATAGTCATGCAACTTTATTAGTCTTTGTAAGGAATAAATCTGAAAGCCTACTTGTATAGAGAGAAGGGAGCAATGTTTTTGGTGTTATGGCAGTTAAAATATTTCAGTTTATATTTTTAAGAATCATAAATATTTTCCAACAATTTTTTTTTCATTTTTCATTTGTAAAAATCAAAGTAATTCTACATTTCTGATGTTCCTTGTCATTAAGATTATAGTCAAAATGTCTGGAAATAGTGAAAAACTGTATAATTTAGTTAGTTGAGAAAAAAACTGTGTTATCAGTCAGTATTGGGTGTGTACTTAATCTGTCTAAGTAAGAGATTAAAAATGCACATTGGTAGTGTGAGGATTGACTACATTAGGAAATTGGAAAAAATGAGTGTGAAAGCCAAATGGATTTTAATGAGATGTGATGTTTATTTCTATGACAGTCTGTGTATAAAATCAAGCTTTATTGTCTTATGTTGGGATAAATGTTGATGTGAATAGGGCAGTTCTGATGGGCAAGATACCTTGGATTTCCAACCAACCAAATGACCCAATGAGACTGCTGACATTTAAATCCCCCAAACCAATTCATGTTTCCAATTTCCATATTGGTTGGTTAACCATAGGCAATGACCACCTCATTTTATTTATGTTGTAGGATTACTCCACACCACTGAAATCCAAACTGAGGCAAAACATTGGGAAAGTAGCAACAGCACCATGAGTAAATAATTCTAAATAAAGAAGCCCCAAAAGAGAATTTAGAGAATAACTGCATTTGGGCAGCCTTATAATTCAGACAATTGTCCAGAGAAAAAGCATGTGACTGACTTGGAGCTTTTGGACCCTCAGGAGTAGTTTAATAAATACAACTACCTATAATCAACTGACATCCAGCCTATAGTTTCTTTTGCCTCATAAAAGTATCATCTTTCACACCTACCCAATTAGTTAGCCTGCTGTGGAAACTACAGCCTCTGTTATTCTGCAATTGAAATCAATTGATATAAACGTTGTTGTACTTGGACTCTTGAGAGCATAATTTCAATTATATTTGGACTTTGAAAAGAGAGGAAGGCCAATCTAGTTAAGTTTGTTTTATACTGTAACTAAGGAGCCAAGGATCCTTAGTATTGATAGCAAGAGACTGGGAAGGAAGTTATCTACACAATTAATTTCTGGTATGTCTGTCTGTTTACCCACTTGTGTGGCCTGTTTTATTCTCAGAGATTCAGATTTACATTGTCTGGATGTTCCAATCTAAGTGAAAACAAAAGCATCTCTGTGAAGCAACCAGATGAGAATTGGTCTTTGTGTTTGAACTCATTTACTAATCTGATCAGTGAGTTATGACTACTTAAAAAGTAAGAACTTTAATGTCCATTATGTAAAATAAAATAAACTATATGAAAAAATATCATTAAAGTTTATTGATAAGTTAGAACTTACAAAATCTTAAGCCACAAATTCTGGTTATAATTTAAACTATCTTTTGTTTTGCATTTTAAATGCTTTTTTTCTTTCTGTATTTTGTCTGATCAAATAATAAGTAATCATTTTCAAATAAAAAGACAAAAACATCAATGACAAAAAAAATCAATTAGAATTTAGAAATGTCACATATTTTAAGATTTAATAAGCTTATTCTTTATTCAGTCATTTCTGGTTAACATAATAGTGTCATAATGTTTAATTTGAAATTGTGATGAGAATATATTCATTGAATTGAGAATTTGATTTAAACTCATGAATAAGAAATTAACCAAATCTCATCTTTAAATTATAGTCCATTCAATTATTTTACAAGTGATTTATTTATAGCAAATCTTGCTTTCAACTATATATACCTAGTGTTCAGGGATAACTAGCACCTCTGGTGTGAGGGTTTGCTGAGCATTCTTTAGGGCTTCTCGTCCACCTTTGGTGATCACCTTTACCCAACTCTCACCTATGACTCCAAGAAGCTATAGCATGGGTAATGGCTGTACCCTGATAAACAGTGTAAACTATTTTGAGGGTAACAAACAGGTCTCAAATTCATCAGTAAATTGGGGAGGGGTGGGGGGTCTCTAGCATGCCCCCTGTGGAAGGAGTAAATGAGAACAATTTGTTCCAAGGCCATGAAGGCAGCTGAAGCAGGTGCTGTGGAGCACTTAGAGTTTGGTCAGGCATTAAAGATGCCAAGGTCATCCACGGCATTCTGGGCTATCGTCAGCCATCTTGACTTTTGTCCTGCCATTGGACTCCAATGACTCAGGAAGAGAGCATGAGGTTGATGATTTTGTGCAACTCTGCCTCACTTATATCCAATTCATGGGCAAGTTAAGACCTCATTCATTATGTTAATTTATGCTCTGTGAAAACAAGCAGCAGCAACTTAAATATTCAAAAAGCAGTTGGGACTGGACCTATGATTTCATGAGTATAAGGAAATCCCAGGTGGGAAAAACTCATCTACTAATTCAAATTGGCACCTTCTCTGTACCTTGTAGATTTGGAGACCTGCCTAGGAACACTAAGCCCAGTCATTCAGCAATCTGTATCAGGGGCAGGCCTTAAATCCAGATCTTCCTGGCTTCAAGGGCAGTCTTCTATATATACTCCCAGGAAGACTATTATATCACATATATATTACATGCAAAGAACTATCATCTCTGTGTATTCGTGCTATCTATAGCATGTAGTCATGGGGAAGCTAGAAATAACTACTTTTTAAATGAAAATCTTTATTACTTGCTTCTTATCTTCAAGATAAATGTGAGCCTCAGATAGAAAATGCAATAAGACAATAGAACTAACCTGTGGCTAAAATTCAAGATTAGGTCCTCTGAGTCCAAATCCTGGTCCCTAGGCCAGTTATGAAGTCAAAGCTATTAAAATTAAAATCTTTCACACTGAATAAAGGACATCAGTTGCTAGGTTTGGTATCATTTGAAAAATTCACTTTCCTCTGATTATCATTGCCTGTTTGGCCTTTTGAGCTATGTCCTTCACATAAATAAATAACCCATCAATTATAGTTAGATACTACATTTCATGAGTGGAAATGGTTAGTGCTGGTAGCAACGACTAACTTGCTATAATTGTTTCATTAATAACTCTGTGACAATCAGAGTATTTCTTTTATATAGCACTGGATTATAATTTCTAGGCAACTGCTACCAGAACACCAAAGATTATAGGGGTCAAATGACAAGAATACTTGCCAAGGAAGCCTAAGTAAAAATTGGACCAGCTGTCTGAGGGGAAGATGTCATGTCCTTTAAGAAGTTCAAATGCATTTGTCTAAGTCTCCTAAGTGAGAAAATGGTTCAGAGATAGAAGTCAGAGTGAATGGAATAGGAAGATAAACAAGGACAATACTGAGGAGAGGCATGCTTACAAAACCCAACAACAGTCACAACAACAACAATTTAAGATATATATGATGCCCTTTAGTCACATTTGAATCAACATGACTCCTTTTTTGGAGTTTTCTTGGCAAAGATACTGGAGTGGTTTGCCTTTGATTTCTCCAGCTCATTTTACACATGAGGAAACTGAGGCAAACATCATTAAATTATTTGCCCAGGGTCACACAGTTATGAGGCCACATTTGAACTCAGGTTTTCATGACTCCCAGCCCGGCACTCTATCCACTGTTCTACCTTAGCCTCATGGTATAGTGAAATAAACTCTAGAAAGTAGAGATTTACCATATGACCTTTGGAGACATGATTTAACTTCTTTGAACTTAATTTCAATGAAGGATTTGGACTGCATGATTTCTAAGCACATTTCAACTTTGATCATCTATTTCTATAATTTTATGAATGAGTAAAGTGATTACAATCTCTAGGAAATGTTAACAAATATCAGCCAGTTTCAAAGGGGAGGGACATACTCATTGCCAGGTGACATTACAAGAATAAGAAAAAGTCAAAGAAAGTGTTGGCCAAAGTCGAGGGCAGGGTCACGGTACTTTCAGATAAGTTTTTCTACAGGCAATGGAGTGGGACATCGTCCCTTATGAACAGGGATTATTTTTTCCCTTTTCTTTTTTATTCTTAGTGTTTAGCAGAATTCCTAGTCCATAGTAGACACTCAATAAATATTTATTAGCTAATTGAATGGTGGATCAAAATTCCATCAAATTGGACCGGGCTGATTTCATATCCTTTTGAAATCTTAGCATAAATTGATCATGATGGTAGTACAGGATCTAAAAAAAATCATTACCTGGAGAACTGGGTGATAGCTAAGCTAGGAGATCTCTAAGGCTAGTTCAGTTACAACTTGTCATAGATCTATGAGTTATAAATGATTCACATAAATTGGAAATCAAGTCATGCTTTTGAGTCATGGAATGTGGATTTGAATCCCAGCAATGTCATTGCATTGCCTGTGTGAATTTGAGAAGTTCTCACCATCTGCCTGAGTCATAGTTTCTTCATCTATAAAGCAAAGGGATCAGACTTGAAAAAGTAGAAGATCTTTTCCAATTCTTACTCTATGAACCCATGAACTTACATTTTGATGATGCTTTAAAATCTCATTTATAATGCAATAGGACTTTTAATCATTCTTAGCAATATTCTGAAATGCTTTAAAATGGAGATATTCCTACATGAAATAAGCATTATTTTGTAAAATAGACTGTAATGATCAAGACAAGCTAGAAATATTCCCTTACAGAAGAGACAGAAATAGCCAAATAAATACAAAATTATTGAATAAGAGGGATGGTGATAGCTAGCAACCATATAAAACTTTAAGGTTTTTCAAAGCACTTTCCAAATTTTAAATCACTTGATCTTCCTAACAACCTGTAGGGTATGGGCTTTTGTTGTTGAGTAATTTTAAGTTGTGACCAATTAATTATGTCCTTATTTGGGGGGTGGGAGGGTTGAGTTTGTTTGTCTGTTTGCCATTTATTTCTCCAGTTTATTTTACAGATCAAGTATTGAAGCAAACAGGGTTAAATATCTTGCTCAAAAATGTTTGTTAAATTGAATTAAACTGATCTTAGTTTTATTCCTAGTAATTCTACTTGAAGAAGCAGCACAGAGATGGGGAAACTAAACCTTAAAGCAAATAGGACAGATTAGGCATATTCATTGAACTGGACATCAAAATGTTCCTGATGACACTGCATCTCCAGTTTAGGACTCAGGGCCCTTTTCCTGCCTAGAAATGGACCCCAAAATATCAAAGGTGTGGGGAGGTAAACCTATCTGTGCAAAAGGTATTCTTAGCTCCTGTGTTTATAATAGCAGAAAATGAAAATGATCTATATAGTCAGCAATTGAATAATGGCTAAACACATTATGGTATATTACTGTAATGAAATATTATGGTGCTATAAAATGCTGGCTAAGAAGCATACAATGATATATGCGAGATATATAGATATAGATATGTATGTATATGTATGTGTGTACAGTAATTAAAAATAAAATTTGCAGACCAAGTTTATATATGTTGACCACAGATATATTATTGAATTTGAAATTGAGGAAGAGAGGAGGAAGAAAAGAGGGAATAAAGGGAGAGAATACAGGAGGAAGGGATAAAGACCCAAGGCTAATAGTATATAAGAAAGATCTAGAAAGGAAAACAGAAGAGAAATATATTTTTAAAAAATATTTGTTTCTATTTTGTTAAATGCTAATGGTTTTATGCAAGATTTTACCCATTACTTTTTAAGTTTATGTGGTTGTTCCTTTCGATGTCTATTATAATGTAATACATTCCAAAATGGTACACAATATTTCTTTCCAAATCTGGGAGTTAAGGTTTTTCTGCCTGAAAAAAGGGGGGATGGGGTAGGAAATGGAGATTTTTCAAGAATGTTTTTGCTTCTAAATCTTAGATAGGAATTGGAAATGTCAGAAATTATGATAATGTTTACATTCTTACATTCTAAAGGGATGCTTTTTTTTTTTCAAAAGAGTAGAAGTGATAAAAGCATTAAACCTATGCCCATTGAGGATTTGGCAAATATCCAAGTTCCATCTTTTTTTCTTATTCTTTCTCTGTTTTCTATCTCCTTTCATAATTTTTTCTTTAACTGGACTTAACATAATACATTTATTTTTAAAGTGCTACATAAATGTGTTATCATTCTACTATTTGAATATCATTTTATGTTCTTCTATACTTAAGTGGATAGGTAACATGTTTACTATTTATCATTTTTTAAACCCTGTATTGTTATTTAGCTGCAAATTATAGAATTTCATTATTTCTAAAGAATCAACATTGTGTCAGTGAAGAAGTGTATTGCCAGTGATGACTTTTATAGAAAAAATGAAATAAAAGACATTCACAAGCACATGTGCTATCAGAAGGGAAAGCACCATGGCCATGGAGCAAAAGCAAGGGAAAGTGGATGGAAATACTGGGCACTGTAATGGTCACCACAAAATTTGAAAATTTAACAGAAGTCCTCTAGCATTGGGCAAAGCTTGCTAGAAATTGAAGGAATTCCTCAGACATAAATTACACAAAAGGTGAAGGCATTAATGGGTTATGTTTCATACCAGTGGAGAAACACATCATTGAGGAACCACCTAAGTAGTAAATTCACTTTTTACTTATGTCACCTTCCTTTTTCCAGTGGTCTTAAATGGAAAAAAAAAAATCCTATTTATACAGTCATAAATTTAGAGGTAGAAAGGACCTTAATAATCACGTAGAATATTTATTTTATTCGTCAGAAAAGTTAGACCCAGAGAAGAAAAAAAGAAAACAAAATTTGGGCTTATGTTTACACAGATAATAAGTAGTAGAGCTGTAATTCAATTCAGGCCTTTTAAGTACAAAGTCAGTATTTTTCTATTAAATGAAATTGCCTCATTATATATTATATATTACATCTAATACCTATTATGATTTATTACAATTATATGTGGTAATTTCATCTAATAGATATATGCCTTTCTCTTATGTGATACGACAAGGAAACAGAAAAGAAATTCAACACCATATGAATATTTAAATGCAGCATCTGAAGAGTCTCAGAAGACATCAAATGTTAGTGTCCCAGGTTGCATATTTTGTTACATCACTAATATTATTTATCAATGCGTTATTATATTCTTTTACATATTTTATTACGTTATGTTACAATTAAGATGATTTTACTGCTAACAATATATGATAGACTTGTTCTTTCAAATAAAATAATATCTATAAAGTATTTAACAGCACCTGACACAAAGTAGGCACCTTATAAATATTTGTTTCCTTCCCATTCCTTCATCTTCTAGGTAAAGAAAAAGATAAATCAGAGAATCCTAGATCTAAATAGAATCATGAATATGTAAAGAAAAGACCTAGAGAGTTCAAAAAGTCTAGCCCTTTCATTTTTATAGATGAGGAAATTCAAGAACAAAAACTACATGAAGTGATTTACCCAAGGTCACATAGGTAGGTGCAAGATTTGGGATTCAAACAGCTTCTATGATTCCAAGTTCAGTGGTCTTTCCAATAATACTATGCTGTTTCACAAAGAGCCAAAACTGTAATTAGAAATGGAACAGTTAATCCAAGGAAATTTGTCATATTTTTCTAATAATAATATTTTAAAAGATGATCTTTGGAAAAGATTGGTTATTAGCAGAGTAAATAGCAGACAATCAATCTAGTCTCTTCTCTTTTAGAAGATTCATCCACAGACTCCAGTTATACTCTGTGGGCAATGATGTAAGAACCTGGTCGTATTTTAAGTTGGTCAAATGTTCAGTGACAGAATAGCAATTTCAAAATGATTGCATTTATTTTTCAAAACAGAAAAATCATCCCCCAAGTCTTTTACACATGCACACACACTTAATTTATAAATTGTGTGTACTTCAAGGGCAATGGAACACATATGTTTCCGATTCATATACATTAACTCATCAACATATTGTTTTATTAAAGCTATTTGATGTTGGAGAGGCCCTTTGTGTCTTTGTGTAAATGTTCCAAAGGGTTTAAGTGCTCTACTTAGAGAATGGATATTAGGCTGAGGCCATATTTGACCTAAAGAACTCTCAAGTTTGGTTCAGAACACAGGTTCCATGGCACCCCAAGAATAGCCCTGAACAAAATGAAAGTGCCATAGTAGAACAAAAAACTGATTACATATGTTGTGTTCTGAAGGTTTCTGATCAATTTGGTCTGGACCTACAAGTGTGGTCAGTTTCCATCTTTGAAATGCAACTATTCTTGATGCAATGTGACCTAATTATAAAATCAGAGTAGCTCTTCTGGAAAAAATAAATGTCTAAACAAAATTCCAAAAGGATCAAGACCTTGCTATGGCTTCACAAAGTTCTAATTTATTAAAAAAAAAAATAATGTCAGAACTTGAGTGGAGAGCTGACTTTGTTTCATGTATTGCTACTTAAAGAGACTCATGAACACAAACGATATATTTATAACTCATAAAACATTAAGTATACAGTTCTTGACCTAAGTTACTTCTAACATATGTAGGTTTTGAGCACTTTTTTTTAATACTAGAAAGAAAATGCCAGATTAAAGTAAAATATTTAATTGGATTGATCTGGTTGCTAAAATATCCATGTAAAAATCCAAGGAACAGATTTACAAAGCAACTGCTTTGTTTCTCCAATGTGGTAAACTGCCTAAAAGTCTAGTGCTGACAAATCAGCAGTTGTTTGATGTGAAATAAGTTATCTGAGCATGGTGGCTAAGGGAAGGACTCTGATCAGTTTGCTTTACCAATGCAGGAATAAGATGGCACCCAAAACATTATTAATCCACAAACTCAATCTCAGGCAGTCAATTAGGCAATTTTAGGCCTCTGTTTACCACCATTCTCCACACCCAACAAACTCAATATAACACATTGCTGCTGATGAGAGCTTTGTAAGAGAAAAGCATGAAGGGGTAAGCAACATTTAAACAAAATCCTCAAAGAATTTTACTCACAGTGTTTTTCCCTTTGAACAGCGTATCAGGCAAAAAGCCAAGGAGAAATTGAGTATAGCATAAAATCATAGATGAGCTAGCACTTCAGTATACTGATTGTCCTATGGCCCCAATAGAAATGTGAGGCAATTAAGACAAAGAAAGGGTAAGAGCCAGGCCAACTAGCAAACAGAGTGCTAGTGTTAGGAGAAAATCATGTAGAGCTAAATTTGTCCTGCTTTTTATTCTTGTCTTTCTTGTGTCATGGTAAAAGTGAATTTGTTTTTTGCAGTCCCCATCTCCACAGTTACAGCATGGCCCAAAAGCCTTCATTCAATTTTAAGCTATTGAGGCTAAAAACTGCACTCAGACTTTCGGGACATGCTGTAGATAGGGTAAGATCAGTAGCATAGTTATTGGCATAGTTAATTGGCTGTTTTCAAGAGAGACCTTAGGGCTATGGCAAGGGGTAGATTAGGGCAGGAGTTAAGGACAATGGGAAGGCTGTTTGAAGAAGGCCCATATACTGTCTTAAGAGTCTGAAATTCACAGTTCTTTTCATATCCTCCTTGCTTTTTTTTTTTTCTGAGCTTTAAATTCACACACTCTTTTAGGCATTTCCTTCCCTGTTTTGCTCGTGAATAGCTTTGCCTATTTTGTGCCTTTGTCTCTGTGATGTGCAATCCTTGGATTTGAGTAGATTAAGGAAAGCAGTCTAATATTTTGTACACTTAATGATCCTGTGCTTTACCCACAATAGTCTGGTTTTATGAATGGCCTTTGCAATTTGTGCCAATATTTTGGAAACAAAACGTCTAGCCACAGTGTCTCTGCTCCTACTTGCTTATATGTTTGCACAGTTTATTAGTAAACACCCTTGGCTAACTAAAATTCAAAGCTGCTCTCTGAGCAAACAAACCTGACCTTTGTGATAATGGCATTCCCCTGCTGGCCCCCTCCCCCATTCAACCAGTTTGCCTCCCTCTTTATGAACATTAGACTGATTCTAATAAATTATTAAGTTTTCTCATACACAAGCTCACTGTAGCATGGTAGGGAGCTGTTGCCTGGCAATTAACCCTTGACCTCTGGGAAGCACACATAATTATGGCTTCTGTGTCAATGGTTCAACTTCTAAGGGGAAACGTTCAATTAATATTGTCAAGCTGCAATGTCACAGCCATGATACAGAAGAAACCTTTGTTGACTCAGAGTCAAATGGTGTCAAAACACAGCAGGAAGCAGTTATTAACTGATCTGGACTTTCTCAACTCCAGATCCCTAGTAGCAAATTCATTATAGAAAAATATAAACGGGAATTTAGTAGACAAGTCAGCTGTATACATAACTATTGAGAATGGCAAGAAAGCTATTCTAGTGCTAAAGATAGACTCTTTCTTACATGTTTTTTCTCTTGTGAATCTTCCTTACACCCCCCCCCCCAATTTGGAGGTAATAAATCATTTCTGCAAGTAGATAAGAACAGCTAACCTATCTCAAGAGTGAAAGAAGAAGGTTGTTCAAGCACCAGAAACATGTGAAGACACACCAGCTGCTTTAATATGGTGATCATGCTAGATATTATAGAAACTTGTACACTGGCAAGAGGCAGATCCGGATTTCAAGGCAACCATTCTGTGAACTGGAGCATGTTTCAGCCATCCCAGGGATGTATTTATCTTTCAATGTGACGAACACCATATGTTTTCACTGAAAAGATGCCAATATCATACATGTGTGCCTTCAAAAGCTCTAAGTTCATGAGCCCAATTCTTGGCACTGCATCTTGATGGAGGGGGGAGGAAGCGCGATTCATGTTCCCTATGTGATCAAGCCACATTTTGGGCTTTTATAGAGAAGGGTGCTTTGAGGCTCTCATCAGTTTCCTAAAGAATCCAAATATTACTCATGGAATTAACTTATGGAAAATATTAAGGAAGGCTTACATCTCTACCCTTTCATTCCTCCCCTCATTCAGGGACATTTACTTGCTGCCACTGTCAAGCTTATGACGACTACCAATTGAGATATGGCCTTAACTTAGGAAGAGAGTATCTCAACTAAAGGAAGTAATTGGTTATTAAGTCATTTCTGTTGTATCCGACTCTTTGCGACCCTATTTGGGCTATTCTTGGCAAAGATACCAGAGTGGTTTTCTATTTCCTTCTCCAGCTCATTTTATAGGTGAGGAAACCAAAGCAAACAGGGTTAAGTACCTTGCCCTGGGTTACACAGCTAAGCTGAAGGTGCATTTGAACTCAGGTATTTTTGGCCTCAGGTCCAGAGTTTTATCTGCTACATGACCTAGCTGCCCCAAGGAACAATTTGGCAACTGGCTTAATCAAAACCACAATATATTATGTATATGCTGATATGTGTACTTGCTCTCTTTTTCTGGCACTTCATTGCCTATTACTGAGACTTCTGACCTAGATAATGACTTCTTGTTGCTCTGATGGGTTGGCCTGAGTTCCTGACCTCTATCTTGGTTCTGTTTTTTAGACTCAGCCAAAATTTCTCCTCCCAGACATCTGACATCCTTGTGTTAGCACAATTAAGAACAGAGTGGAAGGGGGAAGGAAATGTGAACATTGCAGTGAGAAATGCTTTGCCAGTATCTGCACTGAAACAATATACTAAAACCACTGAAAGAAACACACATTTCTAGTGTTTGATCCCACAGACCAATTATGATCATGTATTTGAGAATGAGTAAGATAGATACAGAAACAGAGACAGAGAACAAGTCATAGAAAGATAAACACAAAACTTTCCCTAACTCCCTGTCTTGTTATCCCCTCTCTCCCATATCCACCCTATGTTCATGTTTTATATATTCTGTAGGGCAGCTAGGCTGCACTTTGGGTAACATACCAGGCCTGGAGTCAGGAGGACCTGAGTTCAAATTTGAACTCAGATATTTATTAGCTGTGTGACCCTGGGAAAATCACTTAATCCTGTTTGCCTCAATTTCCTTACCTATAAAACGAGCTAGAGAAGAAAATGGTAAACCTCTACAGTATCTTTCCCAAGAAAACCCCAAATGGGGTCACAAAGAGTTGGATATGATTATAATGACTGAGCAACAATAATCTGTTCTATCTATGCTGATACACATGCATGTTCCCTTCTCCATTAAAATGTTAGTTCCTTGATGTAAGGGGATGTTTCATTTTTGTTCTTGTGTCCCTGATGCTTAGCACAGCACCTCACATAAAGGAGATGATTAATAAATGCTTGTCGATATGAATAAGTGCAAGTAAAAATTCTAGGTGTGGTAAGGCAGCATGGTCATGGTCATCTGAGGCTGAAATGTCCTTTGAATGTGTGTGTACATCATTATGTGGTTACCTTTCACAAGGAGGTCCATGTAGGAAAAGTCTTGGTGTTACCCTTTGGATACATCTTTTGGGTTTGTGACTATACTAGCAATTTATCTAAACATCTCAGAATGGAGAATATGTATGGAGCTGGTCGGTGACAATCTAAGACTCTCGATAATCATTGTCACAAGGATTCATTGTCTGGGTCAGAACTATTCCTCTACAATGAAAGTCACTTGGGATTCCTAAACCAACTCCCACGTAGCTGTTAAAAATAATTATTCCTCATCTATAAAATGAGACTTAAACAAGATGACCTCTAAGGTCCCTTCAAGCTTAAATATAAGATTCTATGAATACCCAATGACAAATTCAATGGCAAAAAGGAAAAGGGATTCAAATGTCTCTGGTGTAAATCTAATCCTAATCTGGGATTTCTGAGGTCATTTACCTTTTTTTTCTAACAGGTCAGAGATTCTTGTTATCCTGAACATGCTTACTGGCCTGCCTTACCACACATAAGCTGACAATCCTCCTATACTATTTGATTTTCTGTAGGCATATGCAAAGAACTTCAGATTTTTTTTTTTCTTTTTGGAGGGGGGGAAGGCTGGGCAGTTGGGGTTAAGTGACTTGCCCAAGGTCACATGGCTAGTAAGTGTTAAATGTCTGAGGCTCGATTTGAACTCAGGTCCTCCTAACTCCAGGGCCAGTGCTCTATTCACTGTGCCACCTACCCACTCCCTACTTCAGACTTTTAAATTGAATTTTGACATTATGTAGTCATTGCCTCCATCTATATGCCTACAAATAAATATTTTGGGCAAAAAATAATCTGTGAATATAGTGGACCTCTATTCACAGTTAAGTATGAAACAATCAGAGTTCACTTCTTATGAACTAATACATTTATATAAAGTTCTTTTGTATAACCTAAACACACCACATGAGAGATACTAAAAAGAAGACAGAAAAAGGCAAAGTAACTTCAAAAAAAAGAATCCATTGCTGTGACTCACCTGTCAGTCAGTGAAAGTCCTTGGTGGTTCCTTTCTCTAACTATTCTCCAAACTGAAACAATCAGTGTAGTAATGCTAATTACATCACATAAAGCTATCACACAAGATATAAAGAAGTAAAAAAATACACAAGGATTCATTGTCTGGGTCAGAACTATTCCTCTAAAATGAAAATCCCTTTTCCTAAGCTAACTCCCATGCAGCTGTTAAAAATAATTATTCCTCATCTATAAAATGAGACTTAAACTACATGATTTCTAAGGTCCCTTCAAGCTTAACTCTAAGATTCTATGAATTCCTAATGACAAATTCAATGGCAAAAAGGAGAAGGGACTCAAATGTCTCTGGGGTAAGTCTAAATATGGAGTATTGAGTATTTCAAAACATTTAATGGAAGTGTATTGGAATGGTCTTTAAGATCAAATTGATAGATAATATATATGTATATGCATGTATGTGTGTATGTATATATGTATGCATATATACATATAATCCACCCAACCCCTATATATACATGTATTCACACATCTATACATACATATATACATACATGCATACATACATGTGTATGTGTATGTGTGTATACACACACACACAAATACAAAACATGGAAATTGGATTAGGTACCCCTGAGATTCTTTCTACTTGTAAACTTGTGATCCTGTGATCCAAGATCAAGATCAACATTTCGACCTACATACCATACATTTGAAGAAATAAGCTTCAAATGAATGCAGTAATGTCAAATTGGAAATTAATTTTAATTCTATTTTAAGTCTTGATCGAGATAGGTTTAATGTTCCCTTTCACTGTTCCTAATCCTTGTAACCTGAATTTCTGGGGAAAACTTGATTACACTAAAAGGTCAAATCTCTACAATTTAACCTATAGGAATAACTCCCATGGCCTGCAGACTAATCCCAATACCTGAGGATTACTCTTGAAAACTAATCTCATCTCCCAACCCCCTAACAGGGAGAAGCTGAGATGGCACTTCCATTCTGGATTGTTTCACCTTTGTCTTGTGACTCAAATCACATGTTTTATTTGTGATTAGGGTATGAGGGTTCAGAAGGGTCAGCTTGGTGGTACAGTGGATAGAGCGCGAAGGCAGGAAGACCTGAGTTCAAATCTGGCCTTAGACACTTACTAGCTGTGTGACCCTGGGCAAATCACTTAAACCTCTTTGCCTCAGTTTCCTTACCTGTAAAATGAGCCAGAGAAAGAAATGGCAAAACAGAATATTTGCCAAGAAAATCCCACATGGGGTCATGAAAAGTTGGACATGGCTGATCAACAATAATAACAAATTCAGAAGGGTAGGTCCAAACAATTTTAATACCAAGCTAATGCTACAGAGTTTTACTTTCTGGTCAGTCAGAAGAAGACACACCTATGTTGCTCTGTCATCCTGTTAATCATCATAAAAGACCCTGCCTTCCCTCAGGGACTTTGGTTTTTGAGAGGTCATAGATGCAATTTATAAGTTACTGGTAGCTCAGCTAATAAACTAATTATGCTTAGAACTTTGTCTTTTAGAATTTCTATCATGACAATAACATGACATACATGACAAATTAGTGGAACATGGAAGGATATACCATTCACAATTATAGACAGGGGAGAGTGCTTGGCCAAACAAGTAGCAGAGATTATCATAAATATGAAATGAATAATTTTGATCACATAAAATTACAATACTTTTATATAAGCAAAATCAATACAATTACACTTGGGCAGTGAACTGGGAAAAATCAATGTAATTAACTGAGAAAAATCTTCACACCAAATTTCTCTGATAAAGATCTCATATCCAAGATTTGCATGGAATTGATATACATACATAAGAAAAAGAGGTATTTAAAATGGGTAAATGGTAAAAGCATATGAACTGGTAGTTTTCCAAGGAAGAAATTGAAGCTATCAATAACTATAAAAAACACTTTACATTATTAATAATGAAAGAAATGAAAATTAGTTCTTAGTTTCTACCTCATGTCTAGCATATGTATCTTAGGTAATGATAAAAAAAAAAAATCAAAACTGTTGGAGGGATTATGTCAGGAAAGACACACAAATACATTGTTGGTGCTTTAATTGGTCCCCAAATTCATTAAATTTGTTTTTCCTTTGACGCACTGATAATAGATATATATCCAAATGAAATCAAAGACAGAAGAAAAAGATAAATGTATAAACACTATATATACTTCATATTTTCTTGTAGCAAAACACTAGAAATAAAATGAATATCCATCAGTAGGGAAATGGCTGAAAAATTATGGCACATGAATGTGATGGAATATCATTCTGCAGTTAGAAATGATGAAGAGAAAAAGTTCAAGAGAAAAACCTAGAAATCTTATGTGAGCAGATGTAAAATGAGCAGAACCAGAACAACCTAAACAATCCCCATAATAATTGTGTAAAAGGGGGGAAAAAACTTTGAAATACGGGCTCTGATCAATGAAATGATGTTTTGTGACTTCAAAAAAATTAATAAAGAAGCATGTTTCCCTCCACTTGGTTGAGAAGTGATGGAATGGAGGTAAAAAGATTGGACATATATATTTTTTCAGATATAACTGTGTGAATTTGTTATTGCAAAAGAAAAAAGCTTTAATGAAACATTTAAAAATACACTGCATGGAACAGGAGGGAATTCATAAGGGGATATGCACCAATAAGATAATTTTATTACTGTTATATTAAATATTATATATACTTTAAAAAGTGTGTATAATAAAAAGTTCACTTTTCATATAAACTCCTCTTTCTATGTGAGTATTGATGTTTTCATATTTGTTGACATTGAAGTTCATAATACAAAGGCAAAAAATAAAAATAAAAAGATAAGTCCTAGAACAAATTCTTGGATAGAAAGAAAAAACCCCCCACAAATTCCATGATTGAGAATAAGTAGTGAAGCTGGTCAGTCAACATGAATATAATGAGTTTTTATTCAAAATAAACATGTAACTCCCAGTTGGAACATGATGACCCTACTCCAGGATAAGGTGATTACCTGAAATCTCATCACCAAGCAGAATGACTCGGAATTTCAGAGTTTACAACTTGTCAAAGCTCTCACTTGCCTCTCCTTTCTGATTGGAGTGCTGGAGAATGGAATAGGAAACTCTTCCCCAAGCCCTTCCTTTGTAGAGGGTTCTGAAGTTCCAGCATTTTCCAGGAAACTCTCCTTTTTTTGTCCCAGAATCTCTGCTTGGTTTTGGTTCAATTGAACATCTGTCCTATCTTCTCCTTGCCCCTTTTCTTTTTCCCTTAGGGTGTTTTCTTCTTCCAATAGCTTGTCAGCTCCTTAAGGGCAGAAATTGTTGTTCTTATTCATATTCAGAGGACTTAGCACAGTGCTAAGGCAAAGTGGCTAAAAATAAAAGCAAAATTTAGCCCCTAGCCTTGTCATTGAGTTCACTTAATGGGAGAGACATTATTCATGCAAACATGCACATTATATATACATACATACGTACACATATGTGTATATATTTACACACATACATGCATACATATATACACACATACACAGTTCAAATGGAAGGTATTCTTATTGGACAGGCATTAGTTGACCTAGGGAGGTCAGGAAGGCCTTTTGCCAAAGGTGGGATTTGAGCCAAGACATTTAGGAAGCCAGGAGGCAGAAGTTAGGAGGGAGAGTATTCTAAGCACAAGAGAGATTTGTGAAAAGGTTAAGGGAAGGAGCTTTGTGGGAGATGAACAAGGTAATTATAGGGGTAATCAGAGGGAAACAAAATGGAAGATTATTGGAAAGGTAGAAAAGGGCAGCGTTGTAAAAGGCTTTAAAAATCAAAGAGATGATTTTGTATTTTATTCTGGAGGTTAAGGAGTTATTGGGGTTGATTGAGTAGAGATGTGTGGCAACATGGGCAAATGTGTTTCAGGAAGATCACTTTGGTAGCTGAGTGGAGAATAAAGGGGAATGGGGAGAGACATGATGGAGAAAGAACAACTGCAAGATGCTGTATGCCCATAGCTCAGGCAACTCAGTTCAACAGAGGGAGACAAGGGGACTAGACTCATACATATGTCAACACAACAGCATGAGAAGCAAGAACTGGAAGAGTCTGGATCACAGGAGGCAGGAATGCTCATGAATCCAAATAGACACAACAATTTAGGAAATGCTGAAAGCTGGTGCACAGACATGGCAGAACTTTAGGCATCTTTTTAAGGCCAGCTGTTTTCAAATGCTTTTTTTGCAGCAGTGATTGAAAGCAGGTGGACAGACCCCTCTTACTTGCCGAGGTGAGAGACTGTGGATATAGAATGTTGTATATACTGTTTAATTCAGTTGATTTTACTCAACTGCTTTTTTTTCCTCTTTCTTTAAAAAAAAAGGTTCTTAGTTATACAAGATGACACCCTGGGTAGGAAAAATCTATGCTCATAAAAAATGATATAAAACAAAAGAGATATATTTCTCTTTTCTTTATTTTTGAAGAAAGCATGTTCATACAAGGCAGGATCAGAAAATTTGGTAACTAGTGATACTTTCCAGGAGCTGCTTCATTTCCACTGACTATATTGTTTATAAAAAGAAGGAAAGTCTCAGATCAACACTTGAGTGCATTATGAGTCCAGGGCATGGTATCAAAGGCTGATTTCTCTGGGATGGGTATGGGAAGGTTGTGGCTGCAGCTCAGTAATAGAATGTAAGGTCCTTAAGGGCAGACAATGCCTTACTTGCAATTCATATCCATAATTATTAGGAAAATGCCTGGCAAATAGTCACCTAAATGTTTGTTAGTTGGTCGATTAATTCACGTGTCAAATAGGTTCCTGCTAGGAAATCCATTTCATTGTAAACACAAGGACAGGACCAATATCTACCCTGTGGACTGATTCCAGTAAACTAAACTGCCAGAAATTATCACAAATCAAAAACTTAGAAAATACCACTAACACAATAAGAGCAGAATCTAGCTTTTTTTAGAATGATATGAGTCTAACACAAATCACCAGCATTGATGACAGTTCTGATATTTTCTTATCCTTTTTCTTTTCTTCTTTGCTTCAAGGAACTTTTGAGCATCAGCTGGCCCAGAGTTACCTGAGGTCCTGGCATTTCCACTTGTTTTCTGCACGGACCATACCCTAAGTTATCACTTCAACGTGGGGGGCATAGACTTTACCTTTTATGGAAAATCAGCCTCTCAGGACATTTCTGACACACCAAGCCACCTGTAATTGGAAACTAACAACTTCATAAATTCTCTCTTTTCTTCAGTTTTAATGGCTAGAAAACTCTCCCCTCAACTTCCTTTTCCTACACTGGTTTCCTTACAACTTCCATCCATTGGCCCTATTCTGTTCTTTGAGACCAATTACCTCAATTCTGTTTATTGATAAAAAGCCTTTCAAATAACTGAAGGCATTATCACTTTCTCATTAAGTCTTATTTCTCTGGGCTAAATATGCCCCGTTTCTTAAAGTATTTCTTTTATGACAAGGTTTTGAAACTTCATCATCATCCCAATCATTCAATCTTATATGCTTCCAGTTAGTCAACGTCCCTTTTAAAATCTGATGCCCAATGGGAAAAGGACCCACATGTTCAAAAATATTTAAAGCAGCTCTTTTTGTGGTGACCAGGAATTGGAAATTGAAGGGATGCCTATCAATTGGGGAATAGCCGGACAAGTAGTGGTATATGAATGTAATGGAATACTATTGTGGTCACAAGAAATGATGAGCAGGCCAGCTTTAGAAAAACCTAGAAAGACTTATATGAACTGATGCTAAGTAAAGTGAGCAGAAGCAAGAGAACATTTTACAAAGTAACAGCAACATTGTACAATGATTAACTTTGATAGACTTAGCTCTTCTCAGCAATGCAAGGATCTAAGATAACTCCAAAAGACTCATGATGGAAAATGTGACCACATCCAGAATAGAACTATGGAATCTGAATGCAGATCAAAGCATACTTTTTACTTTTTCTCTCTCTTTTTCATTCTTGTGGTTCCTCCCATTGGTTCTAATTCTTTATAACATGACTAATGTGAAAATATATTTAATATATATGTATATGTAGAGCCTTTAACAGTTTGCATGCTGTCTTGGGGAGAGAGAGGAAGGGAGGAAGAGAAAATTTAGAACTCAAAATCTTATGGCAATGAATGTTGAAAATTTAAAAAAATAATAATTGATTAACTAATTAAAAATAAATAAAATAAAATCTGATTCCCAGAATTGAACAAATTATAAGAGACCCAATCTGACCATAGCAGAGGACAATAGAACTTATATGTCCTTTATTCTAGATCCTTTATTTCTTTTAATTGAAGGAAGAAACTGTTTCTTTTCTGTTGTGTATCCTCAGTGTCAAGCACAGTGCTTGGTAGATTGGAGGGACTTAAATGCTTGTTGAATGGAATTATTTAAATGTGGTTGTAAATAGCATCCCCTTTTTGCCAATCATGTCATACTTTTGACTCACATTAAGTCTATAAATATTTAAAACTCTGTTTTTGTTGTTTTTGTTGTTTTTGTTTATGTGTTTGTTTTTACCAAGTCCTAAAAAGGAGGAGGTGAAAGAAGGCTAGAGATTAGATGCACAGATGCAAGAGCAAGTAAAGGACTCACCTCCAATCCCCTACATTCTGTACCCTTATGGTAGCAGGCCTGTTATAAGACAGATAGTACCTTCACTTAGGTTCCTCAATTCTACTGATGCTCCTGAAAGTAGCTAACAATAGGAAATGCTATGACTTATTGTTATTGTGAGTTCATTTCTAGGATCTAGGAGTAGAAAGAGGGAAACAGCATTTTTCTTGTTAACCAGGCTTTGGGTTTAATGATTCTAATGAATATACTCTATGTAAAAATGTCTAATGGGAATTTGTTTCTTTAGGACTATGGGATGGATGGTATGGAATATTCATAGGTGAGAATTTAAATGACATGAGCTGTCCAGTTAATGTTTAGACGGAAGCTCTTAAGACTGAACCAGTTATTCTATCTAATGATAGGGATCTAGGAACCCCAAATGACATGAGCTATTCTGAATTTTGCCAAGAAGTTATTTTAAAGTTAATATTATGTAGTTCCAGAAATATCTATGTGTGTATACATACATACATGTGTGTATATAAATGTATATGTGCAATATGTGCACATATATGTTATGTGTGTATGTATATGTGTGGGTATTTTTTTCTCCATTCAGAAAATTGGGACATTCTCCCCTCTTCAGTCTTCTGAGAGCTCTTCTGTTGTCCATAACTCCTCTGGGATGTAGACAGTTGTTCAACAATAATGTCTATAAGTTCTCTTCAACGCCTTGAAATATTATTCTTCTGTTTCTAGGAACTTAAAATGACTTAAAGCACTAATGTGCCCCCGATCTTTTTTTTTCTTTGCATTCTGTTCACTTCACATCACATTTCCTAAGGGCTTAGCCTTTCCTTGTTTTGAATAAACCTTTTCCCCAACTCCTTTTTATTTGGTTTTACCATTTTTAAAACTTCAGTTCTTTTAGAGTGTTGTGGACTTTCTGGTACTTCTTTATTGTTGTCCTTATTGTAATGCACCTTTAGAAATAAGAGCCCTTTGGTGAATAGTTTGTAAATCTACTTAGATTGATTTATTGTAGCAGCCACCCTTCTCTTTCCTTTTACATTACTAATATTCTGGAACATATAACAAGAATTTTGTTGTTGAAAGCTTTCTATGACTATTGAGTCATCTTTGGTTTTGAGTCTCTAGTGGTCACGTAATCATATTTAATATATCCTGTAAATTTTTTCCTGTTTTCCCAAATATATCTTTGAATATTCCCAGCATCCACCTCCTTGACTATTATGAACTTTAATATTACATGATCAGGTTTGTCACCTCTTCAATTTTTCCTATGAGTTATCTTTTGTTCATGCCAAACAATCTTCTCTTTGGCCAGGAATGTTTAAAATTATGAGCAAATTTAGGAATGCACTTTCACTTTGTTGTGTTAGTAAAGACTGCTATGAACATTATTTACAAATCAATGACTCACTAATCACAGAGGAACAAAAACCACCACAAATATTCCACGTAACGAAGTTTTGTTGTGACATTATGGCTTAAATAAAAGGTTATATAATTTAAGATAGTTTCCAAAAATAGTTCATATATATGCACATCTTCCTTACATTTTATTATCAAAAGGGAAAATAATTTCTACCTTATATATTTTGTTTATACATACACACACATCTTGCATATTTGCTAAACTATGTATTAAATATATTTATATAGAAATGTATTGTGAAATATAAACATGAAGGTATATATGCATATATATTAATTAAATTCACAATTTTACCTTTTTAAAAAAATCTTTACTTCAAAATGCTTCTGCTCTGTTAAAAGATGTTCATCATGAAAAATAAATATCTCTGACTAGATTAAGTAATAGAAACTGGACTTGCTCTTTAATTGGTATTGGTTATTCCCAGTTGAGGAAACTTGCCACCTTTTCTACAAATTACAATCTTCAGGAGCTGTTTTAAAATCTGAGAGATATAGTGTTTTGTGCAAAGTCATATGTGTTTCATAAGTAAAACTTGAACATAGGTCTTCCCAGCTTTATGGTCAATTCTCTATGCACTCTGCCACTGACTTCCTTAAACTCCTAAAGATTGCATAATCATATTAATTGTTGATAATAGGGCCATAGAGGTAGAGCTGGGAGGCATTTAAGAGATCATATAATCCAATAAAATCATTTTAAAAGTGAAACACAGAAAGATTAAACAATTTACCCATGGTTACATAAGTACTAAGTAGCAGAGGAAGGATTCAGCATGGATTCTGTGATTCCAAATCCATAGTCCAGAACTATACCATGCTGATGTCTTTATCAGAAAATGTCCAGGCTTATTTTTAAAGATCTCCATTAATTCATCCCAACTAATGAATACAACCACACAGCCAGGATTAATTCCAGTGCTTGCAGTTATCATATGATAACTCCTCTTCAACCAAGCTGACCATTTTTGTTCTGTTTTGTTTTTAATTTTCCACCCCAGTCACCATGCTCATTCATTTCATTTTTGTATTTTTCTTTTTTTTTCCTTAAGTAATTAAACTATTATAATTCAATGAAGACCTAGGGAATTTTTCAGTTCCCAATTTTGTCAATATCCAAGCTCTACATGAAGCTTATATTCTTTTCCTTCCTGTTAACAGGAGTATTTCTATATAGAATCTGTACCATAAGGCTCACAAAATCATAGACTTATCTCTTAAAGGTAACTCTAAGGTTATCTTCCAACTCATGGATTTACAGATGACGAAAATGAAACCCAGAGATATTGTGACTTATTTCTTACTTGAATTCTTGTTGTCCATTTCTTTTCTTTCTTTCTTTTTTTTGTCTCTCCAATAACTGTACCTCTCAGGGATGAGAGCCTCAACCTTCTATGAATCTCCCTTCATACCTCAGACAATAGATGTTCAATGTATACTGAATAAATAATAAATAAATGAACAGACGATGGTCTCTAAAATGCTAAAGTTATGATTTTTTTTGGTGTTTAACTCCCAAAAACTTGTGGAAGAATAATAGAGAAGAAGATTATTAGGCCTAGTTTACACAAATGTAACTTGAGTATATACAATATACAAGTTTCAAGTCATAGGCCTACAGACTGGGAAGGAATTACAATGGTTGTGTAGTTCAACTTATATTGAAGAATGAACTAGATCTTAGCTATCTTGACCTCAAAACTCACATATACAAAATGAACTTTCAGTACTATGAAATGTTTAAAATTATATAAATGTGTTAATATGCTGGCAAATACTGGAATTACTCCTGTTTTTCTTAACTATATTCAGTGAATCTCTTCTAAATAAATTTTAACAAAATTGAAATGTAATATTCTAAATCCTATAAAAATCCTTCATAGAAACTTCAGTAGAACCAGGTACTTTTTCTTAAAGTTAACAGGAGTTAATATTTCAATATAAAAATATATAATAAAAAAATAATTATCTCAGTAAAAAATCTTGGGCAGCTAGATGACATCATGGGTAGAAGGCCAGGCCTGAAGTCAAGAAGTGTATCAGCAATGCAGTATTCACAATGCCTACAGTAACTATAAATATGCTGATATAGTTATTAATCACAAAATAGAACAGGCTCTCTACATAAGAAATATAGATAGTGCATTCATTTAAATACCAGAAGACTGAGTCCCAAAACCAGAAAGTCAAAGCCAACCCAGTCATGATGAAGTTGGCACATGTGGCCAAA